>VZZY01006343.1:66991-95340 GCA_013400335.1 Eurystomus gularis | reverse complement strand
AGTCATCATCCCTGGAGGCATTCGAAAAATGGGTAGATATAGTGCTTCGAGATATGGTCTGGGGGTTAGGGAGATGTTGGATGAATGTTGGACTAGATGATCCTAGAGGCCTTTTCCAACCTAAATGATTCTATGATTCTATGTATTTTGTAACACCACTGTCTATTGCTATTATTCTTGTTGAATTTTAAACTGATGTGTTAATGCCTCCATAACTGTGAGTCCAAAGCATTTTTCTTCCAGACATGCAGCACAATTTTTCTAATTCCTACTAATTGAGCTATGATTCTTTAAGATCGCCTCATGTCTTGTACTATCTCTTGTAATGTCCTCAAAAATTATGTCATTAATTGTGAGGAGCTCGTAGTCACTAATAGGTCTGAAAATTGTTTCACATTTACTGTTGTGAATTACAGTACTGCTCAAAAATATCTTGCCTATGGACTATGCAAGTTCAAATAATGCTTCCCATGTTTCTGCATTTCCTCAAGCATCAATATTCAGCTGTTTATAAATATTTTTGTACTTCCAATACAATTGCTAAACTGCTCTCCTTTATAGTGTTACTGTTAGTGGCATCAGTATTTTGAATCAAATGTTTGATGACACTTTTTTGTCTCTTTCCTTTACTTTTCCACTGATAAAAAAAATTATACAGGTATGAATGCTGATTGAAATGTAAAGTGTTTTCCATTTACCTAAAGCAACATCTTAATTAAAACATATGGCCTTATTTATTTAATGTAACTTAGAAGTCCGGACTGGACATTTTACTCTGAACTAGTTGGCTAATTCATCTGAGACAATTCACTCATTTATAATCAAGGGGGAGAAATACATAGTCCAAGGGATGGTTCACCATTGTAAGGCAGGCACCTAAAAGAGGCTGGGTAAGTCACCTTCTGGAGGTCATACTCTCTTGACTGTAAAAGGTTCCTGGGATGAGTAGTGTCACCTGGAAATGTTAAGTGATACGCAGGATTTGAGGAGGAAACATGCCAAACAAGCGCTGCCTCTTTGATCTACACCGCAGTAGGGATCTGTTGCTGGGACTGCTGGGACGGTACAGATATGTCCTACACCTACCGCTGGGAAAGCTGTAGGAAGTTGTGGGTGACTCTTGTTTGTTGATTTGTAGTGATGCTGCACAAGTGAAATGTGCATTTAAAGGCTTATGTGCTATAACTTGTCCCCTACTCTCCCAGGTAGTTGCCTGCCAGATGTACTTGCTGGATGTTCTGTAATCTGCACTTGGACATCTACATTTATGTAGAGTGACAGTTGAATATGTACAAGAACTAATCAATCCCTAAGGGTGCAACTGTTTTGTCTGTGTCAACTGGTTTATTTCTGCTTTTCTTGGAAAAATATGAAGCTGATGAAGTGTAGCTTACCTTTCAGCACCAAAAGGTGTTTCTTCCCAAAGGCTGAGAGATGTTTAAGATTTATGGCTTTTTCTGCTGTCTGATTTGCCAGTCTGCATGATTTATGATGAGCCTGTTCCTACGCTTGCTATCAGATCGTCCTTTTCAAACCAGAGTCTCTCCTGTTAATAGTCAGTGCAATTCATAATTACTTGTCACTGGGCCTGACTACTATCTGAGTGGATTGATACACATCCACCAGGCAGCAGGTCTTGCTTGTGGATCTACTTGCTTCCGTTTAGGTGTTACAACTTAAAGGTACAGTCAGGGTGATAACAACAACTCAGAATTTAGAGACCTGAATTTTAGACACCTAATCAGCGATGATGAAGGTTGGCTGCGGTGTATGATCATAAATAAGAGGTGAAGTGTGGACTGGGATAACCAAGCATGGTATGAACAGCTCCCATATGCAGCTGACCTAGTTTGTGTGCCTCCTGATCTTGCCCAAAGTAAAAATTCATTGGCTTGTCTATCTAAGTATGCCTGAATTGAGCGTTAGACTGCTGCTCCGGAACAAATAGTGAGTAAAAACACTTCAGTTTATGTATTAGCTTACTTCATGCCAGCAGAGTAGTTTCACTTGATTTTCAGAACAAGACTGTTCTTGGATGCTGAAGCAAATTGTTAATACAAAGTCTACGAACCCCCATCCGAGCACTAGTAACTCTGAACTGTCTGGAATGGGAATGGAGCGGTGTGCTTGGGATTGCTGCCTCGCCCGGTGCATGGGGTTTATTGAGACTATGCACGTATGGTTTCTTTTCTTTGATATGAGAGAAAATACCTTTTAATTTGCATTCCTCACAGCTATCCATTCCTGAGAACAGCCTAATTAGAAATGTCTGGAATAAAAAGATGAGTTGAGGCAGAAAATTCATTTCTATTGTAGCCATGCAGTCTGGCAGAGAAGTAATAGCGTTGCTTCAAATTTTTTAATAATGGAGTAAAATTAAGATAATGTAGCTGAATTGTATTGATAAAGAAGTTTATTCTGGCTTATTTTAAAACAAATAACATTATCTTAATTTTTTATTTGCAAAATTTCCAGGCATTTTTGATATTGTGGTGTCTCAAAACTATTATGAATGCATGAAACTTTAAAGTTGCATGGTAGTTTTACTAATATAACTGAATTAAAAAAAAAAAAGTTGCTATTTTAGATTTCATAACTGCTTTATATGCAGTACAGAAAAGACAGGAATAAGATTAGTTGGTCTTTGAGCCAATTGAAAATACTACTCTTTCCTATATGTCTTTTTATTCAGTAAAGAAATTTGTATCCGGTTGAACAATGTGATGATGGGACCTTGGTAGGATATTATTGCACTGTACCGAATCATGGGCTTTTTCAGCATTTTATGGAGCTTTTTGTAATCACATAATCTCAATCACTTTAGCATTAATGTAACAATTTCTTATGCCTCTTGCTCCTGTATGGATACATCCATCAAGTTTTAAATTATATGCAATCTTTTTACAGCAGTTTAACAAAGGTGGAGTAATGCATAAATCAGCAGTAAACATTTACAAGCCAGTGTTTGTCAATTATCCCTTGGCTAAATAGATTTTAGAGACTAGGGCATCCTGATTTTCTCCAGTGGCAATCTCATAATTGCAGCAAATACAGTTTTGAGCACACAGTTCCAGAAGAAAAGATGACTAGGGAAACCTAAGGAGATCTGGGACTAGAAATAGCTGCTTGATTGCTCACGGAAGCCTGTGTTTATAAGAAAGCAAGATGTTTCTTTCTCTGTTTGTTTAAATGTTTTTTGTTATTTTTTAGAACACAGGACAAAAGTGGAAAACTTTAATGAAAGTACACCTCCATTGTAGGGGAGAGTGGCAGGACTTTTAATATAACTTAGTGACCTAAGTGTAGCATCAGCTGTGTTATCATCAGTCTCTAAAGGAAAAGAAATATCTCTTCAACATTTTTATGGTAATTACAGACCCTTGCACTTCAGAATGCTGGGCTTTGGTTGTTTCCTTTCATGCGAGTGATCCCTGAGTTTACGGTCTTCATGTTGGAGTCATCCTTACTTTTATTGGAATCTCTTCAGGGAAGTCCAGAGGAAAGCGAAAAAGGTCTTCATGACGAAGATACAAGACATGTGCCATGAGCTGGCAGGTCAATTCAATCAAATTAAACTTCCAACTCATACCTTCCTCCTGAGTACTTTAATTTGAAGGGAAGGTGCTGGACTTCATTCTATTTCCAATAAACTTGTATGTGATGACTCTGGTCCTGCATGTGATGTTCTACCTCAGCCTTTAAGTTGTTTCTCTATTTCCCAGAGTAGATCTTACCTACAGTTTCTCCTCGGTTACAGCATATCTTTCAGACACTGTCTAGACTTGATTTTTTTTCATTTTACTAAACATAGTAAGTCACAGAGGTTTCCTTGGAATCCTCCATACTGGCTCCCTATAAATTAGGTCACTTGAGTAAGCAAGTCTCATCAGTAACCATCAATCTAGTCAGGGCTAATATGTTGTGCATTAATTGAGATGATCCAAATCACAGAGAAGACCTCTTCCTGTTCTACTTGCTCTCATTTCTTGTTTCTTACAGCCAGCATCTGCTCTTTTCAAGGGCAAACAATTAGTCAGACTTGAGCTCTCTTTCCCTACACAGCTTTTGGAAACTATCATCATTTCTTAGGAAGCCGTAAGATGGGACCGAATTGCACTGGACAGTTCACTGTATTCCTGCACTGCTCTGCCTCAGGTCAGCAACTCCCCTGGGGATTTCTGGATTGAAATTAGGTTAATTTCTAGCTCTCTTGTCCTCCAAGAACATGAATGTGTCTTACACATGCTTATGCAGCAGCATGCTCTGGCAGGGTCACAAACTGGCAGACTTCATTTTTGGGAGATCCTAAATGTGAGTCTGCTCATGGCAAAATAAGGTCTTCTCCAGACGAAGGCTTGTTCCTGCTTTCCTCATTTACGCTGTGAATAAAGCCTTAAGTCAGACCTTTGAGGTAGATGTGCATAGGTCTTTCTCCTATAATAAGCTCCCTGAAGAAGATGAAAAGCTTTTGAACTCAAGCCAGATATTATCTGAATCAAAGCTCGAGTAAGTAACCTCTTAAATCCAGAAAACCTGGAGTAGCTAGATAAGGTGGAATGAAAAGAAAGTGTACAGTATTTTTTGTTGATTTAAAAAATCTACTACCCACTATGTCTGTTCAAAAGGCTGTTGCTTCCAGGCAGTTTAGCGGCTCTAAATAGCAGCAAATGCTGCGCTGACTCCTCTGATACTCAGGAATTTGCCTTCTAGCTCTCTCTCTGAGGTCTGGGTGTTTGCTCCTAGCTCTGTCTCCATGTGAGCTGCAGTATCCCTGCTCTGAGCTGACTCCCTTTTCTCTTGGCAGGCTCTGCAGTCTCTGGAAGGCGGGTCCTTCTTGCTGCACTCAATAGTTCCCCAGAAGAAAGGCAGTCTCCACTCCTTCCCTCTGTGTCACTGTTTTTTTTGAAGGAACGTCACACACTTTTTGCAAAAATATAAGCAAGCATATATAAAAAAGTTTATACTGAAGGAAGGCCGTGTCAAAATTATTTCATAGCCTCAGACAGACAAAACGCTTAAGCTCATCTACCTTGTCATGTTGTCTGTGAAAAGATTATGAACCTACTTCTAGGTATGAAGGATCTCATATCTCTGTATTAGGGCCAAGTTTTTTATTCTAGTTCTTTCAGAATGGCTGGTTTGTCCACAAAGAAACTGGCAATTCAAGGTGTTCCGCTGAATTATAGAAAGGGACCCAGCAGGATCATGTGCTTTATTTGACAGAGATTTTTTTTTTGCACCACGGCAGTCATAGCCTCAGGTACCTCCCTATGAGAACACTGAATGTCCTGAACTACAATTTCCATCTTAAAAAGTCAGAGACATACTTAATCTAGTATGTAATTTTTCAAGATCACAATGTCAGCTGTTCATCCTCATTTATGAATGGGTAAAATCCACTTCTGTGGACTGCATCTTACTAGAAACTGTGTATTTTTAGGGGTCACATTTTGTCCTCATAGATTGCATGGGATATTATATAAACTGATAACAACTTTCTTGCAAAAATGTATCTTTGTCATATGCATCGTATCTTCAGGGATATAGATGGCATGGAAGTCCTTCTAATCTGCACCTTCTGAGGCAATATTATACAGAGATGGCATCTAAATTGCTGACAGACATTAACTCTATAGACTTTCAGTTTAATTAGAATAGTCCTCATTTTCCCTAAACACATCATTCACTATATCTCAGGTTGGCTCAATACCCTTAGTATCGTAGAAACCCAGTTGTTTTACCCTGGCAGGGCAAAGTCTTCCAGGCCCTCACTTTATTCATTTTGTAGGGTGATTGGGTAGAAACTAGACTAGTTTTAACTCAACAGTTTCCCAACAAAGAAATTTCTTCTTCTGACTACACACCTCCCTCTAACAGGTACCTTCCTCCCTTTATTAGATCTCCAGGCTACTCCTGCAGTTTGTTGAGAAACTTCTCAGTGTTGGGGGTCTGCAGAGAACCTGCCTGGTAGTTTACTTGTAACTTCCAGAAACCATTGCTCCACTGCTGTGACTGGTGAGGACTTGAGTAAGGCTCTTGTGATCTCTATGCTCACGCTCTCTGTCTTTTAGACACTCACGAACTCAAAAGTCAAGGATGTGCATCATACACACACAAAAGAATAAGAGTCACGTTTAACGGTCTCGAAAAGCGTGTACAAAATTGATAACTTCCACAGAGCCACCGATGTAGCAGCTGGAGTCAGCAGACCAATTGCATGATTGAGGAAGAGTGTGTGTGTTTGCCTGTGCACCCAAAAATTGCTGCCTTGCTGTACAGTGCTAGTGATAGATAGCTCGGTGAAGTGGTGTGCCGGTCTTTGAAAAGGCAAAGGAAAAGGAAATGGAAAAAGGGAGTCTAGATGAAAAACTACTTGTCACATCTTGCAAAAATGATTGATGGTTCAAAAGGAATCTCACCTTCAGCGAATGAATATAGAAACACATAAATCTGAAATAAATAAAGTGTGACTTCAACGTTGCTTTCTATTTCTCAGATTTCTCTGTTGTTTTCGTCACTTTCACTTCCCTGCCTGCCCCTACCCCCCAATTTGCCCCTCCCCCCCACCCCACACCTTGTGATTCGTCATTTACTTTTCTTCGCTGTCAAGCATATGGTTATTCTTTATAATTTTTATCATTTTTTTTGTTCTTCATGGATACCCCATATTGCTATTCCTCTTCCCTTTCTACCTGTTCTGCCTCTGCTTTTTTCTTCTGTTTGCTATTTTGATAGCCAGAGGAATCTTGCTTCCCCCTCTTTTGCAGCCAGGGTACTCCTTGAGATCCTCTTTTCTCCACCATATCTGCATCTCCTGTGTTATTCTAGTGCTGCATGCTGCAGCACACTTAGGCTGAAGGAAGACTAGGGATTTTCAAGGCTTGCTCTGCAGCTGCTCCTTCTGTTCCCCCATGAAAGCAGTGTTTTGGGAACCCTGGGGTGATGCTCCCTTTGCCATTCCAAGAGCACCGTGTCATACAGACTTCTGTAGTACTTGTATCTCTGCCTGTTCAACTTGCGTAAGATTTAAATTCTCATTGAGGATAATGGCATGACCTGGAGTGTGACCTGCTAGTTGGGTCTAGCTCAATGAGGCCTGAAAGTACAGCTATTCACTTGTCATTAGCAATTACAGAGCTGCAGAAGCTTTTGAGTGTGTAGTAGATTAAAAATAATAATGCAGGCCAAAATCAGTAAAATTAATACAGCATATAACTAAGAGCTGAACAAAAGCTTTCATAAAAATACCAAATTTTGCCTGTACAAGTAGCTTTTTGAAAATGAGAATATATTAAGTAAGCTAAAAAAAATTAGTCTCAGGACTGTGAGGTTTCCTGTCCCATGGCACCGCAACAGAATTCTGTAAAACCTTCCTCCGCTGAAATTAACTGTTTTATTTTTGTACTAGATAATCATATTTTAGTGTTCAACTAGTACAGAATGCTTTTTACTCTGAACTTATTAGCAATTATTAGAAATAATAGGGAATAATGTTTCTTATGCTTTTACCTTAATTATAGCTTCTTATGCTAATTCTTACATTTAGTTTTAAATACAGAGATAGGTCTGTTTTAACTGTGTAATACTTGGAGAAAGAGGGAGTCTTATAATGGAGCTTTTCTAGATTATTAGGCAACTCATTTTTATTTATGTATTTTTTAGAAAACAGCTTTATATAATCTCCATGTGGCACTTACTTTTAATGAATCCATATTGATTGAATGCTTATGGAATGTTCCTAATATAGAATATGTTGGGTAGATAACAGCTTTTTAACCAATTATAGCAATAATTTGTCTGTAAGCTGTTCTATTTTATACTAGCACATCTTCAAACCTGTCAATAACTAAAAGGATGTAATACAACATTCTTTTGAAAGAGATGCTTTTATTGATTTAGAAAAAAAAAAAAAAAAGATTGTGAAAAGTGTGTTACTGTATGTATCCATCCCAAATGGCTGGTTTGTTTGTAGATGCCTATGAGCTCTGACAGAGGTGCAGTGAATCTCAGTTCTAGATTCCCTCCACTTTCACTTGAGTGATTAATCCACCTTAAAATAGTCATCCATCTAAGCCGTACACGCTAAATCTTGTTATAATTAGCAAAGATAGCACGGTAAGTCCTTAGGAATAAAAGCCAACACATAGAGTGGGTGAAGAGAAAGTATGCTCTAATGGTGGAGCAAAATTGTTTGGTAACTGAGCCTACTTCTAGTTAGGAAGAAGCAATGACACATGAGTCTCTGTATTCTGTGTTTCATTTATCATAGAATCATAGAATGGTTTGGGTTGGAAGGGACCTCAAAGATCATCTAGTTCCAACCCCCCTGCCATGGCAGGGACACCTCCCACTAGACCAGGTTGTTCAAGGCCCCATCCAACCTGGCCTTGAACACCTCCAAGGATGGAGCATCCACAACCCCCCTGGGCAACCTATTCCAGTATCTCACCACTCTCATTTGACCTGTGCACTTATCATGGTATGTGGATGGTGTGTGGTATGCTGAGGCTCCTTTGTATTTATTCATTGCAGCAGCTTAACTCTGTCCTCAGCAGTTCTTCACTGGTGCGTACAGTCAAAGTAAGGGGTGCTCCAAAGAGGAGCTTTTATTCATCCCTAGTCACCTTGTGAGGCTTCACTTAGAACACTTTGGTTGGGCTCCCCAGTGTTGTAAGGATGTTGAGAAACTGGAAAGGTGTTATGGAGGGGAGCTGCAATAAGCAGGAGCTAGAATCTGCATCCTGTGTGGAACTGTGATTTTCCAGTTGTGAAAAGAAGGCTAGGAGCTCCCTAATAACAGCCTTGAAATGCATTTACAGATCTGATAAGGTCTTCTAAGTAGCACTGGGGAACATAATGAGTAGCAGGTGGTATATGAGGAGGTTTAGGCTCGACATTAGAAAAAGAACTTCAGTAGAGGGGTTGTGCAGCTTTGGGACAGGTCACCCAAAGAGGTGGTGAAATCTCCATTCTTGAAGGTTTTTCAAGACTTGGCTAGATAAAGCTACAGGTGACCTAATGGTACAATGTTGGCCATAGTCCTAGTTTGAACCTCAGTTACATGATTCCATAATGCCATTTTTTACAATTTTGTGCTTTTCCTTTTTAGAAGGTGACATTGCTGTGATGTCCTTGTTTCTGGCTCACCCTCACTTGTGGAGAATGATCTTACTGCTTGCTTACAATCCCAATGATTGCACCTTAGAAAGCATCAATGCGAAAAGATGAGAAAAAACTGACATTATGCCTCACCTGGAAGGTCCATATCTTTTGATATTAATACTGGCCATTTCTAAAAGAATTAGCAACTGAAATTTTTTTCTTTTGGTGGTAGGAAAGGTCTCGGTCTACAAACTGTATGGGAAATTTGCAATCACAAAATTGTGATTTTAATTGCAAGGAGAGAATGGTAACTGTTGTCTTAATGCCCTGGACCCCCACTATTTATGTCTTTTTGTGTGTGCTTAGAAGCAGATAGATAATCAATGTACAGTCTTAGGTGTAGTTCTTATAAATTTACTTTAGTTCCTATCAGCCAGGGGACTATTAGTATAGTGAAACACTAGTACTTAAAACCTGCACATCAAACCTGGTGGATTCAACAACTCCTCTAACTGTAGCCTACATAAAATGTGAGTAAAAAATGTAACAGTACTCTCTTTACTAATTGAACGGTCTAACTCAGTGTCATAACCATTTGAATTCCTAGGGAAGGTCTTCTGGAAAGAAGTTGAAATACAGGGGTTGACTTCAAAGTGCTTCTGTGAAAGGTGTTGAAATTTGTCTCCTTTTAAACCTTGGCTGACAAAATTAGTTTTGAAAAAAAACCAAAGATGTTTGATAAAGTTTATTTGGAAAGCAGATGCTTGCTGAGTCAAGAGTTCATGGGATTAGAATATTGTACACTGATTATATCAAGCAGCAGCTGCGGCTCTGATTCATGTGCCAGGTTTACATAAAAAAGGATCTTTCTTTTGGGACCAATCAAAAATACTAATATTTGATCAAGGAATTACTAGCTGAATCTTTAT
This sequence comes from Eurystomus gularis, assembly GCA_013400335.1. Classification (NCBI taxonomy): domain Eukaryota; kingdom Metazoa; phylum Chordata; class Aves; order Coraciiformes; family Coraciidae; genus Eurystomus; species Eurystomus gularis. Next base: position 85,309 of record VZZY01006343.1, on the reverse strand, counting down.
TAATTGCATAGTGAGATGTTCAGTGACCTTTATTTAAGATGATTCTTTAGAGACTGAAAATTAGCTAATCTAAGTATGTTTCATTTAGAGTAGACTAACCTCAGAAATATCATTAGGAACTAAGCATCTGTTCATCAATCAAAAAACTCCATGGAAAGTGCTCTTAGTTGATACTTCTTACGAAGTCAAAGGAGACTTCTAGATGAAGTAAGTCCACCAAAATAGCAAATTTTGCAGAACATTAGAATACATGAAATGAAAATGAAGGCTATATCTCAACTCAGTGCAAAGGTAGAGATAAAACTTCTTTATGGAGGATGGAAGTAATTAAATTGCTTTTTTCAAGTTACTGAGAGTATATAGAATATGTTATGCACAGTTTTCATAACCCCTGCAAATGAGAATAATGAGTTCAATGAACATGGAATTTCACTGTAGAATTTTACTTGCTTTGTTCTCTACACTTGCTCAAGAAAATTCATGTAAGTGACTTCAATCTGCACTTGGTATGTCTGGCTAAAATATGATAATAGTTACTTTCAAAAAAAGTCAGACTAGTATAAAGTAGGCAATGGCAATAGAGGTGGATAAATGATGCTGTGTGTCTAGATCCCTCCTGAGCAAAGCCGCTTGACTTCAGTGAAGGCTTTAGCGGAAAGTAGTGGTGAGACTAAGCATGTTTTTTTGTCTGAAGTTTAGTGTATTTGGGGAACAATTTACTAGTTCCGTTAGCTGCCCAAGTACGAATTTGGAATATTTCCACAGCACTAATATGTTCGTTACTGTCATAGGAAAGTAAACATATCTTGTTTTCTTTTCATGGGCTCTTTTTTTAATTTTTCATGAGCTATTCATTGGTTTGCAAATGTAATTGCTTCCAAAAATGATCCTTTACAAATTGCGAATATGACTCTCTGTCATAAAATCTTATTAAATCATTGTCATTTTTGTAGGAGATTGTTTAAAAGCTGGAGAGAAGGGAAGTTTCATACCTGCTAGCTGTAAGCTTTTGAGTTACCAAAGCTAATAACCTGGTCATGTTGGGCTTCCTAGAGAGTGAGCAGAAAGGGAGTTCAGAAACAGATCAGGATGGTTCAGAAATTGTGTGGTCAACTTTTAACATAGGCCTTTCATTTAAGTTACATTTCCATTCAAAACCGGATGGAAAGAAAAATTATTCCCTTGGGTTTGCACACTGATTTGATTTTTTTTTTTTTAAGCACTTTTCCAAAATGATGACTTTTGAACAAGCCTTCATGGGCAAAGTTTTGTCCATTCTCCTAAATGAAATGTTCCTGGCTTGGCAAGTTGGAGTGGTATTTTGCTAGTTTTTTCCACTTGTTAGTCTCCAGACAGAAAAATGCATACAAAATGCAGCATTTTCTTTCACCAGTGAAATGCATCTATAGTGAAAGTGTTGCCACTGTCTGATAAATTGTGGGATTTCTTTTTCTTACTTTCTTAATTTTTCTCCTTGAAATGCATGGAAAACCCACCGGCAGCCACACAGTAAGTATCGTGGTGAAAAACTTAAAAAGCTGTAAATGTAAAGAGAGAATTCTCTGCTTCACTTTGCCGCTCTCTGCTTTTACAGGCACATCCGTATATTTCAGTCCTTAAGAACATGTTTCCAGTGAGACTCATTTTCCATTTAGGTGCACATGGGGAAGTGAGTGAGAGCACATACAGAGTGCAGCAGTTTCAGGGTCCAGAATGTACTGATTTTTGCCCTCTGTAGTACATACCCTACTTGTTTTTTGATAAATGTGATTTCTCTCCATTTTGTAGCAGCAATATAGGAAGGACAAGTATTTTTGAGTAGTAGAGGCAACATTCCTTGAAAGGATCTGAGCTACTTTAGCATTCCCTTGCGGTAGGAAAGACCATCTAGGAGGCAAATGCAATGCTCCTTGCTGAAGGTCGGCACTGCCTGCTGAGCAGGGAACATGCGGTGGAACTACACCTCAATCAGTCCTTAAGCACTTCAACTTGTATTTTGTGGCCTTATTTTGAAAAAACCCCACTTGTTATTTGTAACTGTGTTTGGTGTTTGCTTAGGTAGTAAACAGAAGTCATGAAAAGCGTGTGCATATCTCCAGTGATGCAAAGGTTCTGTAGAACAGTATCTGTGGCCACATACTTAAATATGTTCAAAGGGACACAGCCTGAGCATTGTCCTTTCTGCCTTGAAGGTGGTTTTAATTGCAAGTTTAACAAGGTCTCTAGGAGGCTGAGGGTTTTGCTTCTTTTGGTTTTGTTTTGCTTGGATTTTTAAGTTGCAATACAAAATCTGCATTTGTGTTCTGTAGAAATTTGACTGCAAAGTAGTCTATATGTAAACCACCAATATTTAGAACAGAACAGTGAACAGTTTATTTCCTTTTCCATCTCTGCTACTTAAGTACAATACAGTAGGCTAGCTAGGAAGTCTGTGAAGAACCTGGTAATCAAGGCTCTTTTAGCCCTGGAAATCAAAGCTCTTCAGTGACTATCAAGATTGTATTTGTGTTTGACTTCTAGAGGATTTCACAGCAGATGCCTGGTTTAGTAAACTGCTAAGCTTAAATTATGGTGAACCCACAGGTTTTTCTCCTGTTTTAGTCCTTCAGGCTACTGAAAAGATTCTATAAAAAGGAAAAACATACATTTAAAAATACATTTAGATGAATAATTAGATTTTTCCTCTCTATAAAAATACACCCATAAGTGCCCAACATGATGGCCATAAAGATGACTGCATCAACCTTCCTATTAGCAGCAAGTAAGGAAACAAGAATGTATCTGCTGCTTCTTGCTAGTTTCAGGGTTTGCTTTCAGAGAAATCCATTGCAAAATTTTGAAAGACGCTGAGATTTTTTTAAATAAAAATATTTTTTAAACTTCTGTCTTCTTGTGGTTGCTCCTGGTCTCTCTTTTCATCAAAAGACCAGTAGGTTGCGAGCAGGAGCCCACTTGCATTTCCTTTCCACTGTGTGATTGCTTGCCAAGGCTTGCAAACACACACTTGGCCACATTGTTTGCAGATTTCTTTTTGATGCCTGTAACGTTATGGAACTGGAACTAATGCACAACTTGAATGTTGTTATGCTTTAAAATAATTGGAGTAGGTTTCTTTGCCGGTAAAACTGGGAGAAGACATTAATGAGATCCTTTTTCATTTGCTGTTCTAGTGCTAAGCTGTTCTGGACTTTTTTTGTTTCCTGAATTCTTTCTTGTCCTACCTAATAATGGGCTTTTGAGTGCTAATTAGTAACTGAAAAAAAGTATCTCATACTTTTAGCAAGAGATGAGGTTTCTTGTTCTGATAATATATAGTAGAGCAGTTTTATTTTGCATTATGTCTGTTGCACAGCTTGTACCTCAAGAATTCGGTAATTAAGTAAGAGACAAGACGGGAAGAAAATATTCTAGTGGGGAGAAGGTGCTATGAGATTTCCTCATTTTTATCAGTGAAGACATGCAATTCTTTTTTTCTTGTTTAATTTCAGTTAGGGAACTTGATCATATTTCAACATCAAATTAAATGATGGTGCATTTATAATTTGGTGCATTTAAAATTTGCTTCTGTTGCAGTAGAAGTTGTTTCATTAGCATCCCTGTCACTAGGGGAATCTGCTTTTGCAGTTTAGAAGGAAATGTTTTCGGTTTTACATGTACTGTAAAAATGAGATACTAAGACTAACGCAGTGCTAACTCACACTTGCAGGTCTGCACTTACAGCATCTAGTCACTTTAATGGCAACAGCTTTTCATAGCAGTGTTTAATTCTGCAGGATCACTCAGTTTGCTTGATGTTTCTGTCCTTGAAACACGAGGAGTCTGATTTCTGTTCTGGTAAGAGGCTTCACGCAGAAGTCAGTCTTCTAACCTGCAATGGCTTTGGAGTCCTAGTAGCACGCTCTTCTTGTCAGATTTGATTAAACTGCTAAACTTAGAGTTTGCAAAATATATGCCCATCCCTTATTTTTTAAATGTAATGAGCAGTCCACTGGTTTAGGACTATGCAAGTGTAAGCTCTCGTGCATGCGTTACCTTGAGTAAGGCTGGGCAGAGACTCTTTGAAGAAGAGCAATAGGATCCTCCTTGCTTAAGACCATTTACAACACAATGCCAAAATAAACAATTAATGAAGTGCTGTGCTGGGACCCAGTGGCTGTGTCCACACCACTCCTAACCACAATAGCAGGAAGGCAATACTCCTGCATTCAGCTGTCTTCTATCTATACCAAGTCCATGCAAGGATGCCTTTGAGTGTTCCCGGCAGGATATGAAGCCACCTGAGTACGAACTAAGTGACATACGAAGCTCCAGAGTACACTTGAGCTCATAGATCACATGCATTTCCAGTGATTCTTTTCAAAAGATAGGAGAATCCAACTACGCTGATGTCATTTTCTCTTCTTGCACTCTCAGAAGTGAGAATGCCTCTACAAATGATTAATCACCTCTATTTAGTGTGTACATCATTGAACTCCAGTGATACACACTATAATGTATGACTGAGGAAATGGTTTGGGATGTTTTAAATGTAATGGCCTAGCAGTTTCTTTGACGAATACTTTATCCACTGATGTTTTCCCATATGACAATGAAAAGTTAGTAAATGCAGTTTTAAAGACTCTCTGAATTTATTTACCTCATGTTCTCATTGAAGAGATTCAAAGCCTGGCAGGTAACTGTCTTTAAAATCTGTAGTATAAATATCACAGGAGATTATAGTCCCAACTAAACCAAAAGTCTGCAAAAATGACATGTTGGACAGAGAACAAAGAGAATAATGTCTTCTGTTTGTGGGGCAATTCAATTCAAAATAGAAAACTCCACTTAATATTTTTCTTCTCTTTTCAGAAACTGTAGACTGTCAAGTGTTTATCCTAAATGCAGACACAAATAGCTGTCAGCACTTCTAGAGAAGTTAGCAGTACATAAGTATTTCATCTCAAGATTTCTTTTTCCTCCCACAAAGTTTATGTCTGTTTAGGTGAGTTCCCCAGGTAAAACTTTGTCCAGAATAAATGAATACGGCTACAGGTATTATAGTACCAATAGCTAAAAATAGTGTTAAAAAATCCCAGTGCAAAGCAAAGTGATTATAGATACTAGTAACACAGGCAGTAAAGCGTGAGATTTTTCTCATCTGACAGCCAGAGCCTTGTGTGGTGTGAAATTTTTCTGACCAGACTCTCTGCTGTCTGCAGAGTCTTCTCCTGTGCAGTAATGCAGGTCTACAGATCTTCTCCCTTGCCTCTGAAAACTGGTTGTAGCCCAAATACTGCGTATTTCTAGTTTTTCTTCATTTCTTCAGTTCTAGCAGAACAAACCTCCCATCTTTCTTTGTGGTAGGAACAGGCTTCTCTGTGAGCCTTGATTATGGTAGGCATTTTCATAGGACAGAAAAGAGAAGAGAATCTAACTTTGCTAATGCCTTTTTCTTTGCCTGTACTGTGAGAAATGAGAATGTTTCCATAAATGATTAATCATCTCCATTTAATAAGGCTATGTCATAATTTCCTTTAAAAACAGATGGGAAGAGATGTCTGTCTCTATTCTGCATTATTAGGTCTACAGAAGCTTAGGAGGGCTAAAGCAGATGGAAATGAATTGATTTGTCCAGTTTATCATGAAGCAACTTCCAGTGTGGAATATCTTCCCCAGGGATAGCAATTCTAGCTCTAGAGGCCCCTCTGGTATCCACCCTTTTGGAGGGTGCTTGATCCAAAACAGAAAGGGTATCACAGACCCTGCTAAGCAAAATGATACTCAACAGTATTAATGGTCACCAGTGAAGCAGGGCTCTGCAGGATTTCGTCGTGTCTACACAACACAGACTGTTCCCATGGTGTTGCTGGGACTTAAAGATCATGGGATCAGTTCTTGTTCTACATCTCTTTTTTGAAGGCAAACAGTTCTGTTCACCTTATAGAGAAGATTGAAGTCATATGGTTGTCCGAGTGTTAGTCTTAGGAGATGACAAAGGTTGGATGCTGGGATTACTGTGTCTTTGTCCTCTGTGCCACCATTTGTATGATAGCCGCATGCTAGGCATCAAGTGGCTTGTTGGAAATCTCTGACAGACTTTGCAGTAGTCCAAGCGTAGTCTTTACAAACAAATTCCATTAGAGACCATCTGGTTCTTGTAATTCACTCCTTTATGTGCTCTTTGCACTACTCGATATTAGTAGTCATACACTGGGCAGTGTGTTGTGTAGTATGGACCCTGACAGTAAACGGCTGACTTGCTGCATGCTAAAGGTCAGAGGTGTAGGTATAGTACCTAAATGAGCCCAGAATATGTACAGTAAGGATGTCTTCCCTAAGAGATCATGCATTCTGTTTGCCATTTAATATGGTATTTTCCATTTCTGTTTCTACTGCCCTGAAGTGCTAGTCTGCAAAGTTACTGAGCGCCTGTGAACAGGGAACAGTGCTTCTATTTCTTGTACATTCATACCGTTTCATGGCTTGGAGTAATAGTAAGGTGTCAGAGAAGTGCCTTAGCAGAACAGTTCTTAAAATACAGTGACAAACTCAAAAATTACCAAGCTTTCACTCTCTTTTTCCAGTTTATGTTAAGGGTGCTTGTGTTACGGAAGCAGTTAGATAATCACAAGTGATGTGAGCTTGGTACGCCATACAAAACACCCCCCTGGCTTTTCTGGAGGACTCTGGCATGATGAAAAGCTAATTTGCAAGAAAAAATGTGAGTATTACAAACAAGTGAGTGGTTGTTGTGCTCCTTCTATTTCTCACTTATGACCCTTGTCTAGCCTCCTAAACAAAAGCGTGTAGCAATCTGTCACACAAAGTATTCTTGACATCCCCAAAATGAGCTTCTCCTTCCTCCCCCATTTTTTTTTCTGTACTGAGATTTAAGTTGTTGCATAATTAAAATCTCTTTGACACCCTGCTTACAGTCATATCGTGTTGCAGGATGGGTATCCATCTGGCTGACAGCTGATGGAACTTCATAGTAACCCACTCTCCTCGTATGAGACACCACTGGGAAATTCATGACCTGAGATGTTACCATGGCTATGCTTTTCCAGCCCCAACCAAGTGCAGTGATTTGTAGGCTGCATAGGTTTTTTCATTTCGTTGTTTTTTTTTTTTCTCATGGAAGGCACAGCTTACTCTTGTCCACTTGTTTCACAGGTAGAAATGTGTTGATTTTTTACATATGTTGTATAGAACATAAGCGCACTAATAAATAAACAGAGATCCAACAGATTTCGAGGCTATTTCTGAGCATGTCGCCTTTAGCTGTTGTAGCTCTTACACATCCTCACTAGCCAAGAAATGCCAACTCGACCTGTTCAGAAAGGATACTGACCTTCCAGTGGTGCAGGTACAGCCCGTAGAGAGCTGCATCTGCCCGTTCGGGATGTACTGGGGCAGGTACACAGGCAGAGGTCCACTCTACAGCGTACATGCAGGGAGTCCAGTGAAGGTGCCTTTTGCTGTGCATATTCACCATACATACATGGGGGAACTGCTGTGCTTGTACATATCAGTGCAGTGTTTATTCAGGGGGTCCCATTCATCCAGACCAGCTTGTGCATGTACAGTAGGTCTGAAATGTCCCAGGTGTTTTCAAAATCCAGACACAATTTCTGGTTTTCCACCCAGGCACAAATCTCCAGGAGGAAAATAGGACGCACCCAGGGGAAGAGCACCCCAGTTTTGTAATAGGTCAGTAGTATTCTTGTCACCAGGTTGAAAGCGGTTCCGCTGGGAAGCTGTTCCAATGGTGTCATCTACAGGTGGGCTGAACTTCATTGCAAACAACAAGGACAACTTTCTCAAGGAGGCACTGCACTGTCTAAGTTTGGATGCATTCAAAGTTTGTCTTGGGTTGGGGTATGCTTTTTTTTTTTTGCTATCATGCATTTATAAAGATCTATTTATGGAAATCCAAGAGTTTCATGAATAAATGAGACAGCATATTCCTTTCTTCATTTCATGAAGTACAGTATCAACATTTTAGAGCCTGTTCATGAATTAATAATTACTTTAATCAATAAAAATAATTACAGTGCTAAGAACATTTTAACAATGAATGCTTTCATGCCGTTTCCACTCCTTTTTAATTAAAGCATGACAACTCATATTTACCATTTCCATCATGATAGCTCTAAATGGTGAAATTTGTCATCTTTGACTTGGGCTCTAATTATAATTCTTTTAGATGGTTCAAATTTCTTCTCATTATTCAATTATGCTTGCTCCAGTTTTAAACCGACAAATATTTTCTCTCAAAATCTCTTTCATGCTGTAAGAATATCTTCAACTTTGCAATACCCATTTTAAATATTTTATGCTATCCAGGATAAATGCAAATTAAATATATGAAATAGAAAAACAAGTATAAACTGCTGAATATAAATAAATACAGCAGAAGACCAATTATTTCCAGCTTAAATGGATCTATCTTATTTGAATACAGCATGAAATATTAATATAAATTTGTTGCAAATACAGAAATTGCTAAAAGACCATAATAAGCTTGCAAAAGCAGCATGCAAACTTAATTTTTTGCCTTTGACATAGTTTTCAATTAAATAATCTCATATTATTTTTTCATACAGAATCTCTCCCTTGCTCTTTCGGTAGATTGCCTGGCATTCCCTTAAATATAACTTGCTATAATATTCCTGTTCAGCCTGTCCTCTGTATCTTACTTTAGTAATGTTTTTTAAACTTGGATATGTGAGAATAAATTTCTTTTCCTAGTCACAGTAAGATCTGTTTGCCTCACAAATGTGTGCTTTTCGTCAGTGCCTCAGAGAAGAGTGTTTTGCCGGGTGTACAGGTAAGAAAGAGAGCCATTGAGCAACTATGGGACTAATTCCTGTGTTTAAGTTGACCATAAAGTCCTTGCTTTGTAAAATAACATGTAACGCTGAGACGTTGTACGAGCACTCTAAGACGGAGTTTTTACTTATTTCAAACACAACTGTGAGAGCACTTCCAGGAATCAGCCTAGGCCAAGGGCTTCCTGATGTGGATTCATGCCATCGGAATATAATCATGGAATTGTGATAGGGACATCAGGAGTGTAATACTACTTTATACTCCCCAAAACTACGATGCTTCCTTTTCATTCCTTGCTACTATTATTTCTGTCATTATATGCCTTTGTTACAAAGCTTTTGCAACATCTTTCTTTCCTGTGTGTCATTCACTTGTAGGCTGCTCTGTGTAGTAAATAAGAAGAGGTGTATTTGGGCAAGTGTCGTCATGGTCCAGTTGCTGTGCCTGTTGGATGGTTTTACCTATTCTACGGATGCTTTCAGTTGACCTTTACGGTTTTCTGCACAGTGTCTGCTTAAAGAGCCAAATACCTCCTCCTGTGCCTGTCACAAACCATCACTTGCAGCCAGCCTGTTACTTCAGGGTTTTGTTGGGCATCAGTCTGCAAATAGATCCCACCGTTGGAATCCAGCCTCCATGAACTGCTGTGACTGGGCAATTAAAGACCCTATTATAGTTTGTGTGCATAGGGGGGAGTAAGGGAAATTTGCAGATGGGAACCAATTTCTGCTGTTTTTTTCTCTGGAGTGCTTGACTTAAAATCATCGTAAGGTTGTTTCAAGAAAATTCTGTGCATGCAGTTTCCAGTAGTTTTAGAAGATCCATTGGGAAGAAAGCAGCAAATAAGTCAGTATGTGCAGAGACCATCGTAAGGACTGAAAAAATTGAGATGAACTGTGCAGAGGTTTGCTATTAAACCCAGTTCAGGAGTCAGCAGCTGCATCTTCTGAATGACTTGTCCTTTTCTAGCAGCTTCATGCAAACTGGCTTCCTGGGGTGGAAATGTCAGGGTCCATTCCAGCTCTAGAACCAAGTGTGCACATTCCTGCCTCCTTTTACCAAAGTACTTCTGACTTGTCCTGCTCTGTCTTTTCTTTCTGCCCAGTTTCTTTTTCAGCCCCTTTCCTTGCCTCTTCCGACCTCTTTTTTTCTGGCTCTGTCTAGGTGCTCCAGTCCCCTCCTGGGTGCTGTCCTGGTTGCACAGAGGATTACACACTGTGGTGGATTACCAGAGCAGTAATAAAAAAGGAGCAAAAGTATAAAACTGGATGATGGTTGCACTCTTGTTTTTTACCTAGTGGGCAATGCCTCATTGCAAAATATGCCTGTAAGTGCCACTTTACCTGTCAGTATAATTGAGATTAGTTGGTGTATAAGACCAAAGTAAATCCAAAGTAGCAGTCGCCTGTGCTCAGTTGCTATATTGGTATGAATTGTAATCGCTTTAATGAAGCAGCTATTTCCAGTTTGTCACCCTGAAAGAGAAGCTCAGATACCTATTTTCCTGGCATGTGTTTGACAAAATACTAAATACTTGAAATATTACACCCAAATTCTATGTCAGAGTGCTTTTCCTGAATTATTTCTTGAGCCCAGAAAATGAAGATACATCCAAAAAGTATCTTGAGCAAATATTTGCATTTGATGGATTTATCATTGGCTGTTGGCAGCTACTTCAAATTATTTCAAGATATCTGAGGTCTGGGAATAATTTGCCATGAAATGATAGTGCTTTTCCTTTAAAAAAAAAGACATTAAAAATAATTGCTCTATAAGTTGTAATGTTTATGAGGTCATATGAATGGTTGCATAATGTGCACATGGTGAGAACAGTGCATTTCCTGTTAAATACCAGAATGGCTGTGCACTGGGAAGGAATATTTAAGAAATCAAGAGAACTATAAAAGGCCATCTGCTTCATTCTCCATTTTTATTTGCTGGATTAACCCACTGCAATATTTTAATGGATAATGGATTGCTGTTCCATCTACTCATTACATTTTTTATACCATGAAACTACCTACTTGCTGTGCAGGGAGGAGACAGTTCTTGAGGAAGAAGAAAACCAAAATGTAATATGACAAATATCATGAACCATACCTTTCTTGTTAATCTTTGCTGTGATTCCAGTTTTTCCTGTACTTGTTCCTGTCTTCAACACAATGGTCCTTATGTTGCTGTGGGGTAACGAAAGAGGAATAAATAGTGGGGTCCTGTCACTGGTCTTCCCCTGTTCTTCTGTGTGATCCTCTGCACTGTGAGTAGGTGAAGGTGTCCAGTGTTCTGGTTACTCTCACCTGCTAGTGTGGACCTCCTGTGTTGTTGCTGCCAGAGTCTTAAATTGAAAAGAATTATGGAATCATGGAATGGTTTGGGTTGGACCTTCAAAGGCCATCTAGTCCAGCTGCCCCTGCCATAGTCAGGGACATCTTCCAGTAGATCAGGTTGCTTAAGGTCCCATCCAGCCGAACCTTGAACACTTCAAACAGCTCCTAGGCTGCTCTGACCCTTCTCATTGTTGAGATTAACAGAGCTGACAGGCTGAGTAGCATGAAGCTTGAGCAAAACATTTTAAATTTTATTTCTGTTTCACCTCTTTTGTACCAAAAAGGGGCAAGGGAGAAGGAGCTATTGTGTGGTTGCCTGTGTGCTCTGAGGCTGGACCTCAATTTTGTGCTTTGTTGCAACAGCAGGAAATATTTGAGTCTCTTAGTTCTGTAAATATGCATTACTGCTCTGCCTATTCAAATAAGCAGTGTGACTTTGTTTTTTGAGGTGTTTCCAGGAAGCATTGCTTTAAGGAATAGGAATTTCTAGCTACTGGGGAAAGCCCTTTCCATGAAGGGTAAGTAAGTCCTGGATAAGGATGCAGGTTTTTTAGAAAAGGAGAAGTTGAGGTGTTATTTTTAAGATAGGAGGATGGCTGAAGAACAGTTTACCATAATATTATTCTAAGATAATAAACTGCATAATTGAACTTACCTAAATAGGCCTAATAGAGCATCTTAACTGTTCCAGTGTGATCACGGTAACAGTGCAGAAGCACAAAGCAAATTACAGCCCAAGCCTCACAATCTGATGTTTGTAACAGAAACGCATTGCAGAAAGACAGTTGAATACATTGTTTAAAAGAGAAAGACATCTGGTTCGGATGACCCACCAACCCTGGAGTATATGCAGACGATCAGCCCAGAGCTTATGTTTTCATAAAAATTCGTGTTATCTCGCAGTCTCATTCCAGAGTGGAAACAGCCCATTAAGATCTCATTGCTAGGCTGAGTGCATGGTTCAGATTACTGTTTTGCCCATGTACACCACATTTGTTTACACGGAATTTCACTTGCCATTTTATTGACTAATCACTTGGTTTCATGAGGTTTTTTCTGCAGTTCTGTTCCCTCACAGCAGAAATTGCAGGCTTCACAGTGCTTCTGCCTAGAGCCAGGCTGTTTGGTATCTGTGCTCAATCTGAGCTGTCTTGCCATCTGACTCAAACATGTTTCTGAAATAGGACCTTATCCTTTGGTACCTCCTTCTGAATTTAGTTAGCTTTGCAGGTACTCAAGCTCTTCTCCTTTCCCCCTCCTTGTTTTGGAGAAAAGGATATTTAAAAATTCAGAGGCTGAAATACTTCTTCTCAAATTCCCTGCTCTGTGTGACAGCATTTCCCTTCCAGGGAAGCAGGTTTAGCTTTCATTTTGTTCAGGAAAATGACCTACCTGAAAATGTATTTTATCCAATTTAAGCAAGCAGGGCTTGGCATGCTCATGCCTTGCCATTCACCTTGTTAGCCTTTTATCTCCTCTGCTCAGATTATTCTGTTAGACATCTGTTAGGAAGAGCGAAAAGTCAAAGATGAAAAGATGAGTCCTTCCTTGACTCTGAGGACTTCAGTAGGAACATTTTATAGCCCATGGCTATGGGGAAGTCACCAACCACCTCACACAAGTCAGAGAAGGTAGGTCTCCTGGTTGCCTCTGCAGTCAATAAACTGCAGATCTTAAAAGTGGGAACCCATGAAGCTTCTTGGCAGTAAATCAGCACTATCCAGAGGGATTGTACGTATGATGAGATTTTTCAGTACAAACATCCTTGAAAACTGCAGGAGCTGCTGCACACCGCGTCACATCAGAAAGGCATTGTCAAAATGAGCTTCTACCTGACCACTTGTACCCTGTTGCTCCTACAGTCAAAGTTAAAGCAGTACCACTCAAATAAATCATACTGACGAGAACATGATCTCGTCTTCCTAACTGCGGGACAGCTTCACAGAGCTGCACGCTGTAGTAGGCTTTGAGAGATTACTACGGTTTGTTTCTCAGGTACTGGCTTTAGTTGCAAGGAGTACTGAGCTGTTTCTGTAGGTCAGAATGTGAGGTCAAGTACTTTTTTTTTTTTAATCCACTCAGGCCACAATGAACTTAATGACTACAAAAACCATTAAAAATTAACTTAAAAAAAAGATGGAAAAAATGTTGACCCAGTTTGAAGATATTTGCAAGGCCACGCATATTAGGCGATATTTTCTCTGTGCAGTTTTGACTTGTTTTTTTCAAAGAAACTCTCAGAAATAAGTAATACTGGCTTGCAATAGAGAAGATGACTGATGAAAGGAATGTTACAAACTTTCAATAAAGAGCAGGGTGTCATGCTTGCCATCTGGTACAGCTGCTGCAGACAATACCATTTAAAAATACTTCTAACTGAAAATGAGGTGAATTGTCTTTTATCTACCTGGTCATAAAGATTTTTCATCAACTTAAAATAATCATGAAGCACTTGTAGCACACCATAACTTTTGCAGTTGTAGTGATTTCATGGACTTCATTAACAATGGGCAGAAGAAGCGCTTTGGCTATTAATTATGGAAAAGTCTGTTAAAAGCGAGAATTTGTAATTTTAATGATACGACACTTGTTCTCTTAAAGATTTAGAGCTAACGCAACAATTATATTTTGTTTATCTGTCACAAATACTAAGAAAAAAATTTCTCCAGTAGAGTGATACTGTGTCCTCTGTGGTTACCGGTACTCCAGAAACTAAAGGAAACACCCTCAGGGTGTAGGGTGGGGCTCCCTTTGCCAGGTAATATTGAGATTTGTGACATCAGATGGTGAAATCAAGGTTAAACTTCCACAGGTCTCACATGCTGCATGGTCATGGCTGGCTTGGGGAGTCTTCCTTCTTTCCTATCTATGTGCACAGCTGGGGAGGAGTTATGTGAATAAATTAAGAGCCTCTAGACTTTAGACTGTGAGGCCAGGAATATGTTGAGCACATTTGAAAGCTTAAGTCACATCCATAATTGAAAGCACTTTACAAGTTTTAAAATCTTATGAATTAGTAAATAAAACATAATAAAGCCTTTAGATGTAGAATAAATGAAAACTAAATGCAAATTCTACTTTGCTTTAATAATTATAATTCTTTATTGCGTGCTTCAACGTTACCCTATTAAATCTTAGCTCTGAATTGCTGAGATTGACTTTTTTTCGGTGCCTGAATTATGGTAGATTGTGCAGTAATGAAATGCCTCTTTCTGAGATTCTAATGAAAAGGAAAAATTAGGAAAATGCATAATATGTGTCATAAAATGTTTGCTCTGCAACATTTGGGCTACAATTTAAAATTTGCTTTTTAGTGAACTACCTCATCTTTCCTTATCCTTTTATTTTAATGCAAGAAGGATCTTTCTTTTATGGTAGCTAGAAGTACTGTGAATTCGGACTTTGAGCGCTCTATACTTTTAGTACTGTGATTTTCAGACTTTTTGTTGTGTACCAGTGAGAAAACATTAGCAGAGGTCTTTTGGTTGTGTTTTAGAACTTGGGAAAAACAGTATGTTTTAAATTGCTGTGAAAGTCAGAACCAAATAACAAAGGTGATTATTTTTTTTTCGGCCAGCAACTGTTTTCTTAGGCTCCAGCTTTTTCAGAGTGGGAAGCAGAAGAACACTGTGGGGTCATTTCAGAGTTTGTGCACCTTTCCTCCTCACAGCCCCAGAGGATTTTGAGAGCGTGCAACTCGGGTCTGATATGTGTGATAAAAGCATTCCTCTGAATGGTTTTGATGCTCTTCTTGTGCTGACCCTGGACCATTTCTCCACCTTTTGCCCCATTTCTAAGGCATCTAGCTTTGATGATAAGGTCACCTTAGCAGTCACCCGTTACCTTTTCAGGAGGGAGACGTCCCTGGGGTGTGCGTCACATTCCTACAGGCAGCTGGTTTCACCAGGTATGGGTTTACCTCACCTGGGGATAGTTCACTGTAGTGACTGCTCTTGGGCAATGTTGTGGACAAAAAGGAACAAGATGAATCTTTCTCTTTTCCATGCAGTTCTCTGACACTATCTGAGCAGACTTGGCACTCTCAGGTATGGCCACATGCCTGCCCATTGCCTGCCACAGCGTGCAAGTTGACTGCTTTCTTGCTATAAAGCCCCGTTCTTGTTTATTACAACGCAGCCATTTCAAGTGCTTTGAAAACACACAAGTCAGGGACTGCTCAGTCTAGGCTGGGCTAGATGGGACTAGCCCAAAAGAAAACGGAGCTACAGGTGGGGTGGAAAGTCAGACTCTGGCCCTCCTTTTGCAGTATAGATGAGACTTCAAACATCTGTGAGGTTAGGTGGGGTTCTAGGTAATGTATTCCAAGATCTCTGTGACATCCTTCAGTGTAAGTTGTATGACATGCCTTCTTCCTTTGTCCTTGAACCTGACATCTCTTGTGAGAGACACAGGCTTCACATATGGCTTATCTTTAACATCTATCCTAGGTTGTGTAGCTATTGTATGTCTAACCACCCTATTAGCTGGTTTTGAAGTGGAACTTAATCCATTCATGAAGAGGGGTCACAGGAGAGGTAGCTGTAATTCAAGGAAACTGATTTTGAGAACCCAAGAGGTTCTATCCAGACATATGTTTCCATTTCTGTTGGTTTTTTGTGCCCTTTTTTTTAGTAAGTTTACCAAAACAAGATAACAGCAAACACAATGCATAAACAGGGAAAACACTTGTATTTTTTAATTACCCTGAGGATTTGCTGAGGCTGAGGATTTGCTGAAGAGGTTTAGTGCGTCTCGTTGCCCACCCATCTGTCTACCCCATAGGCAGTAGAGTGAAGTCTGAATTCCTGCTGCAGCTGAATCCATCCCGTGACTCTTTGCTGCTTTTCTTTGGTTAGCCAGATTGATCTAGATTTCATGAAGTATTTACTTTGGTGTCTGTTATGCTATTAATTTCCTACTCAGGTACTCAGAGAAAAGCTATATGTCAATGTGAAGCATTACACCTGCATCAGCATTATATTTGTCACTTTCTGCAGGTCTAAGGAGTTATGTGCTTCACTTAAAAGACAGAAAAAAAAGAACAAACAAAAAGACATTAGGGTAATTTTAGGGGTGGGCCGCCATAATCCATAATATCGGTGGATTATATTTTTATGTTTTAAGCAGCCTAGTTTGCAGTTTATGTTGTGGGCATGTATTGTATTTAATTTTTTTTAAGTCCCTTTAATCAGACTTAAATATATTAGCTTTGAATTTGATCTTGTTTTATAGAAAGAAAATACAAAGCATAATTTATCATATTAGTAATTTACCTGCTTAAAGGGATGTTCTCATGCCTTTTACCATTCTCACTGTATTTTTGGATCCCTCTGACACTCTTTTTCAAAGAGTATACTCTATCGGAACCGAATAAAGCAATTTACTGCATATTTGCAACCTATAACATAGAGATCTAATACTTTGACAAATTTTCACATTCATTCCGTCTTCTTAGCTGAACCTATACATGAAGCAGAAATTGTCAGTGAACCATCCACTATAAATTTCACTCTTTTTAAATTGGACTGGTTTAATGAAGAATTCAGAAGTGATTCAAGTTATTTTCTAGGCATTATACATTGTATATGATAATATGTTTAATAGTGTGCATTGACCTGAGTGAAGTATTTCTAATGACCTGACGCCTATTTTAAATCTTTATTGACTAACTGAAATTTTTAATCTGTTTTGCAAATTTTGCTGCCTCAATCACTCCGTGAGAGAGATTAATTTCTAGGTTTCTAGGTTTTCAAATGGGTTGTTCTGTGGACTGGTTGGGGATGTTTCTTCCATGGGAAGGGTCATCAAAGTGCTAGCATGTTGCATTTAATATTCTGAGCAGACTCTTCACAAATTCTTGTACAAATTCAGCTGCAGTGTAAGCAAAACACTGGATTGCTGAAAAACGGAAAAAATGTTTCTGTAGCTGCACTCCTCATTTTATGTAGGAAGACTGTGGAAGGGGCTTTGGTCTGAAAATGTCATTAAAATTTCTTTTGGAAATACTGTAGGCCTAGGTACTTAGATATCCCTTGTCTTCAAATGAAATCTTGCTGTGGATGTGGACAGTTTATGATCAAGCCTGGTGAATTTTATTTCATTAAAACTCAAAATAGGTGCTATAGTATCTTTTGATTTCGGTGAAATGTATATAAATGTTTTTTCACAAGGCTCCTGAGTCTGTTTACTGTCCAGAAGACTTGTAAGATGGTGCACGGTTATTTATTTTCTCAAGTGCAAGTTATTTTCAATGATGTCAAGGAAAATGGAAAAGTGTTTCTATCCCTGTGACCAGGACCTGGATAATGGGATCTGCATTCTTTTCCATTCCAAAAGCTATCAAATTGTTGCTTTTGTCGAGGTCAGCCAACTGTGTGGTCTTGCTCAATACGTGCTTTGGTGGCCAAATGTTCCTTTCAGTGGCAAAAAATCAATAAAATAAAATAAAATATCCATGTTATATGGTAATTATTCTTTGGAAAAATACATGCCACAAACTAAAAAATTCTAATTTGTGTATTTTTAATATTGCTGTGATGTTTGTTTACAGTACGAGGGAGTATTTCTTCTAGGCACTGTCCTAACTTGCACTGGAGGGGAATTCTATTCTGGGGGAGTGTTTCTCATCTATTGCCTTCAACCTGTTGTATAGTTTGCTATGAATGTAAAAGGTAGTAGCCAGCTTTATCTCATGTACACTAGAAACCAATTAAGTCTATAATACCATTTCAACATGCAGGCCAGTTATTAAGCTTGGGTTGCCGCTGACATGAATTGGATCTGAATTGGTGTTCTGGGTGTGGTGAACCGACCACATGATTTTTCTGCCTTATTAAAACAGTGAGCAAAAAAACTCGATTTCCAATAAATCTATTCTGCATAAATCCTCCAGGAAGACGGAAGTGGGATAACACCAGCTATAAATTTTGAAAAAGTAAACAATTGCTCTCTTTTCCGCCTCACTGCACAAAGGGAGCACATCCCCCCCTCCCTCCGCCGCTGCCGGAGAGGACCGAGGAGGAGAGGGGGGAACTGAGCTGAGCTGTCAGCGCAGCCCCCTGAAGAAGCCAAGCAGCCAGAGAGGGGGGAAACTGAACTGAGCTGTCAGCGCAGCCCCCTGAAGAAACCAAGCAACCGGAGAGAAGGGAGCAGCCACCGCGGAGAGCCGCCAGGCAGAACT
>VZZY01006343.1:0-66883 GCA_013400335.1 Eurystomus gularis | reverse complement strand
GGAGCACCATACTGAAGAAGAAGTTGTGCCGAAGAAACTGCACCGAAAGCTGCACTGCCAGAAGAGACGTGCTGCCAGAAAAGTTGCACCGAAGAAACTGCACTGAAAAGCTACAAGCTGCTGACGTCATCGAAACAGTCCAGGTCTGCCGGTTGGGCATCATCACCGTTCCACGGAGACCATCGTTGAATGCCGAAAGGACAGATGACGACACATGCACGTACACACACGCACCATCCACACATACAGGTCATATTTTGATATAATGAAGTCCTTATTTGCCCTTATCTCTCGGTGGGTGAGAGGGAGAGTGAATGGGTGGGCGTGGTGTTCTTTAATACCATAATATTTCCATAGAGTAAATAAGGTTTTATTAGAATATATTTAGTAATAAACTTATTAAATACTCATTTGGTCTCCGTGTTTGCTTGCGAGCCTGGTGGGGAGATGTCCCAATTTACCCTCAACCCTTCTCCCTCTGGGAGGTGGTCGGACCTCTGCGCACCCGACCGCGACACTGGGGGTGAAAGACTGGATACTAAATTATTAGTGCTTTGCAGTCTCACGTTTCCTCACTTCTGCTTCCTGCAGAGGTTTGAATAAAATACATGTGTCAGGTCAGGTCTGTTCTCAACTGGCAGTTTGGGATTTAGGTTCCCCTTTCCTGTTCCCTCCTCCAAGTCAACATCTTTCATTATTCTCACTAGGTCTCCAGCCACTGTCTGCTTTTACAATATTGATATCTTTTCTATTCCTCACAGGAGTCTAGGTCGTTATAGCTGAAGAACCAAAAGAGTATTCCTGTATGTTTGGAGATTTAATTTTGCCTCGCTCTGTTTCTCTATGGAGCAAAACATGATCTGCCACTGTGGGGATTTTTTTTCATTAGTTCTTAAGTAGTAACACTACAGATTCTCTGTTTTGTAACATGTCAATGTAGTTACATCTTTAAAAATAACCTCTTATAACCGAGAAGGGAAACGTCACACAAAGACAAAGTCTGCCCTCATGTCAGAGGCAGGGAGAAAACATCTTTCAACTTAAATTTGTATAAAGCCTGACAAACATAGTTTGCAGTGATTTTACTTTCAGGGACGAGCCTTTTCAAATAAATAAGAACTTGCTCCAGATTCAGATGACAGTGCCTCTGTGAAAGTCAGTTCTGATTTTTTGCCCTTTTCTTGACAATGGTTATAGTAAGTGACCCGAATGCGGTCGGTTCCTTTGGAGTGAGCAGCTTTCAGATTCATTGAGGAGGCTCCCCCTTTACACCTTTTGAAAATGAAACTAGCAGGACTGTCGTGATCCCATCCCCACAGGTGGGAGTGGTACCCGTGCCTGCTTGTGTGTGCCTTTCGAACAGTACCCCTGCTGGCATGCTTAAATGTACATAGTGGTTCATCACGTAACATAGGCCAAGTTTGTTTTCTGTGATTTCTGTTAATGCCTTCTCAATAACTGAAGTATATGAATAAAGAGATGTTTATTATGATTAAAGGAGTAACTGTATATTCTAAATTTATTGAGTGCTGACTGGAACTTTTTGGTTGGAACTTGGTTGGGAAAAATTACTGTCAAACTCATTTACCACAATTGCAGTGGAAGTGCAGTTCCTTCTGGGAACAGAGGCATTTGTATAATCTGACTCTGTGGCACTGAGCTATGCTGTGTGTAGTGTATTTATGATTGAACAGAAAGTTTCAAACAGCAGCCTGTGAAATTGGATTTCAGATGTAATGTACCATAAATAAGTGCTATAAAGAATGCCTTTAATGCTATAAATCAGTTTTTATTGGTTTCAGCTATCTCATTCTGGTTATTGTATTACCCACAAAATCAATGGGAATCAAAGAGCTGGAATATATTTTATTTTAATGTCCCATCTCCCATGGAAATGGCATATGAGCCCTTAGATCACCTTTTGGGTAGGCTGGGCAAGGCTGATAAATTACAGGCAATGAGAATGTGTTTGCAAAAAGGTCTGTGTAAGTAGTAGCTGTGTAAGGCTTGAAATGCTTTGGTACAACACCTTCTCCCTGTAAGGGGATACTTGCCTATATTTCTGAATGTCCTTTCCTTTTGTTGTTTCAGTAAATTTACCAGCATGATTTGATTCCAGTAGCTCTGTTTCTAAAGAAATGGCATCACAAAGTTAAGTGGACGTCACTACCATTGCATCCAGAATCAGGAGCACTCTGAGGTTAGGAGATCTGGTTTCTTTGCATCTTTAGGTATCGCCTCTAGCGAAGGCTTGCTCGATCCTGGGAAAAGAGCAAGAACACTTCTAGCAGCAGTTGTGAAGAGTAAAATATGGTGTGGGCTTTGTTTAAGAACATATTATTCCAGTGAAAGGAAGGAAGGTCATGCATCATGATTCTGTGAATAGACTTTTAAAACCAGAAACAAATCATACTGTCCTGGGAGAGTGAGGAAATGGGAAAAAAAACCTGTTTTATAACTAAATAGTACAGGAACAATTTAAAACATTAGCTGTGCTTCCGCTGTGATTTTCCTTTGCTCATATTAGTATTTCACAGTAGGATACAGTTAAGAGAAACGCACTTCTGGAGCTCAGCTGTTTAGGGCTGGAAATCTATGGTGGAGGGCAGAATACTTGTCTCTACATATGTTAGAAACCCTCACTGTGTTAAAAGATGGCAGTACCAATACATTGCAGTTGGATAACACTACACTGGTAAATGTCTCCTGGAATATCGTACTGCTTTGGGAGGTTATATGTGCCCATCAGCAAAGACACCTGAAGAAGTAAGCTTCTTCTGGGGTGTATTAAGAAGAGTGTGTCCAGCAGATCGAGGGAGATCCTCCTCCCCCTCTACTCTGTCCTAGTGAGACCTCACTTGGAGTACTGTGTTCAGTTCTGGGCTCCCCAGTTCAAGAGGGACAGAGATCTACTGCAGAGAGTCCAGCGGAGGGCTACAAGGATGATTAGGGGACTGGAACACCTGCCTTATGAGGAAAGGTTGAGAGACCTGGGGCTTTTTAGTCTGGAGAAGAGAAGACTGAGAGGGGATCTAATTAATGTGTATAAATAGATGAGGGCTGGGTGTCAAGAAGAAAGGGGCAACCTCTTTTCACTTGTGCCCTGCGATAGGCCAAGGGGCAATGGGTACAAGCAAGAACACAGGAAGTTCCACCTCAAGATGAGGAGGAACTTCTTTACCGGGAGGGTCACAGAGCACTGGAATGGGCTCCCCAGGGAGGTTGTGGAGTGTCCTTCTCTGGAGACTTTCAAGACCCGTCTGGATGTGTTCCTGTGTAACCTGCCCTAGATTCTATGGTCCTGCTTGGCAGGGGGATTGGACTCGATGATCTCCAGCGGTCCCTTCCAACCCCTGACATTCTATGATTCTGTGATTCTATCATTCTTCACAGGTATTAAATACAGGTTATTTACACTGTTCCACACATCAGCTTTGCATTTTCCCTTGTCAACCAAAGCTGGTGTAATTTATATACCAGAATGAAGAGGGGAGAGCAGACAAAGAGGAATGATCACTGTGGGGCTTTGAGTAGTATGTAAGAGGTTGGTTTTGGTAGAAGTGTGAATACTAGGATGACAGTAGGGTATAGGAACCAAGAGAGCCGATTTACTCATCCTTGATCCCATGCATAGTGTTTTAAACTGCCTTTGAGTCCAAATTGCTCATGTTGACTTACACCCACATCACCTCACATTGTATTTTAAGCTTTTATTACAAGGATTGAATGACACATTTTATTATTTGCAATAGTATAAGCAGTTATTCTCACTGGAGCGCAGAGATGTGTGGCTTCACGAGAGGGGAGTGTTAATCACTTACATGCAGACGTGAGTGGTTATCTGTTGGAGTGGGTTAAAGAGACAGGTGTCAGACCTGGCTGCTTAATGGGAGTGTAAGACATGAGTGATACCGAGGAGGCAGAATAAAATGCCTGAGTGCCCCAGAGATGGTTATAAAGTTCCCTATCCCTACAGTAATTTTACAGGTGGTGATTATAGGAGACGTAATGATTTCATGCAAAATACAAGATAATTAAAATGTTTGATTTGATCTGCAGACCTGCGGTCAATTTGCAAGCCAGCTGCTGACCAGCACTGCACCATGCCATCATGAGCATCGCTCAGAATTATGCCCTTGGTTTGAGTAATGCTGTCTCAGGCATCTAAGTTTAGATGGTCTTGTAGCCACTACTGGTTTGGCTGTGACCTAGTGCCTGGGATGATTTCTAAGTCAAAAAGAGGCAATAAATCTATTTATCTGATCAAAGAATGATACAGGAAATGTCCCAGGGTCTTTTGGCTGCTGCTGATGTGCAAAGCAGCAAGTGTAGCGTGTTGTGTCACACTGGAGGGAGATGAGTGAGGAGTGCTGTGAGGATAAGATCTTGCTTACAGGTCAGATGGGCAAAGGAAGGACTTCACAAGTACTTAGGGTTATGTAGGCAACCAGCTTTCTGCATATGGAAGAGAAGCATAGGAAGGTGGATTATATGTTTTTTTTCTCCTGAAGCAGAGCATTGAGATGTTAGCATCTGGAACACAAGATAGGGCCTTGTCCTTACTCACTTCAGGTACAATTTCGTTAATCCATGAACAAAACAGTGCTTCTTGAGGCTTGTGTGAACACATGATCCTACACATTATCAAAAAACAAAAAGTCAGCAACAGACAGATGAAGATAACTGAAGCACAGATCTAAGAAAAAGACCTCTTTTGCATCCATGCACGTCACCAAAATATAGGATCAAGCAATATGGTTTTGCTGTATCTAGAAAAGCTATCATATATGGAATACACACACACATATGGAACCTGATACTAGGTTTGCACGTGTTAATTCTATTTGGTGCAGTTTGGAGCTGTGCAGTGGCCCATCTTCCTGAGCAGGGTAAACTCCTATGCAGTTGTTCATAGCCCTGGCTGAGCACTGTGCTGGGAGGTGGGAGCTGTCGGTCAGGTACAGGACCTGTGTGTCCCCAGTCCTGGATCGTGGTCCCAGTTGATTGCTGTCTATCAAAAGATAAGCTGATAAACCGGAGAATTTACCGAGTTAGGCCCCAGGGTGGGTTTAAGTGCTATAGCAGCTAGCTGTGACTCCTGTGGTCTCTAGGCTGAGAACCGAGTCAGGATACTGCCATAACCGAGCTACTGCCACCAACAGAGCTTTGGGCACATCATCCCCCGTATGTGCTTTTTATGGTCGGCTCTGCCGGCTGCTGCAGTCTTGCTTTAGGCTTTTAATTTTAGATCTGTCCATGGATTTGGAACAAAGACCCAGCCCTTTCCTTTTGCCTCTCATGACTATGAAACCAAGAAGAGAGTGATATAAATGACACAAAATGGTCAGCTGAGTCTGTCCATAGGGAAAACTGTTCTAGTTTCATCATAGTTCAATGATTTGCCTGTTTAAGAGAACAGATGGACAGACAGACAAAACCAAACCAAGGAAAACCTCAGGTGACCTTAGCAGGCTCAATCTCAGGTTAACTACCTGAGGGATGGAGCACTGTGCTGTACTTTCAGGACTAGGCTGATTGCTTTTTGGGGCATTTCTGTCGGGTGCTCCGCTGAATGTGGACAGGCATGACATCTTAGTGTTTAATGGTGTGATGTTTCCCAGTGTTTGTTAGTTGGTGCTTTGTCACACACTAGGACTGAAAATTACAGTGACATGGAGGTGAACAGGACCAAGTGGCAGATCTCATGATGTTTCAGAAATACCACATCAAACTTCTCAAATTCATGGAAGTCCCAGTGTGTCAGTCCGTGTCTTGAGATACAGTGACAGCCAGATGGCAGAAAGCTGTGGGTGCAAGGCTGTAACATGAGCTCATGCTTCCTAGAAAGGCTCCTGTCGGGATGGTGCTTGCTGGCAAGCAACCATTTTGCAGAGCCATGCAATCCCACAGCCTTTTCCCTGCTCCTGGGTTCCATGCATCATTACAGCTTGCCAGCTGTGTCAAGCATGCAAAGCAAAAATAAATAAAAGGATGCAGTAGTGGGTGGTTAAGGCATGAGGAACATATGCTATTATTTAGGAATACGAGTGGTGGTGGGGTCCCTGAATGAAGTTGGGGTGTGTGACTTCTAGAGGTGTGCTGCAGAGGGACACACAGATGAGCTGATTAGCTGTCAGAGCAGTCACTGCTGAAGTGTTACAGAGCACTCAATGCATATTGATTTGAAAGTGTGGCAGGAAAAAAAATCGCAGGTTTGGTAGCGTGCAATTTTTCAAGGTGTTAGCAACAATGTTAAATAGCCGAAGTTAAAATTGCCATGCTAAGAACAGCTTAACTTGAAGTCTGCAGGACAAATATTCTGCCATTAGCTCCTACATCCTCGCTTTTTCGTGCCTGAAATTGCCATTGCCAGCTGCAGAAATAGAACATTTTCCGTACAGAGTATGTACTGTTTCAGCCAGCTCTACCATCAAAAAAAGCAGCTTCTGCTCCTTCACACCCCTGTGCTATGCTGGCATAAACTCTTTTGAGGCTGCACAGTCAACCAGGTTAGGGACGTGAGCTGGCTGAAAAGCAGCCTAGCTTGACCCCACAGCCCCTCCAAAAAACCCCAAAGGTCTTCAGCAGGTCCAAATCCTGAACCAGCTCACCCAGACACGCAAATGCCTGATCCAGCACGGTCCTTTAGTTTAATCCTTTGGTATATACCTTGTTTTATTACCTCTCATCCATTAGCTCACTGTTCTGTTGTCTTCTTTATCCCATTGTTTGGGATATTTTTTTTCCTCCTTTAAAATTATAAA
This sequence comes from Eurystomus gularis, assembly GCA_013400335.1. Lineage (NCBI taxonomy): Eukaryota > Metazoa > Chordata > Aves > Coraciiformes > Coraciidae > Eurystomus > Eurystomus gularis. The sequence goes on along the minus strand of VZZY01006343.1, from coordinate 60,119 downwards.
TTTTGGGGAGAGAGGGGAGAAGAAATCTTTTCTTTTGCAAGTCACAGAAGTGGCTTTTTTGTTGTTGCCTGAGCCATTCTGCCTGTTCTTTCTGCCTGTTCTTTCTCCATCTGTTTTGAGACAGTTGGTTTTAATGAGTGGCGCTCCGCAGAGTTATTTGAGGAGGTCTGTTCCCTGTTTCTGCAGGGTGGCACAGATCAGAGGCTTTGCTTCTGAGCAGGACACCCAATTTTAGTTTACAGTTTTTCCTTTCTCTCCTGTTAAGTCACTGGTGTGCTCAGCAGTGCAGGTTAACCTTCCCCCCCTCCCCCCCCCCCACTTAATTCCTTTGTCACCACTGACGGTGCACAAGAAAGGATGAAAAAAGGAGCTTCTCTGAATCCTCAATGAGATAAAGCAGACTCTCCAGAATAGAAACACTGGTGTCAAACCAACAAACTCAGCATTTTCTCCTTTCTATTCAATTCTTTCTCCTTTCTAGTCTAGTTTCACCTTTCTATTCCATTTCTTTCTGAAAAATAGAAATATTCTAAAATATTTCTGGTTTTCCCTCCCATCTGAAACTGAGCATGTGCTTGAACATTGACAGTCTTTATCAAATTAGAGAAAAGTTAGGCATAACCAAACTCGCTGCTTGCCGGGCAAAATTTGGTTCTTGAAGTGATTGTGGATGCTAAGTGGCGATAGCAGCAAATGAGCAGGTTTCCAGGGGTCTAAACAAACAGCCTGTGTCAAAGCTGTGTACGGTGACTGAGAAGCACGGAACTGATGCTGTGGCAGGTTTCCCGTCACTGGATTTGTACGTCACTGGAGTGCGCCCTTTCTTTTGTGTCTGTGTCTCTGGCTTTGATGAATGCCAGGGCAGGGAAACACGAGCTTTTACCTTTTGTAATGCTTGGGTGAATAACTGGTAAATTTGCCTAGTGATGCTGATACAGTTTTTCTTCAAAGCCAACCGAGAGGAAAGTGTAGTCCAAATGAGGTCAGCGATTATGCCGTGTGTGTGATAAAACAAAATACAGAGAAAAAAAGAATAGGCCAAAGGGCTCAATTGATGGTAATACTTACAATCTTGAGCCGTGTAAACAAATAACAAGCCCAGGCTAGAATTCTGCTTACAGACTGGAACTTTTCAGGCATGTCTTATTGAGCTCAGCTTCACACTCGAAACAAGAACTCTCACAGCCTCTGTTCTTCATCTGCCTTAACCTGCTAAACGGGGTTGTGCTCAGCAAACACAGAGGAGGAACGTGCATTCAGCATGTCTTAGACTTAAATTATCCCATCACACTTCTTGCAAAAGCACTGTGCCTTACTATTTCTCTCTAGAATGTGATAGGTTGGTAATCATGGAGCAGGGTCTATTACACCGCCTTTAAAATGAAAGGATTTTTTAAAGTAGTTAAAGCTGAGGTTTTAATTGTCTTTTATTTATCAGACACATAGACTTAGGCTTTCCAGGCTTCACGCCACAGTCATGAGGCATATATTCAGCGTACCGACTTTCACACACTTTGCCGAAGTACCTGCATTAGTGATGCAATTGCTTATACTTTCCTTCTAGTCAACAGAGGAAGATAGGCCCCTTCAGGATTAGGTAACTGAGATGTGAAAGACATTTTGGAGGTAGTTATAGTGCTAAATTAGTCACCTTAACTTAATGATTAAGCTTTAGTGAGCTAAATCGGCGCTTAGCTCTTTGTTTCATGTGAAAAAAAAAGTTCACTGCAAATGATTTTAACTCTGAAAGGAGTTTTTAAAAGAATTACTGAAGTTGCAGGAAAATCCTCAAAGGAAGTGGCTACATTAAGCATGGTTTGCTAACAGTTTTAACAAAATGTTCTCAGTCTCTGATAAATCCTCTGAGTTTATAGGCCACTGGTGTGGCCAGTTGAAGTGCTGGGGCCTGAGCTGTGGGCCCCAAGTTGGAGCTGACCTGTGGATGAGTCACAGCCTATCCAAATGTTTTGGTTTTCCTATTGGCTTCATGTTCCAGAGGCGGAACCTGACCCACCTGTGTCTCTGTGGCTCCGCCCTCACACAGGTGGTTCTGGTTGGGGTGGTGGGTGAGGCCAGGGCTACTTGAACCAGGAGCTGATCAGTGGGAAGAGCTTCCTGTTGGGTGTGGCTTCTGTTGGGGCTGGTTGTATCTTGCTGAGCTCTCTTGGTGGTGTCATTCCATGTGAAGGGCCACTGTAGGACCCATCTCTGTCTGTTGTGTCCAGCAGGTGATGCTGGCACCACAGTGGGCAGTGGAGGAGCTGGGCCAACAGGAACCTATGGCAGGACTGTCTGCAAGAAGACTTCCGCGGGGCTGTTGTTGGCCTGTGTGATCAGGCAAGTGATGGCAGCATAAAATGATAATGGCTGAACCAGCACAAAACCAGTAGGTCGAGGGGGGTGCTTCTGCCCCTCTACTCAGCTCTTGTGAGATCCCACCTGGAGTACTGCGTCCGGCTCTGGAGCACAAGAAGGACATGGACCTGTTGAAGGGGTCCAGAGGAGGGATACAAAGATGATCAGAGGGCTGGAGCACCTCTCCTATGAAGACAGGCTGAGAGAATGGGGCTTGTTCAGCCTGGAGAAGAGAAGGCTCAGGGAAGACCTTATTGTGGCCTTCCAGTATCTGAAGGGGGCCTACAAGAAGGCTGAGGAGGGACTTTTCACAAAGGCTTGTAGTGATAAGACAAGAGATGATAAGCTCAAACTGGAAGAGGGTAGATTTAGATTGGAATTTAGAAGGAAATTCTTTACCCTGAGGGTGGTGATACACTGGAACAGGTTGCCCAGGGGGGTTGTGGATGCTCCATCCCTGAAGGTGTTCAAGGTCAGGCTGGATGGGGCCTTGAGCAACCTTGACCCACTTGGTCTAGTGGGAGGTGTCTCTGCCATGGCAGAGGGTTGGAACTAATGATCTTTGAGGTTCCTTCCAAGACATTCTATGATTCTATGACTGATCCTGCTAAAGGTGGTTATAGGGGATATAACCTAAGTAAATGGCCTGAGCTAATAATCTAGGCACCTTCTTGTGGTCGCTATGATGTGAGAAAGAGAGAAAGCCTTTCCAGAGGGCATTTCTTGTCTGTTCTTACATGGAGAGGTGATTGTGATGAATTGCCTTGTGGCATGTCTCTGTCGATCTCCACAGAGTGACTTCAAGTAGGTACCAAATGTACAGATGTAGTTGGATGAAAAGTATTCTGCTAAAAACATGGCATAAAATTAGTGAACTTATACAGAGCTACACAGGTTAGGACCGTGCTTATGGGATTTAAACACTATAATCTCAACAATTTTGAAATAAGTGAAACAGGTGTCACTGTACTTCACATTAAAAAAAAAAATGGAGGTATGGGGAAAAAATAGAAACTTGAAGATAAAGGAGAAGATGAAAGCATCACATATTCACTTGAATCATATACTTTATCTATTGTCCTTCAAATCATATTGAGGGAAGAGAAACAGATATCTGTATGTAATAGAGGAACTTTCTAAAATTGTACGGTTGCCTACGGTTTCTATAGAAAATAGAACAGAATTGTTGTAATGACAGCTGTAATGTATCTGCAGAAACTAATGCAGCAGAGTCTTCTGATTTAAGAAGTAACCCGATTTGCCCAGCATGGGTTGGAAATAAAAAGGAATCCTTCAGGTTTGTATAATCCTAGGTAACTGAAGATAGCTGCTGTTTAGTGCTTTATCTTCTCTCTCCTACTAGGACAATAGAGGCTGACCTTAAACCTTTAGTATTTTTGCTTGGGAGCACCAAATTGCTACTGCATGTGTAGTCCTGCTGAGAAACAGTAATAGAAATCTTGAGGGAACTTTTCACTTCTCAGAGATCGAGGATTCATTTTTAATGCCCAGTTCAAGTATTCCTTTTGCCCGTATTCCAAATCTCTACTTTATACCAGAAAAAAATATTATTAGAATGCCCAAACTGATTATTTTAATCAGATAAATGTTAGAACTTCAGAAAAAAAAATTTTTTTGCTAGGTATGAGAGGCAAAACCCAGGTGCTGTAACTTCAGGTAGTTAGCTCACTAACTGATTTCAGGTAGGTCATTCAACATTTGTATATTCTTCAAGTACCAACAGTCCTCCTGATAAGCCCACAAATTTATGTTTTCTAACTTCCATATTTTTATTATTATTTTTTCAGAAGCTGATGGAGTAACCGTACTGCCTCTTCTGTTCTTGTGTGGGTTTTTTTCTTGGGTTTGTTTTGGTTTGTTGGGTTTTGTTTCTCTTTTCTTTTTCTACCCCAGATTAACCACCATCTCAAATTCTTTGCCAATTGCTCCCTGGCCAGGAGGAGCCAAGAAGGCTGTAAACCTCCAACAAACTGAATGAGTACAATTTTCCTTTAATAAAGAACTCCTTCTGCTGGTGGGGAAAAAAGCCACATATGCTAAAGCCAGCGTGGTAGGTCCAGGCTGATTTCTGAGATATTTCTGGTTAGCAAATGCATTTGACTTTTCTGTTAGCCGAAAGATGTGATTGTGCACTAATGCTCTTGTCTTGTGGCTCTTCACTAGTATTGTCCCTCTGTCACATACAAGTAACATAAGAGAAATTATGTTTCTTGATACCGATTAGTCTTTGATGGATGTAACGCATAAAAACATGCAGCCTTATATGTGTTAAAGACATAAATATTGCAGTTTTGTTGTCAATAAAATGCACTTTCTATCTATCATGAAATAATGCAGTGAAAACAAACTTGCTGAAAGAAGTGTGTTTCTCCTGCGCTAAACTAGAAAATCCATTCTGGTGTACCAACCTTGGGCAGCAAGCTTTGAGGGACTTCTGCTTTTCAAGGTGTTTTGCTTCCATTACTGAAGTTGTTGGGACTGCTGTACTAATATGGTTTGATATTCTCAAGCAGCATTCCGCAACTTCTGATAATGGGACAGTCAGTAAAGACCAATACTACAACAAAACTAATTTTTGTCTTTGATGACCGAAAACATTTAACTTTAGCCAAGTTTTTTTTCACTTAACTATGCTATTTCCATTGTACTCTCTGAGATGCCAACCTAGTCTCAGGACAGAGCAGTGCCCTACTATTAATGTTACCTGTGATGGGGGCTATACCAATATATCTAAGTGGGCTATACCTTCTTCTTAGACCCCAGGATGGAAGAACCTAGAGACTAATCACTTTGGGTATACAGTCTTTCAAATAAGTTAGTACTTTTAATAAAAAATGTGCATAATCTCCAGGATTGTTGTATAGTTGATAAAAAGAACAAGTCTTTTTGTCTAGGTTTTGTATATGTCCTCGGAGTAAATCCTCAAAGAGTAGTGAGATTCACCTCTGATGCTTAAGTTGTGTGGCACCAAAGTACTGTTTGACTGAATGCAAAATCATTTTTCTTTGTTTTCTTGGAAGATCTCCAGAACCTCTGTTTTCAGGCAGTGTAGCTGTACTAAGGAGTAGTTCCTTCTTTTACTCTTCACAGCTGATTCTGATGTGGGCCAGAAAATAACTCTTATTTTCTTTGAATACTGCTGCTGTGTTCAGTTTAGCAACTTGGTCAAATGTTTACTTTGAATGGTTAATCCTTCAATTCCCATTTCTTTGGAATTCCTGTATCCTCCTTCCTGCAGCAGTGTCCTGCTAGCTCATGAGAGCGTGGGCAATTCTTCTGTGGAAAAGAGGAAATAAGGAGTAGTTGTTGTCCTTTGAGAGCACTGTTTTCTTCAGTCACACCTACCTCCTTCCTCTTGGAAAGGAAGGACTCGGTACTATTTAGCTGAATATCCCAAAACAATCTGGCCAGTGTAGCTTTTTATATCCAGTTGGAGGTGTCAGTTCTGTGGAGGACTGTTTGTCTTGTTCTGTGTTGTTCTGCTACAAGGCAGTGCTCAGGAATTTTTATGAAGTATTATTGTACAAAAATAACACTACCAAAGTATCGGACATACTTGTTTAGTCATTTTTTGATGTATGAATGCTAAAAATCAGTTAGCAATTCCTGCCTACTTGTATATAAGATGTTCTTTGGGAGTGATACTCCTACATAACTTAAAAATACTTAGTTCTCGCAGAAGTACTTTGAAACCAAATATAGTGAATAGGCCTGATCTGCTTCTTAAAACTTTCAAGACACATGCATTTAATTTCTCAGTAGACTAATGCACAGGGCATGTTAAGGATTCCTGGCATTTCTCAATATGAAAAATATTTTCTTTTATACAGAACTGCTAAATGAAACTTTTTATTGGAAAAATATTCTCCCAATTGATTATTTTCTTTTTTTTTAATAAAGAAAACTGTACTACAAGCCACCTATGGGCACAATGCAATTGCCCACATGCTGGCACCTAGTGTCATAGAGTTGCTGTAGTATACCTGCATGGCCTTCAGCTACCACTCCAGAAGGACATTCTGTGATTCTCTGTCTCTCTCATAGCTGCTGCATTGTAGCTGCTGCTCTGTGACAATGTCTTGGAGAAGCTGGGCTTGGGCTGTCACTGAGGGTGCCCAACCATGGTTCAGCTCATGGCAGGAAGAGCTCACTGAGCTTTCCTCTGGTGGCTCCTTCCAGCTACTCTTGAACGTTTGTAGCGATGCTGTGCTTTGTCTTCTGCAGTAACGTGATCTAAATACTCAAAATAGGCACCTGTGTTTAACAGGTACATTTGACCTTGATTTCTCTGTGCTTTGTTTTCTCATCTGTAAGTTTGGATAATACCAGCTGTTCATCTTTCAGGGATATTGTGAGGATAAATTATTAGTGAAGCACTTAAGTACTTAAGGGATGAGTAATGTGGTAAAGTCTACAAGGAAATTAAACATTCTGTCTTTCTAGCAGGATCTGAATATTGTTTACTAAATGAGGTACAGGGTCATACACAAAATGCCAGATAGAGAGCAGTGCATCCAAATGAGGCAGAGCTTCTACCTTACAGAAAAAGAAGTGTGAATCCAGACTTCTGTGCTGAGTATGTAAGTGTATGTAAGCACATGGAAAAGAACAAAGGTAGGACAGTCTATCATAATTCTGATATCTGCAATTTTTTGGCTGCCAGCTTACAGCATTAATACCATTCTCATGAGGCGCTATATATTCTGATACTGTGTGTTCCATTACGTAAACACACACACACATCCTCTTATAACCAGCTTTGTTAATGCTGGAGTCGGTAACCAGAACATACGATGTAGCTGAATCAGGAATTCAGGTAAATGTTAAAAAGAAAAAATATAGTTAGGATCTTGACTTAGGGAGATATTTTTTCGTTGGTTTTTTTTAGCATCTGCCTTTTAACATGGCATAAAAATTTTCTAAAAGGTTCACCACTCAATTAAACTTTTCTATTAAATGCTGGATGCAGAAGCCATATATTTAACAAGTTTTCCACTCTGTTGCTTTACTGTATAAATAATATGTCTTCTGGAAATTTCTAATACACGTCAGGTATTCATGATGAAAAAGCACATTTGTACTGCCGGTTCAGAGATAATTACTTGCCATTAAGTTCATAAGATCATAAATTTTATTCATTTCTATCATCTAACTTGTCAACTCCTTACATTTCGTCTACACTCTGCCCCTCACTGACAAGCAGCAAATAATTTACTCTTCCACCAAAATGATAATGACTGGCAAATGAAAATTTCATTGAAAGAGACAGCACAACATCAGTTGTACTAAAAGAACTCTTTTATTTTTATTTATTTCCAATGATAACTCAAGTGCTGTCACTGAAATTAATTCATTTAAGTGACTTCTATTTAAGCTGCTCTTATTTATATGCTTCCTTATTATTTAAGAGGTAAGCAATACATGCTGGTTATTTTGTTTAAAATGCATATTTATACAGTCTTGTAGTCTCTTCCATTATAAGTTGTTCGAGAAAATAGTAGACTTTACCACCATAACAAAGTTTATTCTCTCAGTAATGTCGCTTATGTGGCACAAAAAAGCATACTAATCTGATGGGGGATGCAAATGTCTAGCTTCTTGTTAGGCAAAGGTCATCTATTTTTATCTCAATTTAATTTGGAGATGCTGTCCAGCAGTAACACTGGTGGTTTCTGTGATACGTTGTCTGTAACTTAATCAAGGACTCCCACAAAACTCTATTGCTTCATTTGTGGCAAGATCTGTGGCACACTGATACACAGGTAAGTAGAAAAGATCTTGGGATGTTGCTTAACAGGGGAGCCTTGCCTTTCCACCAAAGAAAAAATAAAGGTAAAAAAAAAGGTAACATCGCCTTTTCTGCCATTTGGTGGTAAAATTTTAGAAGAATATGATGCAGTTAGTCCCACAGTGCCTCCCAGCATTTGAGTGCTGACAAGATTTAGAAAAGAAATAATATCCTGTCCATGTGTATGTTAGATACTGGTATTGCAGACTTGCCTTTATACTAGCAGGAAAATACACATATCTCCACAATGAGATGAAATGGTTTGTGAAATGTTCATGCTATGCATGAAGTACTCCAGAATACCTTAGTAAACATACACTTTGAGGCTATTAGTGTATATTATTGACTTCAATTAGTGTTTACTCTGTGTCTAGTAAATGGGAAAGTGTGGAGTTCCATGCGTAATGCAAAATTAATGTAAATGCTTGGAGGAACAAAATGACATCTGATTCTTTAAAATAGTTTACTTTGCAGGTCAATGTAGCTGCAAAGATTTCTAATAAAGTGTTAATGCTGATATTAACTGACAAAAGTGGACAAAGTAAGTAGGCATTCTTTGTCCTGGGGATAGATACTTCTGTACTCTTCAGCCCCTTTCACATTTTGAACTACCCCACTGCTTGTGTAGATATTCTTAATAGTATCTTTGGTATTTTGTTGTACAGCAATGCTAGGTGGCAAGTTAAGATAGAAGCTACAATATAAACCTGAAGAAATTTCTTTCCTTCTATTTGGGTTTTGGGGTTTTTTTTGTGAATTGTTTTGGAAACCTTAATGTCTCAGAGGAACCCAGACCACTGAACATCAGGCTGGAGAAACAGGAAGCTGGTTTAGGTTGTTTGTGGAGAATGCGCACAACTGTAGCCAAAATATAATCATCTAATGCATTTGCTTACATTTTGTTGTTAACAGGAAGATTTCTTAGTAGGATGATGTCTTTTATTCAGTCTTTTTCAATTTCCTTTTTCTGGGTATAAAATTGAAAATCTTTCTTTGAGGAGACTTCTAGGAAGAAGGATTTCAAAATAATGAAAATACTCAATTAAAAAAAAAATACAAGCATGATCTGGAAGCTCAATGTCTGTACTTCAGGTTTACCAGAGTCCTCACTTCTCCTAGTGCCTGAGCACCCTGCAAGTCCTGGTACCAGCTGTGGCTCCAGAGCTGCTAGGATCCCCACAGGGAAGCCATCCTCCTATATCCTCACTCTCTTGCAAGGAGCTGAAAGATCCCAGGATCTTGAATACCAAAGTGAAGTTGCCCTGCCAGGAAGTCTGGGGTTTCAGCATCTCATCAGATGAGGTGGCAGGAAATCAGTTGAGTTTCTACCTCCCGTTCCCACTCAGAAGTTTGAGGCACTTCCATTTCAGTGATTCTGGTTTTCCAAGAAAAAAAAAACAAAACTGGGAACATTTACAACAAAAGAGATTTCAGGCCAGTTGTCAATTTTGACCAGCAAAGCAATGTGAGACTTTAAAAAAAAAAAAAAAATCATTATTGATTTATTAGCTGATCCCAAGGTACCTGTGTTATTTTCCTACTCATTCTTCTTGAGACTGGACTGAAGCTGCAGCTTAGATGAGAATTTCCCACTTAGTTTATTAAGTAGAGCTAGCCAAAGACACTGATGCTGTACTGCCCTTTACTCCCAGTTAAGAGGAGTTGCAGCTTACCATCAGATCCATAAATTGTGTTGTTACTAGAAGCATCTGTGCATTAAACACAACACTTCTATAGATTCATTTAGTTCAAGGAATCTTTCAAAAGCCACTTACTTTAAGCGGGCAATTGGTTTGTAAATTGCCAGAGAGCTGTTTACCCATATTCCTGTAAGGATTTGGAATAATGTGCTGGAAATAACCACTCTGCTTTGCAAGGTGTCTTCCAGACTGGTGGAAACATCTAATATCTGGTGGGTTCAGTGTGTAAGTAGAGGAGAGGTGGAAAGTGTCTGAGAAATCATCATAGAATGGTTTGGGTTGGAAGGGACCTTAAAGATCATCTAGTTCCAACCCACCTGCCATGGGCAGGGACACCTCCCACTAGACCAGGTTTCTCAAAGCCCCATCCAACCTGGCCTTGAACACTTCCCAGGGAGGGGGCATCCCCAGCTTCTCTGTGCAACCTGTTCCAGTGTCTCACCACCCTCACAGTAAAGATTTTCTTCCTTATATCTAATCTAAATCTACCCTCTTTCAGTTTGAAACCATTAACCCTCATGCTCTCACTACACTGCCTGAGAAAAAGTCCCTCTCCATCTTTCCTTTACTCCCCCTTCAGACACTGGAAGGTGTCTTTTCAGAGCCTTCTCTTCTCCAGGCTGAACAACCCAAACTCTCTCAGCCTGTCCTCATATAGGAGGTGCTCCAGCCCCCTAATCATCTCCGTGGCCCTCCTCTGGACCCGCTCCAGTAGGTCCATGTCTGTCTTATGAACACAGTACTCCAGGTGGGTCATCATGAGAGTAGAGTGGAGAACATCAAGTTATCCAAACCCTCACAACATAATATTCAGACATCACTTTTCTCAGCCCGTGAGTCTTGGTTCCGAAGGGCTTCAGCAATGGTGTCGCTTTCCTTCTCTGCACTGAGGCTACAACTGTACATCAAGCCATTTGTACCATCTGCCACACAAGTGTCAGAAAAAGCAAGGGGAGCACAAGGGGGACAGATGCTTGAGGACATTGGTGGTAAATTATTTAAATAAGAAACACCAGGCTTGGTGTTGAAAAGCTGCATAATCTTGGCAGCCTGGCTTTTCAGGCAGGCAGTAAAGTGAAGCACAGCAGACAGCTCGTGCCAAAAGTTCGGGATATTGGTTAGGCTGAGTCTTTTCAGGTACCTCCACTCCTGAAAACGAAATGGCGAAGGAGAAGAGTGATTCAAATGCAGTTTGTGAGATGGCTAATCTGCAGCCTGTTTGACTCCGTGAGAAAATAGTTCCAAAAAGAGGCTTGAGGATATTCTAAGTGTGCTGATTAGAAGTTTACCAGCAAGGATTTTTTTCAGCTTGTCTGTGACTATTTATCTCACTCTTGAGAACTTCTCAAGCTGTATCTCTGGCTTTTTGTTGTGTTTTTTGGGGGTTTTAGTTTTTATTTTTCATAAATAGACTTAGTAGGGAGGCACTAAAGTCTGGGCGAGTCTGTTTGCTGGGAAAATGCAAGAGCTGATTTCCCACATGGCCTTCTTGGCTGGCAACTGCAAGTTTAAGTGTATTACTCTGTGATTATTTTTTTGTTATTATTTTGTTTTATTTAAGACTCTACAGCCGCTTTTGCTCAATGCTTTGCAAAACTTGCAGTTCATTGTACACCCACTGCTTGCCTGGAAAGGAGCAAAGAGAAGACAGAAGAAACAGGTCCATTTTGAAGAAAAGTGTGGGGATTAAGGGAGGCTTCTGAAAACCTAAGGTGTTACAGCTCTATGCCATCTTTTTCTTGGTGTACAGTAAGAAGTACTACCCCAAATAGTTTTACGTCTGAGAAAAAAAAAATTAAACTGAGGGGGAAAAATAAGAGACTGTAAGGGGTCTGATTTATAGGAGCGATAGCAGCCCACAAGGCATTTACCTTCCTGCTCAAGAATCCAGCTGTGATCGATGCAAACCCGCTTGTTGTCGCAGGATGGTGTGGCTGTCGCTTACCCTCGAGCACAAATTACCTCCGCCTGGTCAGTAATGAATATATGTTTCTTGTTTTGCTGTAGCCACACGACTTTGATCTTAATGAAAGCTAGAAGCAAATATAGATCAGGGTATCCGTGTGTGTGTGTAGAAACAAGGGCAGAGATTCTTTTATTTTCCTGTAGAAACTGGAATTTAAGGAAACTTTCCTGTGTGGTAAGTTTTTTGGCAGAAAACAGGGGAGTTTCCTGTGATGTTCCTACAAAGTCTGTGCATTTAGATATATGCAGCAATTTTCCTGCTTGCTACCCTGCACCTGGTTCCTGCTTTGCAGCTCCTAAAAGTGAAGAAAAAAGAATTTGAGTGCAGATTCTCTCCCAGCCCAACAGAGAGGCTGTTACACGATGAGACTGCTCACTTGGTTGGTTCTGTGTATTTGCTTTGTTTTGTTGGGAGTCTCCTGTGTAGAAAGCTATTTGTGCTTTAAGAAACAGAAAAGGACACGTCCTGGTGAGCCTGATGGGCTCTCAAAGCCTTGAAGTGGAGGAAGGTGGGAGGTTTGTACCAGGCTCTGGCATGCTGATCTCAGTGTCTCATTTAAGTGTTTTAAGTACACTTTGGCTCACATCAGTGCAAAAACGTGAACATGTTCACATATAAATTTCTGGGAATTATGCTACAGAGATTAAAAGAATAGGACAGTATTTTATTTGTCATCAGTGTACTCAAAGCAGATCTGTGGAAAGAAAGAACCAGCATTAGCAACAGAGCTATAATAAGGTTTCCCAGACCATCAGTTTCGAATAAATGGTATTTGATCATGTTGAAATTTTGCATGAACTTATGAAAAAAAATAAACTCCTTTGCAGTTATCAAAACATATAACTTAATTTACTAATAAGAAAAATAAATGTCCTTTTGGAACAACAGGAAAAATAATCATATTCATTTTCTTAAATAATCTAAAGATATTAACTGATAACTTTTATGACTTTGCTGTGTTTTCATTCTATTACAGGACTTAATGCATATAGCACATAATCAGTGAAAGGACAATTGTATTATTGTCTGTTTCTTAAAACAGAAATCCAGTTGCTTTCCTTTAAAATGCTTTTTTTTCTTTTTTACCGGTTGCTATTCATGACTACTGCACCTTAGCGCAAAGGTCTAAGAGTTACCTTCTTTGTTTGAGGCCTACCTTTTTAGTTTAATATGTAGTATCTGTGCTGAGGAGCTAGAAACAGTTACAGAATACAGTGTGCTTGGTGACAGTGGCACAACAGGGAATGCCTCTTAAGTGCTCGTGCCTTTTAAAATGAAGATCTTCCTTCTTCCTTGGGAGAGCCATGTTGGACGAAGAAAGTCTCCAAAGCATGATTCTCCCATGTTTTCTAGTCACCTGAACTGAAGCAGCGTGAGCACATTTATATGTAACTACTCACTTTCTGTTTCCAAATCATTTCTAGTTAGAAGATAGTTTTATTTTTAATAGACACCAGTATGAAATTCTGAGTGGGACTAAAGAAAAATGACACCTGCTCCAACTCCTGTTTCTGTAACTGTGGTATCTAAAGCCCAAACATAGTAGAATATGAAGGAGTGGTTATCAGTGAGTACATTACTTGGGGTTTTTTGAGTAGATAGGCTATGATTGGACAGTTCAATGTGTAAAACTTAAATGTGTCAAGATTTAGTTCTCTTTTGCCACTGCTGGCTTATATTAAATCATATCAATAACCAGCCTCCTGTGTTGGACCAGTTACGTGCCATGAACATTTGCTCTTCAGAGAAACACTTTTAAAATAATCATTAAAAACTCTGAAAGAAATAATTGTATGGTTTGCTAATAGATCACAAGTAGGTTTGGGGGCAGATTTTAATAGTGCTAGACTGAGCTAAATGGCTTTAGGTATTTTACCACTGGCAGGGAAAGCTGTTAAGTTCCATGGCTGGATATTTATATGTTGGCACAAGAATATTTTAATTACTTTTAATTGTCTTTGGTCCTGGAATAACATAGAATGTTAGGTTAATTTCCAGCACAATTATAAGCATCCATGAAAATTTTACAGGAAAGCTTAAGATTGTAAGACTGTACTTAGGCAAAAAAACCAAACAGCCAAAAACATGAACCCCACGCCCCCCCAGAAAGTAATACTAAATGGTTAACAGTACATAAAGGGATATCACCATCCCTGGATGTGTTTAAAAGCCATGTAGATGTGGGACATGGTTTAGCAGCAGACTTGGTAGAGTACGGTTCTGGTTGGACTGGATGATCTTAAAAGTCTTTTCCAGCCTAAATGATTCTATGATTCTATGTGTTTGAGTTTTGCAATAGAAGAAAATTATTAGCCTGGGATGTCAGTTTGTCTTTACAATATCAATCTTTTGTGTCTAAAGGTACATTAAAATTAATTTTAAAGTAGCTTTTTCCTGGAGTGCTCTTGGTGTATGTCATAATTAATTATGGTAATTTCTGTCCAGTATGGCAGGATGGAGCCAAGTGTACACTAACCTAGCTTCACCTTTTAAAAAATCTTTTAAATTTATAACTGCAGAGGGTTTCTAAAAGGAGTGGAGGATCTTTCTTATTTATTTTATTGGTTTTCCTGAATCTTTCTTTACAGAAGAAAGTTGATGTAAAGGATCTTTTGAATTTATTTTTTTTTCCTGATTTTTTAAAAAAACCTTCTATTTTCTTGCCCTTCCCTGCAGTTTCCTCCTTTCCCATCTACCTTCCTGAATGAGCACATAGCTTTACTTTCTTATCTGTAGGCAAAGGCTGTACTTCCTAATTGACCCCTGAGCTGGAATTAATGGCTCTATGGGCTTAATGTAGCCACTGAATCAGTCTTTTCTAAATTTGATACTTGGAAAAATGAAATGTTATTTCTGCAATCGGCATGCTTTGCATTCTCCTTCCTGCATAAGAAGTTCCTTCAGCTTTTTAACTTTGTTATGGGGATACACCAAAGCGCTTAGTGAAGGCAGATACATGTACGTTACCTGCGCTGAGCAACTTTAGGACATGCTATTGATTTCTGCTAGGGAAACCCAGGACATGGCACCAACTCTTCCTGCTTTCCAAAGCAACTCCCAAGCCGAGCCTGTGAAGAGGTTGACACCCTCCTCCCATGTGCTCCCCCACTGCTACCTATATCATCTTTTATCACCGTTGGCCAAAAAAAACAAACTAGGAAAAAAACCCCTACCTGACAGGTATGTAGAGATAATCAGCTGAATGATTTATTTCTGGTTTCTGATGAGAGTTTTACAAAGCCCTGTCTATTTCTTAATCAAATACAGAAAACTCATTTTGTACATGATGGTGGCATACAGCTTTTTTTTAAGCAGAACATAATTTTTCCCCTTGCTTCTTCCTCCTAGTACATTCCCCCATGGGCCATCATTTCATATATGAATATTTTTTCTATGCATTTTTGAGCTTCGATTTTCAGGGGGAGGTGATATCTTTTATTAGCTCACCTGACAGATGTAAAAAAAAACCAATGGATGAGCTTCTGAAAATCATCTCTTACCAAACTTCTCTCAAATGACTGAGTTACTTTTCTCGACTATGTTGCTTTTACGCTGGATCAGCCCATAGCAGTCTATTGCCAGAGTGCTTTATCCTCTGCAGATATTCTGGGATGCTTTGCTACTCTGGGATTCTCTGAAACATATTGTGAAATTCTCAGTGATCCTTGGCAAAACAGAATTGAACATGCAGTTTTCCAGTAATTTCTCTAGGATTGGAATAACGAGGAAGCGAGATGTTTGTACTGATCTCACCATTTGTAACTGTTTAATTTGGAAACCAGGGAATAAATAGTTTTGTTTAAGGATTTGGATTATTTTATGTGACTTTATTAGAGGAGAAATAGAATGATTGCTTCATTTTTAAAAATGAAATGAAAAAACTGTAGCTGGAAAGTGTGCTGATCCAGATACATGGGTACAAAAGTTTTGAGATCATATTGTAACAGAATAGCTGCATTTTTATATTCATTTTGTCTGGTGGGAAATAACTACACATGGTGAAATTAGCCCTATGCCACTTCATCCTTTTATAACCGGGAATGGCAGCTTGTAATACAGATACTTTGGATATATATATAAAAAAATAACCTGAAAAGGAAAGTAGCTCCATGAATCAGACTGTGTGGTGATGACTTTATTTATAGCCTAGTTCATTTACGATTGTAAGTAAACTTGACTTCCACACACAGCAAAGTGTAAATATCCAAATTAATCACAGACGTAACTGCCTGGAGAAAATAGATTTTGAGAGGATCAAAGGTATGAAATGAGAAACAGAAAAGAATGGGGAACAGGCCATTTATAGATTAACAGGCTAAAGAGTCATTTAGCCCTCAGAAACAAGGCTCAAAGGCAGAGCTACTATTGATTTTTTTCTTAACTGAAATCCCATTTATACTGAAAAGGATTAAAGTATAGACACTCTAAACAGATTAAAATCTTCTTGATCCCACTTGAATGTGGCCTTTGAATTTATGTGGTTAGTTGGAAAATGCTAGAGCTGTAATCTTTCCACCATGAAATGGGTGACAGTGTGATGTGCCATTTTGCGGACCCTGTCCCACCATGTAGTTCGCACGGGGTCAACAGATCTCAAAGTGACAAATGTCAAACTCAAACTAGGCTTGTGAAATACTCTGCAAATTTTAGATGGGAGAGACTAATGGTCCAGTCAGGCTCTATACAAACATTTGTATTTTGGACAGGGCATGCAGTGGGACAGAGAGAAACCATGACCACGGGCATGCTTCCTGCAAAGCAGCTGAACAGTGATGACCACCTTCAGTGAACCACAACCACTGACCATGCCCTGTGGCACAGGATGTCCAACTGTTCCCTTCACAGCAGACACCTTGCAGCCGAAGGTGAATGAAGCTGGACTGAACAGACTTACAAAGTGATGTGCATAGCACCAATAGGTCCTTGGATTTTCTGTCTAGCTCAGTTTAGTAGAGAATGGCTATAGTACTGTCCGTTGGGGACTTAATGGACTAGATAAGTGGATGGTGAGGTAGACTGGAAACTGTCTGAACTGGCTCAAAGGGTTGTTGGGATCAGTTGCACAAAGTTCAACTAGAGGCCAGTAACCAATGCTGTGCCCCAGGGATTGATAATTGGGCCACTACTGTTTAACATCTTCATTAATAACCTGGAAAATGGGACAGAGTCTAGCCTTGGCAGGTTTACAGCCAATATAAAATGGGAAGAGTGGTTGATACACCAGAGGGTTGGGTTGCCAAACTTATTCTACTGCAACCAATATACCACACCCCTCTTGAACTTGGTTTTCATTCTCAAGCATGCCAAACTCATAGTCATGCAGTACAGCTTACCTGGTTTTAATCTTTCCCAGTGCCAGAGCTTTATACAAAGCAAATCAATATTTTCTTCACAAAGAGGTGAGAAAAAAAAACTTGTGTCTGCTGGCAATCCTGACCACTTCAAGCAATTAACTCTTGACACTTTTGACCTCAAGTGAAGTTATGTCTTCTCTGCTGGCTCCCTGTGACTTGAATTGGTGTCTCCCTCTCTCTCTGTCCCTTTCCCTCCTTTTTTCAAAATCCTGTCTACTGAAGTCCCTTAGGGATTACAGATGTTGAAGAGTGATCTGTGCCTTCGGCAAGCAGGCTGGGAAGTTTTCCTAGTTATTCCTATTAGATTTACGTTGCTCTGCAGTGGGAAGGAATGATAAGCTATTCAGTGTCAGAGATTTCATGGCTCACTTAAGGGAGAAGACTTTTAGAACTGGATGGTCTTTGTGTTTTAGAGTCTGTTTTGGATAGGACGAGAAAATCTTGTTAATAGTTGTAATTCTGGAGATAGATGTTAACAATGAGCAGAACTGTGAAAGAGAAATGCTTCTGCACGTACCATTTATTTGAGCTATAGAATTTTTTCCCCTTGGGAGCCAATGAATGGGTGCTTTAAGTTTTTAGAGGTTCAAAAAGGCATTGAACAAATTAATGAAAGAAAAATCCACTGAAGTCAGAAGTTGCTTCCTCTGGATTAGAAAGTGCATGTTCCAAAAGTTGGTGCATGCTAGGAGTGTATCTGTGCTTACACTGCTCTATTTCTGGCCTCCTGATACTGAGCTCTATGGACCCTTTGATCTGACCTGTACCCCTGTCCTGGTGCTGTTCTGGGAAGTGAACTGGTCCCACTCAAAACCTGAGTCCTGGCTACTGCTTACAACTGCACAACATGGCAGAAGGTGCTGCTCCTTGGTCTTGAGCATTGATGCAGGCCCCAGACCTCAGCGCCTGGAGGAGAAGTTATGAACACACTAGAGATTTCTCCCTGTGGATGCTGGGCTCTGCTTGGGATTCAGCTGGAGTGTAAGTGGACTGCATCAACTGTGGCATGTGTGAACATCTCATCTTACTAGGTCAATAAGGTGCAAGATCTTCGGATCATGATCAATTTACTGAAAATAGGATGGTTCCCAATGTCTTTTAAAATATGTCTGCTTTTATGGAGGCCATAAGCTTTGATCTGGAAGGATAATTTCAGGCACCACCATTGAAAACATTGGCTGCTATAAATTCAGTTTTTCACAGAACAAACAGAATAAAAATTGCAAGCAGAAAACATGTTTTATGTAAATACCAAAACATCTCAGTAGCACCAGCACAACAGAGGTAAAAATAGCCTTCTGGTATTCTTCCAGATTTGCATTTGCATTTTGAATCAATCTGTGCACATTAGAAACCAAATAAAATGGGAAGATTAGAAATGTAAAGCAAGGTTTGAGGAGTGCTGTGTCCGGTTCTGGGCTCCCCAGTTCAAGAGAGACAGGGAACTACTGGAGAGAGTCCAGCGGAGGGCTACAAGGGTGATTAAGGGACTGGAACATTTCTCTTAGGAGGAAAGGCTGAGAGACCTGGGGCTGTTTAGCCTGGAGAAGAGAAGGCTGAGAGGGGATCTTATCAGTGTTTATAAATATCTGAAGGGTGGGTGTCACAAGGATAGGGCCAGTCTCTTTTCAGTGGTTCCCAGAGATAGAACGAGGAGCAACAGGCACAAAGTAGAACACAGGAAGTTCCACCTAAACATCAGGACAGACTTCTTTACTGTGAGGGTGACGGAGCCCTGGGACAGGCTACTCAGGGAGGTTGTGGAGTCTCTTTTTCTGGAGACTTAAAAAACCCACCTGGACACATTCATGTGCAACCTGCTCTAGGTGAACCTGCTTTAGCAGGGGGCTTGGACTAGATGATCTCCAGAGGTCCCTTCCAACCCCTACCATTCTGTGATTCTATGAGTTTAGTTTGGATAACAGTCTGTAGATAGAATTCCTTCAAAGTGCAATCAACTCCTGTTATACTGTCAATGTGAAATTTGACTGTACACAAACACAGACTGCTGCAATGACAATTTTATATCTTATTGTACAACTCTAGTCAGCCCTGGTGTTTCAAAACAAGACAATTTGTCTTTCTGTAAACACAAAAAGAATTATACAAATGCATCTTTCTGCTTTGTTATCCTGGAAACCTCATAGATCATATGGAATGTTTTGTGTGTGGCAGTCCAAGGAGAAAAACAGAAAAAGAGATGGTACTTAATTTGGCTTCTTGCTATGTTTGCCTCTATCTGATGTGGGATTAAGGTGTCATTTATGCAGCTTTAACAACATTTTTATTCCTTTTTAAGTTTGTGAGATGCAGGTCGGATGAATTGCACTATATTTCCTGAGTTTTCTCAGTGTTAGAAATGATTAAAAGGAGAGCAGAAACTACTTGGGAAAAGAAATGCAAGGAAAAGAAAAATACATCTCAGGAAACTAAAACTCCCTTTGCTGAATGTGACATAGAGAATATCAAGAAAACATTTTAAAATAATTTTGACTTCTGAATGCTTATGTTTTGGGTTTTGGCTTGGTTTTTTTTTTTCCTGTTGGCAATCCAAGATGTTTGGTCAAGGGGATGCTGTTGGTTGTTGGCTTGCTCTTATGCAAAGAAGAGTTCCCACACAACAGCAAATTTTTAAAAGTGTGTTATTCTGTGAAATGGCTACTTGCACTCTCCTATTATCTGCAAGTTGAACATACTTCAGCAGCATTTGTAACATGTGCATAACTGTAATTATTGTTACTACTGTAGAATTTCCATATCATAAATACTTCTTTTCCTATCAGGCTTCAGAAGATATATCTGTAGGAATAGCAATCTTCACACATACATATCATCGACAGCAAAGCAGGTTCTTGTTTGCCCTGATCGCGTTTTGTATCAGTCCTGCCTGCCTTGGGCTGTGGATACTTCTTTGTTAACAGGTGGAACAAGTAACTAGATGGTAATTCTTCTCAACTTCTATGGTTTAGAAAACGTTCCATCCAGCTTTTGAAACATTCTTACACAAAAGCAGAAGGATGGACAACTTAACCTTGTGTCCTATAACCAACATAAGAGTCTATCGCATCGTGGGCAGGATGTGTTAAAGCTTTACTCCCTTGACTGTGGCTGGCTCTCATCTGCATATGAGCTGTATTACTGGAATCCAAGTGAAATTCCAGCTGTATTTTATGTTATGTGAAAAAAATGAAGAACTGGAAAGTGTTATTTTACATGTTGGTTTATAGTGCTGTGAAAAATTAATGCCACTGGTTGCCTTAATCGCATGCAGTAATCAAAAGACAAAGCCGTGCAACATTAAGACACTGATTTCAATCAACAACAGTTAAAGAAAAGAAAAAAATTATCAAATTAAAGAAATTAAAGCTCTCAAAATGAGTCCTGGCCCTGCTTGTGTGTATATGTATATAACCTAGTAGCTATATAATTAAATATGGTAATAGATAGTATAAGTAGTGAAGAATTGTGCACTCCATTCATATCTTCATGCTTTTTCACCATTAAGATAATTATTTTATTTTATGGGGAAATAATTCCTATTACTGTAGGACTGTTTATAAGCAGAATGGTAAAATAGCTTTAAGAGATCTTAAAAGACTTCAGGTGACAGTGGTGACTTTGCTTAGTCTTTCGCCTGTCAGTGAAGAAGGCAGTTTCTGATTTTTAACTGACAGATGGGAATAACTAAATACCTCTTACAAATGGAAAGAATTGCTCCTAAAATCTCACCTTTGTAAACTTGGAAAGGTTTGCAGTTGCAGAATATCAAAATAAGTAGGGCATTCTTGTAGTATTTGTCCTAGGGCTGGATAAATTTGCGAAAAAACCCTGACTATAGCTTGCCTTATTTTTCTAGTGCTGTCAAGGCCATCAAGTGTGCGAGCTACTGAGAAAGGAGGAAACTAAAACAGAGTCGGGAAAAGAAAGTAAATGTACAGAAGTGTTCTGAGCCCTGCAAATTAACAGTAATGTAGATATAATTATATCTGTGCTGTTTGGTCCTATGCACTAATGTTCTTCTATTATTCTTTTTTCATTTGCTAGATGGCATTTCTAATATGAGGAAATATTATAATCTGGGGGGGCCTCACAGAAGCATTTACATGTGCTAGGTCTAATTTTTCTTTTGCATAATGTCCAAGCAAAATTGCATAGCTGTAAGCAAACACAAAATGTAATTGTGTTAGTGTGTTTGTTATTTATTTATATCTATAATACCTCAAAGGCATAGTTATGACACAGTACCCCATTGCAAGAAGCGCCAGATAAGTACAGAACAGAAATATTATTTCTTCCTTTAAGTATTTGTGACCTAAAATTAAGATGAGAGAAGAAAGAATTTCAGGAGAATAAGGAAGACAACAATACGGTATTGCTGCAATACAGTATGTCAGTCAATACTCCAAATGGTAACGTGATAAACAACAACCTTTGCACAAGAGCAGAGTACCATCTGCCTAGCTTTTTGCATTTGGGGGCAATGGAGAACCATGGGAGGAGATTTGAAGAGCAGTTTTGCATTAAACTGAAAGCATGTCACAAGTGGTGTTCCCCAGGGCTCAGTGCTGGGGCCACTCCTGTTTAACGTCTTTATCAATGATCTTGATGAGGAGACTGAGAGCACCCTCTGTAAGTTTGCAGACACCAAGTTAGGTGGGTGTGTTGATTTGCTTGAGGGTAGGGAGGCCCTTCAGAGGGACCTGGACAGGCCAGATGGATGGGCTGTGGTCAGTTTTATGAGCTTTAACAAGGCCAAGTGCTGAGTCCTGCACTTGGGCTGTAGCAACCCTAGGCAAAGCTATAGACTTGGGGAGAAGTGGCTGGAAAGCTGCTCAGCAGAAAGGGACCTGGGGGTGTTGATTGACAGCCATCTGAACATGAGCAGCAGTGCGCCCAGGTGGCCAACAAGGCCAACGGCATCCTGGCTTGTATCAGGAATAGCGTAGGCAGCAGGACTAGAGAAGTGATCATCCCACCGTACTCGGTGCTGGTGAGACCGCACCTTGAATACTGTGTTCAGTTTTGGGCCCCACAGTACAAGAGAGACATTGAGGTTCTGGAGAGAGCGCAGAGGAGGGCAATAATGCTGGTGAAGGTTCTTGAGGATAGGTCTTACAAGGAGCGGCTGAGGGAACTGGGTCTGTTTAGCCTGAAGAAGAGGAGGCTGAGGGATGACCTTATCGCTCTCTACAACTACCTAGAAGGAGGTTGTAGGGAGGTGGGTGTTGGTCTCTTCCTACAAGCTGCAGCTGACAGGACAAGAGGAAATGGCATTAGGTTACACCGGTGGGAGGTTTAGGTTAGACATAAGGAAAAACTTCTACACTGAAAGGGTGGTCAAGGACTGGAACAGGCTGCCCAGGGAAGTGGTTGAATCACCATCCCTGGATGTATTTAAAAGCCATCTAGATAGGGTGCTCAAGGCTATGGTGTAGAAGTAGGCCTAGTAGAGATAGATAATGGTTGGACTCAATGATCTTATAGGTCCTTTCCAACCATAGCAGTTCTGTGATTCTGTAATTCTGTGATTCATGTGCAGGGCTGAGTGATCTGAATAAACAGATCTTTTTTTAAAAAAAGTTAAGAGTTAAGTCTGATGTACAAGTTGCAGGTCCAAGATATGTATTGTGGTGGTGATCTGAAGAAGCAAGAAGGGAGGCGTGACGTGCTTGCTTTGTCACATTGAACCTGCATTGGCAGCTGTAGGGTAGATAGGGACTCAAACTGGGCGTTTGTTTTGTGGCTTAACTTTAGGCAGCTACATCTGACTGAGTTTGTTGAGATTCCTGTTATAGATGATGCAGAGAAGCAGATCCTTTGGGGGCACAACTCGTCTATCCTCTTTGAAAAGCTGACTTGGGGGGAGGCGAATTGTGCCCTTAGAGGGCATATTTCTCTGTCAATGAAAAGGCAAAAAATGACCACCCGAGTGTAACTGGTTGCATTGTAGACATCTGCAGTGCAGATGTGTCTAGAGTGAGGTGAGATGAATACCAGCTGATGAGACAGGTGAGAAGCACAGATTTTATAGGAGAAAGAGGTGAGGATCATGGCAGAGCCAGATTGACGCATTTCTCTCCATGGAAAGTAGAACTGAAAGGGAGAGAAAGGCCAAAATAATTTTTCATTTGGTATTTTTCAAAAATATCAGCAAGGTTCTGTGGAGAAAGAAGGGCAGTCAGGAAATGCTTTGGGATTTTGAGGAACAAATCCCAGACATCAAAAAGCTCTCTGGGACTGTCACTGAAGTTAAAATTAAGATATTAAAAGGAAGTAGAGGGTGGCTGAGCCCACCAGCTTTCCCAGGTAGAAAAGTAGATGAATCAGTGATGGTGAATGTCACTGGGGATACTTTTCAGTGTGTTCTAAAGGTGCCTTGTAGAGTAAAAGTAGGTGCAGGGGAAGCAAGTATTGGAATGATCAAGACACAGGAACTGACAGCATGGGGCCCATAAGGGGAACAGGAGAGATGATGAAAGGTGAACAGTTTCAGTAGCTTTATTGCTGGAGAGGCATGAAGACGACTTGAATTCTGCTAAAAAGTCATCAGACCTAAGGCACTATAAATCATGTACCAGTTGGATGCCAGGACCTAAGTAGGGAAGGGTGAGGAGGAGCACTGGTGGTGACTGGAAAGGGAGAGTGGAGCAACAGTGACTTCTGAGAGAGAAACTGTGTATGTGGTGAAGATAAATAGGCTTTTCTGAATAGAGGAGTTGAACCACGGCTGCAGGTCAGACGAAGACCTCATGGTGATGGGAACAAGGAATTAAAATAGATTGGGCAGGTAGAGGTTGAAGTCATTAGGGTGAGGGGGGGCCACCTCATTAATGCTTCATTGCTAAATTTTTACTGTGATTTCTGCTCTTTAGTCATTAGTGATCACAGTCTGGGTTGCAACAAGTTTTCAAGGTTTATGTATCTAATAATAACTCTTACTCAGATTTTTGGTTTGGAAGAACTTTAGGAACAACACAGATGAACCTCACTTTCTATGTCAAGATTAAATTAAAAATACATGTTGGTTTTGGGGTTTTTTTGTTATAGTAGCTGAAGCCAATCAGGAATGCTTACTTGTTCTGTTTCTCCAAGCTTTAATAAGTGTTCCTTGATTGAGGAATTGTACATAATTGAGAAAGTTGTACATACTGAATTAACAATTTTTTTCCCCAACATACCAGGTTTTCCTTAGTTTTCCTTAGAACTTTTCTATCTATCATTTCAATATTTTTCTTCTATTATTGGTTGTAGGTCCTTTCCTGTGCAGAAGCTCTCCAGTAGCTCTCCAGTAATCTACCAGTTTCTGAAATCAAGCCTTTAATTTTTAGTGAGAGAGTCCTGGAAGGGAGATTACATTCAGAATGAGAGCAAGGAAGATTGACAAGTATTTATTTCATAATCAAAATGAAGTATTTAATAATATAGCATTAACTACCGGGATTAGAGCTGAATCTTTTTAAATATGTTAGGCAAACATGTCTGGTAACAAAAAGGCTTAAAGTTGAGCAGAGAGGTTTTCCTTCTGAAACCCTTCAGGGACACCTGCCTCTTCCCAACTGCTTTGGGACGTTTGCAAGTTTGGCAGTATGGATCTTGAGAGGTTTTTTTGGCTTCTTGAACTGGTTGAAAGCTGAGAGTAACTTTCATTAAAACAAATTGCTGTCTCTATTATATTAACTGGTATTAGCTGGCTGCAAATTTTTCATTTTCTGTAGGTGATATTAATCACAGGGTGGCTGTAATGTGCTGCTGCTTATCCTGAACAAATACAATTAAACTATATTAAAATTCCATAAGGAATTCTTTAAATACATCTATTCCTATGTGAATATTAATCATTTTTTTCCACTCAGGAGCAGATGTTCACTCTTCCTGTTTGAATTCCTTTTTCTAGCACATGCTGTGTGACATTGAGCTACAAGTCACATAACATAGCACATACGTTCGGCATGAGTTCGAGCTATTTAGTGAGTTGTCATTCAAGCCCCTCAGGTGTTGCCTGATTCCTTGTCCTATAGGACTAGGGGTAGGGTCATATAGATTCATAAAGTCATATTTGCGTTAGTGACACAGGAATTAGCAATATCATTTCATGGTCGGAAGACTCACCACGTGGCTTTGCAGAATGTGAAAGGCAACTTTTTTAGAATGGTGCATCCTGTAATGCTTGAACTAGAAGCAAATAGCATAGCTCAAGCTTTGTTAAGCCAACATTTTCCTGTTGGAAAAAGGCCCCTCAGGGCCTGAAGGATATTGAGGTTGCTCTTTAGAGAAGTTCAGTTGCACACTTACCCAAGATGTCAGGCAAGGATTTAGAACCTTAGACTCCTGCTCAAGGAATCTTACTTGTCTTAGCACAAACATGGAGTTGTCCTGCAGTGGAAAATAAGAGATTTGGTAGTTTTAGTTTCACTTTCAAACACAAAGCAAAACATTCTGGTACACAATAGAAACATTTAAGATGACTGGCTTTAAATATAAAGAGAAAGTGCAAAATTCTTGCCACAACATAAATTTAGCAGTTTAAAATGATAGCTTTGATAACAGTAGTTTCCTTATGGGAAGCTATGAGAAAGGTGGAGAAAAGCTAACTCCATTGATAAAAAAATCTATCAGTTCCTGGTGTTCCTAAGGGAAGGACATGGGAATGGCCTTGATAATATATTTTATACCCACAGAAAAAGGACAAGCAAACTGGCAGTTCTTGAACAGTTGGCTTCAATCCCCTGCAATATGTCGATGGTTTGCAGTCAGGAGGAATGCGGATGAAGTCCAAATCTGATGAGCAGCCACGCTGCTTTCCCCAGACCTTTTCTCAGGGTTAAGTCTGGCTTCATTCCCTCCTTCTCAGCGAGCATAGAATATGAAGGTGATGTGGATGGTACTGTTGTCACCTGGATATTCCATTGCTCCTGGGACAGCAGCCTGGGCAAAACTGCTGACTCAGATGTGGGCCTGATAAAAGCGAGTTAGTGGATGCAGGAAGACGAAATATTTTCAGGAATTAGCTAATACGCTGATCTCACCCTTTGTTGCCAGTTAGCACTCTACATATGCCTTATATAAAGAAGACTGAATAATAACTAGGTGTTATTTTTGCAAATGTGAAGATGAGAGGGGGGACAAGCGAGAACTCTGAGTGAGAATAGTGGTGGCAACATATGGAGCTTAAAAGCAGGTCTTACAGAAAATAGGCTCCAATTCTCCATATTTATGCAATGTGAATGGTGTTGTGATGAAGTAGCTGCTGCTGCTCTGCAGCTCTGCCATGCCATGCAGGAAGCTTTCCCAGCTGGCAGTGCCAGCAGAAAGTGTCCACTAGAAGAGCTGAAGTGAAGGGGGATGGCAGGGATGAAGGCTGTAACTGCCAGCTGAACGCTTTATCTGAAAGTTTTATCCTGGCTCAACTAATTATAACTTTCCTTTCCTTCTCTGTTCACCTTCAGGCAATAATCATTAGGGCTGTATGAGTGTGTTTATATTTACTGAGAAACAGCAAATTTAGTGTTTAAATCACAGTGTGATTTGAAGTCTCAGAAGCATTTGAATGCATCAAATAATTGTGGCTGGAAAAAATCCAAGGCTTAATTAGAAGTTTTCTCTCTGTTAATCCCATAACTAACTTGGTGATTAGGGCATTCACCCTCGATGTGGGAGAACTTCATTCAGTTCCTCTCTCTACCTCAGAGGTGCAAATCCAAACTTTCCAAGTCCAAAGTACACCTAAGCACCAGATCTCATCCTCTGCCTTTCCTACCAACATGCTTTCGCTTTGGATAAGGGAACTGTCACTAGGACAAGGACTAGGGCCCAGATGCCTGCAACCTAATCACTAGAGAGTATTTTTCTTCTTGCTGTTTCATTTGCTGGTAAAGCTTTTTGTGCAAAAGTGCACAGCTCCAACAAAATATTAAGGACACTATTTTAGGCTCTTCTGTAATAGTCTGCTCCACCAGAGTTACTAAGGAGAGACTAAGGGAGGCTTTGGCAGAAATTGCTGCTCTGAAGTAGAGAAGGAACTTCAGTCCAATTCTTTTGCCTTTAAACAAATTCACATTTTTTACAATATTTTGAGGAGGATAAGGTTCAGAGACATCTTCAGCTACTTCCTAGAAGAGCATAAGAGGCAGTTTGGAGAATGTCCTGACTCGAATATCTCTGACTTACTCAGTAATTCCCAGCTAGTTCCTTCATGATCCTGTTCAGCTGTTAAAGCTGGGTTAGTTAATTTAGGGTAGGGGAGAATAAATAACTGAAAGAAGGTAGGTATTGAATACTTCAGACTTCCCTACATCACCCATAATGTTCTTTCTTTTCCCATTACAGAAATAAACTCTATTTTCCTGTCTATTTCTTTTAACTATTAACCCTTTTTGTTGCTTCCTTAGGTCCCTCGCAAACTGCAACTTGTCCTGTGTCATAACCTTTCTGGTGTTACAGAGACTGTGTATGCTTGGGCTTTTTACTTCGTTTTATGTTTGCTTTTTGTGCAAAGAAAGGTGTGCTGTTGGACTGTTGAGCTAGTTCTTCATTTGGAATAGGTAAGGATTTTATCCAAATAAGTGCTTCATTATTAAACAAGAAATGCTTAATTATTAAACACTGTATTTCCTAACAGTTTTCAGAATAGCAGTTTATTAAAAGATTCCATTTTAGTTTGGATTTCATGTGAGCTGTTAGTAATTACACTCAGTTTAAGAGCAATGAAATATTAATTAAAAATCTGAATTGTAGGAGAAATTAGGAGAAACTGGCTAATTAAACAATATGATAATTTGTAATGGTTCCAGTTGCACAGTAATGTAATTTAGAAAAGAAGTTGTTTGAGAACTATTTTAAATAATTATGGGAGATAATTGTGTGTTGGTATTTGCTTTGCAAAGTAGGCACCACATAGTGAAATATCCTTGAAATCACTGCACCTAAAACATATACGAATGGAAAGAACTGGTTGGGACTTACAAATGTGTTTGGAGTGGTTATCCCATTATAAATAAAACATTGCTTCTTTCTCCTGGGTGAAGTTGCCTTCTCCAAGTCCTACCTCCATCCTTGACTCTTAGAAACTACGGTTCCAAAAGACAGAGTGGTTTCTTTCCCAGGACAGACAGGCAGTGGAAAGATACTGTAGGTAATACAACTGTCTTCAGACTGCTCTCGTGTGTCTTCATGTCTGGAAGTGGTGCTGTACAGGGGAAACAAGGTGTCTGGAAATCTCAACTATTAGTTATTCTGCCAAAATAGTGTCAGTTATGCATATGTATATGGACAACTCTGAAAATAGGTGAAGAAACTATTCTACAAACTCTTCAACCCAAATAATATCTAATATTTTGTGTAAAACCATAGATGAAGCACTTCCTCCACTGGTGAATCATCTTCTGAGTGGTTGAGCACTGAGCAGTCTATTAGATAGCGCTTGAGTCATGTAGGAACCTGGCCTGTTCTGGAAATCCCAACCCTTTTACAGGTTTGATCAAATGCTTCTGACTGCTTCTTGAAAATACAGAAGCCAAAATATTTTTCTCTGTGTAGAAACTAGTAGCGTTTTCTTCTGATACCAAGCCAAGAGCAGGTGTACAAGTTAACACAGAAGACATCAGAACTGTGTTAGCATGAATTAGTTTGAAGAGAGGCAAGGCACATGTCACATTAATTCTGTTCTCCCCTAAAGAGTATAATCTCTGATGACTGATAGAAGTGTTTTGAAAAGAGCATTTCAGATAACAAAGCGCTGAAGAATACTGATGAGAAGGTATTTCACCTTCTCCTTATTACTGTAAATCCTGTGAATGCTTCCATCTTACAACATTATGAAACATACTTCATTAACTTAGCACATATTTTCCTGTTAAGCAAAAATAAAATTGTCTGTAGTTTTGGATAAATTTTTAATGAGGGATCTCAGCATTCTTCCCCATTTTGCTCCTTGTATATGGCAAGATTGAGCTATCAAACATCAGGAATGTACCCTTTCCAGTTCTGCTCTTCCTAAGAGTATGATCATCCTCGGGGTTCTCTGGACTACAAGGTGTTCCTTTTGCAGTTCTGGTTCTCATTGTTTGAGTGGCTTATGCTTTTTCTTGGAGAGAAAGGAGTTCACCCTGTTTCAGCTTGAGCATATCTTCTAAAGCAGGGAGCTGCTTGAGAGAGACCAGGATTGCTGTTTGCTGGTGACTCCTGATTAAAAATGAAAATAATCTTTCTAGAAAACAGTGAAAAGGGCTTCCACTACCATGAAACCTGAGACTCTTCCTAGACTAAAAGGGTGGGATAAAACAATGCAATACTTGGAGGCTTTTGATTAAAGAGTACTTCATGAGGGAGTCACAGGAATGGATTAACTGGTATTTACATCTACTACTAGCACGGGAAAACAGGTGTCAAATATTTCATCAGCCTACCCAAATTATTTGGGACTTTTCTGCCTCCTCTTCTCTCTTTGCCAGAATCCCTCCTGCCTCATGCATGGGTGTGACTGCCTGC
This sequence comes from Eurystomus gularis, assembly GCA_013400335.1. Classification (NCBI taxonomy): domain Eukaryota; kingdom Metazoa; phylum Chordata; class Aves; order Coraciiformes; family Coraciidae; genus Eurystomus; species Eurystomus gularis. Next base: position 30,449 of record VZZY01006343.1, on the reverse strand, counting down.
CAGGATTTAGTCCACAGTGATTTAAATCAAAGCTGTGGGTTTTGAGTTACATAAGTCAATGTATTTGAAATTTGTGAGGTTAATTTGCTCTGGACTCTGACTTGATAGCAGATGCCAAGTTCCTGCTCAGAACAAATTTTACAGCTCAATTCTTTTTTCCCTAGCTATTGGAAAGTTGGTGAGCAAAGGGTCGGAGTTGATTAAATTTATAGGCTGTCCTTCTGTGCTGCATGTTTTGGTTTGTTTTGGTCTTTGTTTTCAATTTAAGGCAAATACATTCAAGATGCAAGATAGAGAGCTATGCTTTTTTTTACATAAGATATGTTGTATTAATTTAAAATAAATGAAACAGTGTAATGATCAGAAACCCTGATTAGTTAAGGATTCATGCTAATAAGAGGAAACAGGATTTTTGCATCTTGCATGCTTTCCCCCAGGGTACAGTAGAGAATAGTTCTCTCCTTTATTAGATGCAGGGGGGAACGTTGCCACTAAGGATGAGGAAAAGGCTGAGGTGCTTAATGCTTTCTTTGCCTCAGTCTTTAATAGTCAGGCCAGCTGTTGTCAGAGTACTCAGCCCCTTGAGCTGGAAGTCAGGGACAGAGAGTGGAATAATCCCCCCATAATTCAGGAGGAAGCAGTCAGCAACCTGCTACAACGTCTAGGCACTCACAAGTCTATGGGGCCAGATGGGATCCACCCAAGAGTGCTGAGGTAGCTAGCGGAGGAGCTTGCCAAGCCGCTCTCCATCATTTATCAGCAGTCCTGGTTATCAGAGGAGGTCTCCAATGACTTGGAGGCTTGTCAATGTGACACCCATCTACGAGAAGGGCAGGAAGGAGGATCTGGGGAACTACAGACATTATCAGCCTGACCTCAGTACTGGGCAAGATTATGGAGTAGTTCATCCTGAGTGCAATCACATGGCATGGGCAGGACAACCAGGCAATTGGGCCCAGTCAGTATGGGTTCATGAGAGGCAGGTCCTGCTTGACTAACCTGATCTCCTTCTGTGACCAGGTGACCTGCCTAGTGGGTGAGGGAAAGGCCGTGGATGTTGTCTACCTGGACTTTATTAAAGCCTTTGACACTGTCTCCCACAGCATTCTGCTGGAGAAGCTGGCAGCTCATGGCACAGACAGGCATACTCTTCGTTGGGTTAAAAACTGGCTGGATGGCTGAGCCCAGACAGTTGTGGTAAATGGACTTAAATCCAGATGGTGACCAGTCACAAGCAGTGTTCCCCAGGGCTCAGTTTTGGGGCCAGTCTTGTTTAATATATTTATCAATGATCTGGATGAGAAGATCAAGTACACCCTCAGTGCACTTGATCTGTCAGTTTGCAGATGACACAAAGTTGAGTGAGAGTATTGATCTGCTTGAGGGTAGGAGGGCTCTACAGAGGGATTTGGACAGGCTGGATCGATGGGCTGAGGCCAGTTGTAGAGCTTTAACAAAGCCAAGTGCTGGGTTGTGCTCTTCCGTCACAAAAACCCCATGCAACGCTACTTATGCTACCCCATGCATCCTAGAAGTCTTTTCCAACCTTAATGATTCTATGATTCTCCTGAATGTATTGCCTTTTGCACCATTGTTTAATATTAATTTCAGCTTAGGGAGGTGGCAGGTTGTCATTCCCAACCTCCAGTTTTAATTCAGACAAACAAGCAAAGAGGACCAAGTGTCCTGTGGGTGAGAACTCCAACTGCCCTCAGTCCTGTGGTCTCTTCCAAGAGGCTACCACATTTCGTGGTACTTTTTATAATGTGGTTACTGGTCTGGAGAACTGAACAGCAACCCTCAAGTATGTCACTATGGTCACAATACTTTCAGGTATAGAAAATAACAGCTAATTGCAATAGGGAACTTTTTGGATCATGCTGGTGTGCTTAGTTGGATGGGTGTAATTCAGGCTTGTTCAAATGACTGTAATTACTCTGTCTGAGTTAATGAAGCAGCTATTACACTTTATGAAGCAGAGATTTATAATTTTGGCGTCAGTGGTACTTAGGAAACTTAAGAGATGTTCAATGAATTAAGGAAATTTTTATATTAAAATGTACTCTTTATATATAAATGCTGCTGCATATAGAAAGGGACAGGGTAGCAAAATTACAGCCTTCATTACAAATAAAATTTCAGATCAGGTATTAGGAGTACCTTTCAACGGTGAGGGTAATGAAACACTGGAATGCATGGGGTGACACCACAATTTCTGCAGGTAGTGCTGAAGGTTTTTAAGAATATCTGTCAGGAAGGCATTTGTGCATGCTCACGGCTAGATGACCTTTTGAGTTACTTGTTCATTTTACTTGCCACATTTTATATATACAAGTAGTTTAGGGCTACATAGGCAGTTTGAAGCCATAGATTTCAGATCATTTCTGCTTTTGTGGAAATTCAGCTGAGGCCTGGATCATGAGCTGTTTATGATACAGCTCCTGTGACTTGTAGATGACCATGGATAAGTATGAGATTAGACTCTTAAATCCTGCTGTGTTAAGACTTTGATACCTAGAGTTTAAGCCCAGAGAGACACCCCATCTGATGACTTTCAAGGGCTGCCTAATTGCATTCTTTAACTCATTACTTACTCACTAAGGTCTCCAAATGCTTAACTCCAGTGGCCTGGGAAGATTCAAGCTCTGTAGGTGCATCAGATGAATTTAGGAAAGTGGTGTATAAATCTTCAAGAGATGCCCAGAAAACAAGGTATGGGCAGGTCTGAAATGGGCTTTGATGGTAGGCACTTTTACATTATTGTTCACTGTTAGACCTGTCAGCCAGGGAGTCGGGGACACAGGTTCTGCTTGCTGATCAGCCTGGAGAAGGATGACCTAACTTTGTGGGAGGGGAATTGTCCTAACTCTTAGGTCTTGAGCTGTCCTCAGGAAGAGCTTTCACCTTTTGTGCTGTGGAAGCAGGGCCCAGGAAGAGGGCAGATAAGAAGGCGGCTAGTTGAATGGGTGAGGAGAATGCTGAACTGATCTTCCCAGCTCAGGGATCCCCAGAATATGGATGTAATTTACACCATTACTGTTAAAAGCAAAATCTAGTCTTGGATCTGATTGACTGAAGGTATTTTCCATTTCCACATGGTACCCTATTCTGTCACTGAAGGAAACATACATACACAATTTGATCAGGCCTAAAGTCTCTCTGGAAGTGGACAAGTTCCTTGTGAGTTAATAGAGGCAAGAACATACTCCAGTTATGTGGACTTTCAGAGGAAATGACTTGCTCCAGAGAGGAAATGTGAAGCATGGCTGGCAGACAAGATGTTCCCTACTCCCTGGCTTAGGTCCACATTACTAAGTTAGGTGCATAATTATTGTGAGTTGGATTCGGCCCATCTATTTCTTAAGACAATTGTTACTTGCTTTTCTAAAGCTAGAAGGCAGTGGATGTAAAAATATGAATTAAATGCATTTCCAGCCTGTGCAGAAAGTTCAGGTCTTTAAGCAAGTGCTGATGATCACTGAAAGTGACATTCTCAAGTTAGTGAGAGATGAAAGGCAAGCTCTTATATACCAACTGTATGTAAGAAAAAAAAAAAAAAAAAAGGAGCATTGTCTACTTGGTCTTCAGTTGGCCAACTTGAAAACAAGCTAGGTGAAAAATATTTGCATTCTGTAGGCCATGTCCTTTCATGCTGGAGGTAGACACCAGAGAGACAGCAGCCAGTTGCGTGGGAAGTTGGTGGGTAGCAATGCAGAATGATGCATCAGGGATCTGGAGCATTGTGTGCCTTCTCTTCCAAGTGTCTCTCAGTGCCACCTGGTTTCCATTTGCAGTCCTTGCTTCAGTGACGTTTATAACCCAAAATATTACTGAGAACCACTAACTTGCACAAAATCTCCTGACAACTTGTAGCAGTTGCTCACTGCTACTGGGCAAAATATGTTTGCAGACCCACAGGAACAAGCACAGTGCATGTCTGGTCCCTAGACTTTTCAGCTCCATGGCAGCAGGATAAATTTTTAACCAATACAGCTCCTATTAAGAATATTTTTATTAAGTTCTGCAAGGAGTAGCGTCTTTGAATATCAGTTTAAGGCATCAGTCAGTCATGCACTAGAAAGCAATGTACAAACTGGCTCAAGTTCATACAATTTTGATTAGGCAACAGATGAGGGAAAGGACAGAATGCAGGCAGAGGCATAACCACTAAGAACAGAAGTCAGTTTTCATAAATTCAAGGTCAAAGTAGTCATATATGTACATGGCAACAGAAGACTTGCTGTTAAAGAAGGAACTGAAAGAGAACAGGAGCTGGTAATTTCCATGCTGATTTCTTCCCAAACCTAAGAAGAATGGAGGAAAGTAAAGGGAAGGGTTAAAAAATAAAAAATAATTTTTAAAAGGGGTAGTAAAGCTGCTGGTAGTAGGAAGAAGGCAAGTGTTTACAGTAAGAAGACAAATTAGATTTCTTCTCTTTTTTAGCAAACAAAAAATCCTTTACTATTTTTGTAATTTTTTTCTACTCTCCTGTGAATATTTGTTACAGCAAAAGATGAACTGATAAACTACATAAAGAAATACTAAAATTAACTGTCTTTTTCACTACCTTGTTTCAGTCATTGTCATGTAAGATTTTGCTTGTAACATGTCTAATATTTTCCCACAGCTTTATGATTTTTTCAAGTTGACTGAGCCCACTGAGCATTGAAATTCTATAAGCAGATCTCTGATATTATTAAATTTGCCTATTACATACATGCATCTAAACAAGGACAATATGAACCTAGATTAAATTTGAGTGGAGTCATGCATAATTCCTCAGAACTTCATATGGAAATGCTGTACTGTTTCCTCTTCTCGCTCCCTAAACAAGGCACTGCAGCACCTGTACTTCTTTGGTGTAAATCAGTAAATCAGAGCAACTCCGGCTGTGATACCTCAGGGTGAAAAATTAAGACTCATTTCAATGCCACATCTGGAATTGAATTGTGTACAATTTGTACTAATGAAACAGAAGTTTTCTCGTGTGCTCTGTTTATGATCAAGGGTGCTTCTAGAAAGTGTGCTGTACATCGCAATGTAACATACTGTAAATATCACACAGGTCTTTTTGGCATTCATTTTTAGGGAACAATGTGAAATTCAGTAGCATTCAGGGCAATGCCACAAAGTCTGGGAAACAGAAGGATTTAGGTTTCTCCAAATTTGGGGACGATGCTGGCCTCCTTTGTGAGGTGAGACCTGCTCTAAGTACTAAGGTGACTTACCCAATTGAAAGGTAATCAATAGATCCGTTTGGTTTAGTAGAAAAGAAACCTAATTAGTTTGGTCTGTGTTATTCCTGCTAAGGTCCAATTACCTAATTGTTCTTTGGCCAGGACAGACATTCACCCCTGCTGGTACTAAGAACTGGTGTCAACCACAGTAGTTACTTGTAAAAGCTCTGAATCTTTAGTTTCAAAGCAACAGATAGTGGGATGCTGCACGGGACTCTGGAGAACTATTTTTATGGAAAATGATAATGAAATGATGGAGAAGACAACTACTTAGAGTTGGAATGATTCACGGACTAGCACCAGTGCTGCTCTAATGATGTGGCATGCATTTTGAGTGCTTTTCATGTTCAATTGGGGCAGTAGTAGCACTGGGATAAATGTCAGCTCTTTTCTGGAGGAGCTATTTCTCTTTACTTGGGGCCAGTTCCTGTGACTGTGACCTGTGTGTACTTGCATGAAGCCCCTGGAAACCATTTCAGGTTCCTCAGGGATTACCCAAAACCTGGATGATGCAGCCTTTTGATTGCAAATTTTGTTCCAATAATATCAATGTTGTTTGGGAAAGTACTGCTACTGGACAAAACTGTATAGAAACTTCTTTGGAAGCTTTCTTTTCATAATGTTTAGAAAGAATCAAAACCAAAATCATTGCAAAACAGAACTAAGCTGTTCAGGAAATAGCACAGAAATTAGAAGGGTGAGCTGACTTAAACAGAAAAGACTTTAAGTCTTTAATGGTAGCTTAATGTAATTAGAGATAAAATAAGCAAGTATGTTTTAAGTGATTTGTTTTAATCTTTTGTATTTGTTTCCAGAAGAGAAAACAACTGGAACCAGTCATATTTCATTTTTTCTAATTCAAACAACCTTTCACTCTCAATTTTGAGTCCTCTATTTGCAAACCCATAATACTGTTTTTGCAGAACGTTAATTCAGGTGCTTTAATTATTAGCAAGCTCCAATGAAATGATTCTGTTTAATTTTTATTATGCAGAAAACATTTTTTGATATATTTCATATTTGCTTATTATTTCACTTGTGATTTTGCCCTTCTCGTTTGGATGGAAATGGGTGATTAAAAAAAAAGCTAGAATTTTAAATCATCTTTTTAGCAATTGCATTTATTTTATCTTTATTACTGCAGTTGTCAATGTCTGGGTTTCACTTCAAAGCAACATTTTTACTCAATTTCAGTACAGTTTCTAGTCACTGTTGGACTGAGTGTTTTGGTTATCCAAGCAGCTATCAATGTAAAGATTTCAACGGTGTGCCCCAACAGATAAAGTGTCAGAGTTATGCTTACAGACCCTCAAATGAGGCAATGTTCTGTAAATCTTACATCTTTGGTAGACCTGTTGTTTTTATGGTTATCAGGAGAGCTAATAAAACTGGCTAGTGGGCGGAGCTCAGCCTCTTCCAGCTGCAGCCTGAAAGAACCTTCACATCCTCTCTCCTTTTCAGCCTGCCCTGCCATGAAGCACCAACCCAAGGTCTGTAAAGGTTTTACAGCTCAGAGCCCAATGAGACGCATCTGAAAGGTCTGTCACTGCCCACCTGTACTGTTGCGCACCCATGAATACCTATGCTTGTCCTTCAGTGGTTTTATTTACTAGGTCCTCCTTCTTACCATGTCTTGGGAGAGGAAAACAAGCTTTTCAGCATTTTCGATTCTGAGTTGGTGTCTTAACTTTAGAGGAACTTGAGCAATCAAAGAAAATAGGCTCTTGACACCTGCTACTTGTGCTGAAACCGAAAGTAATTAAGGAAAAAGCTCCAAATAAAAACCAGAAAATTGTAAATAACAGCTTTTATCCATTCTAAACACTAAGTTAATTTAGCAGCTTAAAGGATGATATCTATGAAACTATATTGAACCCCTGAATTATTTATTTCTCATAATTGTCAATATTTTTAATCAGTGTTATATGATTTATTAATTTGTATGTGATTCAGCAATATATGTTAAGTTTTAAAACGTTTGTGTTATTTTAATAGAGGGCTGTGAGTTTAAACTTAAGTAGTTTGTCAAAGTTACCCATTTATTTGTCAGCAGATATGTTTTAACATGAGAGTATATTCTTCCATGACTATTTTTAGGTCATACATTTTTGTACATCCTGACGTGAAGATGATTTGTGGAGTGACTATTATGCTTTGAGCACTTTTATAACATTTTTCAGTTTATGGGCTCTGCAAGGTTTGTTTTGTGACTTTAAACAGCATTATGATTTCTGTAAGCATTTTGTCTTCATGGATATAATATAATCGAATTTATATTTTGAAGCCTATAAAGTGATTACAAGAAGAAAATGCTATGTTATTGCAATGGAAAGGCAGCTGGTTCTGATAGATGGTTTACAGGAACACATTTGTTGGATTTTTGAGATGAGTTAGTGTCTTCATTGAGCACTCCTTTCCCTATACATTGAGCGTTCAGGTTGTTTATTTATTTATTTACTTAAAATCTGTGTTATAGTAGATGTTGAAAGAAAATTAACTTAATGTGTTCTGCACTTCCGTTGCCTTTTTGAAGAGGTTTTTTTTTTTCAATAGCTCTAATTTATGATCTGTGACCTGCTTCCTTAGATGCTCAGAGTTGCTTTGAATGCATACTTAAGTTTAACAGTTGTGATCCTCAAGGTCTTCAAGCATTTGGTCTTGTGTTAATTTACCTGCAGGGGACTATTAACTTGTCTTATTAGCTTGAGGTCATTATTTCCTGTCTGAATGAAGTTAAACTCAATTAGCATTCTCAAGTGTTTCAAATGTTAATTTGGAGAAAAAGGAAGGAAAGCAAAAAGAAGAAAAGAGAACAAAGAAATAGAAGGATTTGGCTTTTAAAATACAAAGCTGCAGATCCATTTCCAGTTACAGCTATGCAAAGCTACCATAAAAGTTTTATCTTCCAGGGCTGGCTTAGGCACACATACTCCTGACTTCAACTGAGATGACAACCTGTCAATAGATGCCTGTTTTCCAAGGGGGCATCTCTGCTTCTCGTAGCAATGACAAGCTGTATTTTTGACTGGTTTCAGGGGAGCAAGGGAAAAAAAAATTGAAATCCTGCACATATATGAATGATGCCAGTGCATTTGCATTGTACTTGTAAAGCATTTATTCTTGGTGGTATTCAGCACTTCCAGGCCTCCGGAATAGTATCCATACCTGTAATCTTGGTGCCTGATTCTGTTTACAAGACATTGGGAGAGTCACACACAGAGGAGATCCACAGTGCAAAGCAATGCCTTAAATTAAGAACTTAAATGCTGCAGTTCAGGCTGTATCTTGAATCCTGACCCTTTCCAGGCTTAATTGTCAGCTTTGAGCCATTGAAAGATCCTCCATGATCCTCTCTAGGAGTCTTTATACAGGTGCTGTTCTTTGGAAACCGATGAATGCTGAAACCTTGGTTTTAGTCTAAGGATGTCCAAACTGATAGGGAATTGGCTTTTTTGGGGTTTAGGGGCTCTTTGTTCCCCTTCTTTCTTTGGTTACGAAATGAAGTGTGTCAAAATCACACTGTATTAAAGATGAAGCACAAATGAGTGACACAGTCATAACTGGAAAACAGTGGTCAGGTTACTCGCCCAAACAAAATTCTGGCATATGGTGCTACGTATCCAACAGGGTGCTTTGTGTTAACAGCATAAAATATGAAGACATGGGTGTTTTGAGGACCTGATTCAGGCATAGGTAGCTGACCTGCTCAGAAGTCCCACTATAGATGCCTAAATTATTTTATAGGGCTCATATCATGAGGCACAACCAAGAACCTGGGCAGCAGAGCAGGGGAGGGCTCTGATGTGGTTTGGGTGTCAGGGCACGAACAGTTGTTGCGCCCAGCGGGAGGACAGCCAAACCCTGGCATGCCTCACTCTTTCTACATTTCTCTTTTCCATGTTTTTCAGCATTAAATGTTTGGAGACCATATTGACAGATGTAGATCAAGTTGCTAGTTATGTAGATTTGTAACACCTTAATAATTTTTACTTTTAGCCTGGGAAGTGAAGCTGAGTTGATGGTACAGTCTGTTACAGGAAGTATGGTATCAATAGTTTCATCTTAGTCTATTTACCAGCTACTGTCCTCCTTAGCCTTGTTGTCTTCCTATTTCTGTAGCTCTTGCACATCTATAGGGATTTACAAACACAGAAACAGTCTCCACTACCAAATTCCTCTATATTAGTTATGGCTGACATTTCAAGGTGTCTTGACCATCAGTATTTTAGCTAACTCAAATATCAAATGGGGAACTCTAAGTAAAGGTGAAATCAGTTGGATCCAGGGTGAAAGTAACTGCTAATTTTAGATTATGGTCCTAGTGGAGTATCTGCAAAAGGCTGACTCTGTTCTGTAGTGCATGGAATTTCATGTGGAATTGTGTTCCTTGGATAAAGAACCAAACCAGCTGTTTTCCAGGCAGTCTGTTGCCATACAAATTTAGTCAGTTTTAACCGTACCCCTACTGCACACATTTAAATATTTTGTGTTTAGTTTTCAACGTCTTGTATTTATTCAGTTTTGTAGGAAAGAAAAGACACTAGCTGAGGTTATTTGCTGTGCAGCAGGAGGGGAACAGTGTTAAAGGTCTTCATTTCTATGTAGCTGCCTTCAAGAGATTGCTCTCAAAATGTTGGATCTTATTTTCGTTACTAACTCAACTGTTTTCACTTCTTCAGGCAATGGAAAGTTTCCCATCAAGTAGGAGTGATTTAAGGCAACATTCGGCATCCTGATGTTTGAGAATCAGTTGATTGTGTGTAATTAGTCAGACTCAGGAGTGCATCAGCAACGCTTCAATGAACACTGTTTCTCCCTGTCATCAGCTGTGACTTCCATGTTCGAAACTGATGCACGATTTTGAGGCAGAAGTGCTTATCTGGAGAACTGAGTAACAAATGGGATATGTAACTTCCCATCTTAAGGTTACTCATTTGAATCCAGCCTTAATAATGAATAATGTTATAAAGTTATCTCAATATCAAATAGGAAAGTGTAAATGAGAGTGAAATTAATTGAATCCAGAGTGAAAAGGTATATTCCCTAACTACCTGGTAGGCACAGTCATTGCCCAGGCATTTCATTGTACTCTATTTTGTTTGAAACTTTAGTGCCACGGTTGAAAATGTCCTACTAGTAATTTTCTTGGGGTAAGTCTAATTAGTCCATTTTCTTCTTTTCTAAGCTTATGTGAAACTACTCAGCAAATGCTTGATTTATGTATGTGTATGGTGCCAGGCTAACACTCTGTAAGGTAAAATACCAAGGGTCTATATTATCTCCAGAGAAGTAGAAAAAAGTGCAGTGTGGAAATAGAATAAAGTGTCTCCATGGGCTGAGGGGACAGAGAAGGCTTTGGTAGTTCTTGAAGCAGTGCCACAGATATTATTTGTATCATCTTGCACCCTCTGTGCGTTTGCAGCCATGACCATTGAGATACCAGCTGTGCAAAATTCTCAAATTCTGGAAATTGCTTTTTCACAGAGTAGCTTGGTCTGTATGAATTGCCTGCCAGTTCTTCCACATGTACTGGCAGAAGAGGAATACTGACAAGATGTTAAGCTTAATGATGTTAATGGTGACTAAGCAGCAAGCGTGTTAGGAGAATACACAAATAAGGATATTAGGAGCAGCATAAGTACCTAGTTCCAGAGCAAGAGAACTGGTGTCTGGAAATAAGTGCTTGAGACTTGCGGAGACTGCTTAGAAGATCTGAGTGAGAGAGAATGAAGCAGGAGCATGTTTTCACTGGGCAAGGTTGAGGAGAAGGGTTAAGAAGGACAGGGCTGTCCTGGCCAGAAGGTGGGAGCAATCTCCACCATGACTTGGAGGCACAGGAGGGGCTCACATTGGTCAGTAAAATGCTCCCAAGCTGTAAGAGAAGTGTGAGAGAGTGCTGTATGTTTCAGTATCCTGCACCAGGTCTCAGTGCAGTGAACTTTACAGGACACCATGGGCATTATACTGTCAATCAGGAGAGACAATGTTCACATTCAATGAGAAGAAGAGTGCTTATCAGAACTGTTACGTAGAGAGCAAAGGAGGGCAGAACAAATCCTGAAGATGCAGACTGGATGAGGTGTGAGTTCATTTTTTGCAAAGTAATCATAGGATGGGGAAGCTAGATCCTAGAGCTTATCCAGACCAAGGAAATCTCTTGAGCCCATTGGTGCAGTGAACCACTACATGAATACATTCAGATGAAGTACCTCTGTCAAGGCTGCACACATGACTGTGTCATCTGAGGACTGTTTCTCTGCATGCTGGAAATGAAAGATCCATCCTTATTCTGACTTTGTTGGGTCTCTACAATCTGTTGTGGGGTTTTCTCATGAAGTGAACATTCAGAATAAAGGGAAGGTAACTTCTGAACCCCTTTTGCAGCAGAAGGTGTTTCACATGTGTTACAGCAGAGTCACTGAAAATGGGAAAAAGATGTATTGCAAAGATAAGAATGGAAATAAACACCTTAAAAAGAGAACTAATGAAAGACCATACTTAACTTAGCACCTGTCCACACAGTGCTGCTTCCTTCCTGTATTATTTAGATCAGTTCTGTACACACTCATTGATATTTTGCTCCTTCTTTGCATATTGAATACTCACCGGACTCAAATGGATCTATAAGTGGGCATTGAACCTTTTAGCTGAGAGGAGGACAACTGCTGAATCTCTTGTTAACATAATGGTGATACAGCAGGCTGGCTTGAAGATAGCATTTAAGATGTGAAAGACATCTAATATATCTTCAAAAGGTACCTGCTGTTTGGATTTTGCCTTACTATTGACTAATGCATGTTCCCTAAATACATTCTCTTCGGACTCTCTTGTGTCACCATGAAACACACTTCAATTGAATGACACTAGTTAAAATCTCAGTTGCAGGGAGGAGACTGAAGCACTGGTGAAAGGAGAAAGGGGTCTGGACAGAACACTACTGAGCCCATAGAGAATACCCTTCATCTGCAACAGAAAGCAAAGATTTCTTCCTAAACACAAGAAGTGACCTGTTCTGCAGCTGTGCTGTCATCAGCTGCTCAATGAATACTATTTCATTTAGTTCATGAATATAGATGGCTAATTCCTCAGGGCAACTGATTCTATTAATACAAAGCATATGCACAACTACCACTAATAGCAGAGCTCTGCTCAGTTTCTGGTGGTTTGACTTTATTCACAACAGGGAAATGACAATCTCAAAACAAAAGGATGTTGACAATAGGGTTCCAAAGACTGCAGTAGTTTTGCTTCAGTAAATACAGACTTTTAAAGAGATTGGTAATGAATTTATCTACTTGGACAGTTGATTTGAGACCTTCCACGTCTCTTAATTTTGAGGCAGCTGGTGAGAGACCTTTTACTCTGAGTTCATTATGGAAATTACCATACAGTGGGATGATTATCATGCTTAAAGTTAAGCACTGCGCATAAGTGCATTCTGGGCTGACTGACAACAGTAGAAGTTTGGAAACTGTCCTTGAGAAGATAATCTCAGAACAGGCACAGATAGATTTCCTTTGTCTGTATGATGAAGTGTGGAACACGAAAAAAACCCTACAAATTCACACTACGTCAGAAAGTAGAACAACATCAACTATAACAAAATGAAGCAATATAAAATGTGGAAATAGTGACTCATGAAAGGAAATGGTCATTAAAATATCGGGATGTTACCATTACAAGACCCATCTAGTGGGGCCAAGACACTTTTAAGTCTTTTGGCTCCACAAAACACTACCCTTTTGGCTAATGTAGACAAAGCTTCTTCATATATATAAGAAAAGTTAAAAAGTGTAGAAACCTACCAGTCGGAAAGCTAAGGGAAGAACTTCCATGTTTCAGTAGGAGGAGGAGGAATTTCACTTGTGTGGCTCTTGAAGACCTTTTGTGGTTTTCTCTCAAGTGACAAGAGGTTCAGCTTCCCAAGGTATTGTTGAATGTGTGATGCATCCTGTGTCAGCAGCTTGTACGGAAAGGGTGTAGTTGCCTCTCTTTTGTTTGAATGCACTGTACATTTTAGCTGCCTGAGAATTTTATTTGTAATTATTGGGATCTTCTAGTTTAATTTTCTACAGTATAGTTGTAAGTGATATATATTTTATCTCCAGCAGTTCTTGGCTACAGCAGAGGTCCCAGTCAGTTTGTGAAATTTTAGCCTATTGACTGGTGAAAACTGAAAAAGAAACTTTTTGGGTCATCTCTTCAATTCCCCTCTGTATGCAACATTACTTCCCAGCAAATATTCCTAAGCAATTTAAATTATGTAATTGATGTTTTCGTCAGCTGTGATTGCATTGCATATTGCTTATCCTGTCTTCATTATATATCCTTGGGAAGGGTTAGTTTATATTAGATATAGCTTGGTCTGCTTGGCTAGACATGTCCACTATAAATATGGACAATGTGAAGTCTTCTGAGGGGAGACTGTCTTATGGAGTTCTTTAAGAGCCTTTGGGAAGGACCACCACACCCTTTTGTCTGCCTAACGCAGATGACATGAACATGACACAGTGCTTGTGTCAATGCTTATGCCACCATGGCTCACATATGGCCGTGGACCTAAAACCTGAATTACTGCTCATGTTGTTTCTCAGTGATATAATACCTGCTTGACCAAACTCATCACTTCCAGTTCCAGTGCTGGGAGGAACATTTTGAATGAATTGGTATTGTCTCAGCTATGCTGCTTTTCCTCTGGAGAAAGCAACAGTCAAGATGGTATTTCTGCCAGCCCTTGCCAGTGTGGCTGTATTGTCCACAGACAGCCAAGGCTCTGGGTCTGGCAGTAAGCTAAATTATTTAGACTGTATCATCCCATGTTTGGGGCATGAGGTGACTACTAGCGCATGGAAAACCTGTAGATGAGGAGGCCTATTTTCAAGGTCTGCTCGGGAGAGAGGGTGCTGTATGCTTGCCTTCTTTGCGTGACCTTTTGAAAGTTGCTACCAGTGCATTGGGGTGGCTATCTTATGGAGTCTTACAATTTCCCAACTCTTTCAAGTTAATGGCTGCCCCTCTTTGTGGAAAAGTAGTGACAGAGGTGTTCAAGGCATGACTTGATGCCTGTGTTACCTGATCTTTTTTAATTTGTAGGTGTTTTCTGGACCTGTGCAGCTTCTCTGTAGAGTAGAAGATCAATCCAAACTAGAATAGTGAAGACCAGTACCTGCAGCACTAGTGTGCGTGGATCTCTGCACCCCCTGTACATGTGTAGGGCATGCTGTATAGTGTTGCCTGGTCCGTAGTTGGTGACAGCTGTGAATACCATGTCAATGCCTTACCGAATGTAATTATTGTAATGTGAAGACTAAAAAGTGTAGATTCCCCAAATGTCACTTATCATATTTTCTTCTTGACGCTAGTGAGGGATGGGGGAACATAGTCATACACCCTACATGCCACTTTCTTCATCTGCATGCTCCCTGGTGGCCTGGATTCATAGAATCATTCTGGCTGGAAGAGACCTTCAAGGTCATCAAGTCCAACTGTTAACCTAGTGCTGCCAGGTCATCACTAAATCATGTCCCTCAGGGCCATATCCACACATCTTTTAAGTGCCTCCAGGGATGGTGACTACATCACTTCCCTGGGCAGCCTGTTTTGATGTTGGTGAAATCTCTTTCTTTGAAGACATTTCTGTGAAGAAATTTTTCGTAATATCAAACTTAAACTGCCCCTGGCACAACTTGAGGCCATTTCCTCTTGTCCTATTGCTTGCTACATGGGAGAACAGCCTGACCCCCACCTTGCTACAACCTCCTTTCAGGTAGTTGTAGAGAGGAGTAAGGCCTCCCCAGAGCTTCCTCTTCTCCAGACAAAACAACCCCAGTTCCCTCAGCCACTCCTCATAAGACTTGTGCTCTGGACCCTTCACCAGCTTGTTAGCCCTTCTTTGCGCATGCTCCAGCACCTTGATGTCCTTCTTGTAATGAGGAGCCCAAAACTGAACCCAATATTCAAGGTGTGACCTCACCGGGGGGAGTACAAGGGAACGATCACTTCCCTAGTCCTGCTGGCCACACTGTTCCTGATACAAGCCAGGATGCTGTTGGCCTTCTTGGCCACCTGGACACACTGCTGGCTCATATTCAGACAGCTGTCAACCAACACCTGCAGGTCCTTTTCCACTGGGCAGCTTTCCAGCCACTCTTCCCCAAGCNCAGCCACTCTTCCCCGAGCCTGTAGCCTTGCATGGGGATGTTGTGACCCAAGTGCAGGACCCAGCACCTCATGCCATTGGCTTTGGCCCATTGATCCAGCCTGTCCAGATTCCTCTGTAGAGTGTCTCTACCTTCAAGTAGATCTACACACCTGCACAACTTGGTGTCATCTGCAAACTTGCTGAGGGTGTCCTCAATCCCCAGGTGCTCCTAATCAGAATGGCTGCTCCAGGTATGTCTTTCTGACTCTGTACACTGGATTTGGTGTGTGACACTGACACAATTTCCAGCACCATCATGACACTACTCCTCACCTTATATCTTGAGGTACAGCCACTTCCCACAGAGGCTACTTAATGGCTTACCAGTCCTGGTGCATTCAGCTCGGAGGAAAGTAAGGGAAGGTCAGGGAGATAGTTTGTTTTAGTTATCTGTGACTCTGCAAGGAGCTGACCAGAGAGGTTGGGAGGAAAGGGGAGCTTCACAGGGCTGTGAGAATAGCAGCTGCAGTTTGGGAGAGTGGTAGATGTGAAGGAGGTGGAGGGCAAAACTGGCTAATAAGGCCCTAAGAATGAAAAGAGGGCCTTGAAGAAACTTTCTGAACCTCCACAAGTGGACCTTCTTTCCCATTCCCCTCACCATCTTTCAGGTGAAGCCACCTATCTGTCCTATTTCTGGGGTTTGGGTTAAAATAGTCTGTTCAGAGGCTAGCCTCTTCTTTCTGATCTCCCTCTGGACTTGTAGTGCTCCTTGTCCTAGAGGGTCTTCACAACCAGACCTTTTCAGTCCCAGACACTACTACCCCATCTTCCAACACACAGAGTGCTGGGGCCAGGCTTTCTCCATGTGGTGAGAAATGGAGGAAGGTCCTATGTGACGGTTCCAGTTGGCTTCCACTGTCCCACTGCAGAACACACCACAGGAGGCCTTTAGCCAAGCTGCCCAGACAGGCAGAGGAGAAAAGGGAAAAAAATGAGAAACAGCAGAGGGATCACCAAGGTTAAAGAAGGAGAAGGTTCTCCATGGTTCCAGATCAGATCTTCCCTGCAGCCAACACTGGTGCAGAGGAAATGTGAGAGGGAAGGAGCAGCAGAGAGTAACTGGTACGTACTGATCATGGATACACACGCACAGGGTGCCCCTGTGCTGCTCAGGGCAGGCAGAGGAATCTAGAGTGAAGTTGAACATGGGAAAGGAGGGAAGAAATGTGGGGTTTTCTTCATGTTTGTCTTTCTTCTCCCTACCTGAGTCTATTTTAATTGTCAATTAATTAAATTAATTTTCCACAAGTTGAGTGTTTTACCCATGAAGGCAATTGGTAAGTGATGTTCCTGTCTTTATCTTGACCCATGAGCTTTCTCAACTTATTTTGTCTCTCTGTCCTGCTGAGGAGGGGGAGAAAGTGAGCAGCTGGGTGGGCATTTGGCTGTTAGCCAGTTCTAACCCACTACAAAGCTCTTGCATAGATTGGAAACAAGAGGTGCTGATGCTGAGTGTGACCCTCTAAAAAAATACATTATTTTAGTTTTTGTGTGAGACCTGCTGTTCTATGTGCGTGGTGGACTCTGAAACATGTTCTTGTGGTGCTTATAAAAGGGAAACTGAACAGTGGGTAAGATGGCAGCCATTTGTGGTGGTCTGATCAGATGTGGGTTCACAGTATTTGCTCTGTATGAATTGGCAATTGCTGTGCCTTCGCTGCAGCCACGTTGCATTGCAAGTTAATCTTACTTTGCTGTTCTCTGCCTGTCTCTACTTTCATTCCTGCTTTGGCGATCTCTGTCTCTTTTCACATACTAGTCATGCGTATTTCTCTTAGATGTTTCTCTCTTGTATTCTGCCTAGGTACTGTTTTCTGCCCATTCTTTTCACTCCTCTTTCCTGTCCCAAATTTAGTATGTAAGATTAGAAATTGGTGTATTGTTTTTTGGTTTTAAGTTGTAAATGTGGATGTTACATAAATCCAAGAAATCAATACCATTCTGAAGTCTTCTTTATTTGTCCTTGTTCCATACTGTTCTCACTTACTATCTGCTAGCAATCTTCATTTATATTCTTAAAAGAGTTTTCAATGTGTATGCATTTATTTTTCAAGTGGAGTTTTGTGTGGTACGACATTATACTCTGACTAAATTTTGAAAATATTGCTTCTGTTTCATTCCCTTACTGATTCTTTAACAACAAAAACAAAAAATCAATCAAAATAAAGGTTCTTCTTTTAACCTAGTTTTAATATTTTTGGCAGTAACTAACATTTTTTCTCTAACTCTTGTATAAATGAAGAGTTTCATTTTTAGTAGTGTGGCCAGGGAAGGTAGGTAGATATTTAAATATAAAATGAGTATCTTCTCGGTTGTAACTGTGGCTGAAATTGGCCTGTTGTAAGTCTGAATAAGTGCATTATAATCTGGGGTAAATGATAAAATCTTGAAAAGTATTTGCATCTGTTACAGGATGGATTTATTCAGCTTTTCATTTATTCATTTATTCATACTTGTTTCACAATGTATGGAAAACACAAACCATTGTTTGAGCTTGGAGGACAAGCCATTTGGCAGTGCTAGATACTGGCTCAGTATTTTAGTATTTAACAGGGGGAAAGGGTGAGGCTATTTTGTATTTGCGTGTGATGATTACAGTTTTAGCAATACAGCGAGATGGTCATTGCAAATGCAGCCTTTCTTCTCGATGTGAAGATCCACCAAAGGAGCTGGGTGCGAGTGACATCTGGGAGGAATGGCATTTCTCTCCTCTTCAGAGGTTAGAAATTGATTTGGTAGAGGATATAAATTGAGTGAATTACTGAGTTTAGTAGTAAAATTCGTAGTGATTTTAATTCTGTAGGTCTGAAGCCTGGCAGAGGAAACCGCTGAAGGAGATGCCTTAGTGGAACAAGTCTCTGTGTTGCTTTCTATGCCAGGGAAGTTCCTTAATGAAGTAGGGATTCCTATGTGGGCTATCTTAAATGCTTACACATTGTGGCCCAGGTCTGTGTGTGTGTTTGACAAAGTAGATCAGGGCACGGCTGGGGTGAGAGCGCTTGTCAGCTGTTACTGTCTGTAGCTGGGAACGTTTTTTCCAGTAAAGGGAGGATTCACACTGCAAGCAAGAGTGAGGGCTGCAGAGCTTTGGAGCAGAGTTTTATGTGGAAAGAAAGTTTGTACCATGTAGAAGTCTTTGGGGATTAAAGACACTGTGGAAGTAAACAATGAGGACCCACATTTCCATAACATTCCCCTTGTGGGAAGGGGAATGGCAGCTGTAGTTGCTTTGCACTCTTCCCAGTGTAATTGCTATCACATCAGTGCATTGAGCATTCAAGTGCCTTAGCAATGTCTTCGTCTACTAACACATATTAGACTGGGAGACAGATGTTTGTGTCATATTATTTTATTCCTCATCAATCAGCAGTTTCCCAACCATCTTATTTTTAACTTGATTATTTACTAACGAGCAATAAAACCCAGAGTGCCTACAGCAACATTTGCACAGTGGGTCGTGAAATAGCAACATACACACTTAGTTTTATTTCTTTTCATGTTTGCCACAAATCAAATCCTTTCCTAACTAATGTCTATGTCCTTGTTTAAACCTAAATCATAGCAGGGTATTTGTGTTCTTTCGGTTGTTTCCTTTTAGTTACGGTCACAACATTTTGTCCACTGAAGTCTTAGCAGCTTGTAGCAGTCTTGGAGACCAAGCCCAATAATTTCCTTAGAGGCTGTATGTCGAGATGCTGGAAATTCATTTCTGATTTTTTCTGGCTTCCTTAGCCTACATTAATTCTGATTTGTTATGAAGTGGATCAAAACTAATAGGAAGTGAAGCTTCTTTCAGTTAAAATAAGTACAGGGGTTGAGGTGAAGGGGTCCAAAGACGCCACGAGGCAAGACGGCTCTTAAATTTCAGAGTGATACATGCAAAGCTCTGTAGTCTTGAAACACACTGCTTCAGAGCATCTATCTGCACAGCCCTACCCCTACAGAAAGCCAAAAAAAGGCTTCCTCTGTGAAAGGAACGAAAATATTTTGGCCCTGCACCAAATATTCAAGTTTGCAACATGAAGGCAGAGTTGTGAGAAGTGAAAAGAGGACATGATCCAGGATGTTAAGAGGAATGGGGAGTACAGATGGACTCCGTTAATGTGAATGGCTATGGGGAGAGAGATTTTAAAGCCACAGTTCATCAAATCCATGGAAGAAGAAACAGAAAAAAACAGTCATGTTTGTAGGAAACACCAAAACATATGGAATAGTAATGTAATTTTCTTGAAAATTGATGTAGATAACAGCAAAACATGGAGTGTATGTGTGTTAAAAGGGAGTGAAGACTGAGAAGCCAGATTTGAAGCTATAATCGTAAAAACACAGCTCTAGAATAAACTAACCTTGTATGATAGCAAAGTAAAAATAAATTGCTGTACAAACTGAATTGTCTTTTTCTCTGTGAAAGTTCCAGTGTTTCAAAGATACGGGATCTGAATTACAGCACCCTGGTACTTCCCAGAGTATGCTAAGCTGCCTGTATCATACCTCACTCTTTCCACATTCCTTTTCTTGGAGGAAAAATTAAAGCCTGCTGTGGCTTGGTTTTCTTTAATAATTGAGTATGCTGCAGCTTTGTGTGCCTGCTGCTGAGGGCAGTGATACAAGCTTCGCTCCTGGGTGGTGTGGGCTGTGTTCATTTATGGGTCTTCCTGGAGTTTCATTCACAGCCTTTGACCTGCTTCTGAGGACAATCCAGTGGCTTGCATCAGTCGGCTTTATCCTGGCTGTGTTGTGTGCCTAAACTGAAACATTTCAAGTGGCTGCATTAAACTCTGTAAACATTAAGCCAGTGTAAAGTCTGCCATGACAAGATGGGTGATTATGGTTTCTGAGTGAATTAGTTCCCAGTAACTATGGAAAACAGTGGAGAGAGTAGCTGATGGTTATTTTCAGTGCAAGTGGCTGCTCTTCTCCTTTGTTGACTATATCAGTATTAGGGCTTGTCTGCATAGGAACTTGCACCATTACAGCTAAATGGCATTTTTCCCTTGTTATTTAAGTGGATAAAAATGTGGTGTATGGACTGGCCTTTATTTTGCATCTTGCATATTCTTTTCCTCCATCCAGAGAGTGAACTGACTCTGCAGGAGGTATTTTTTCTACTCAAGGTGTGGTCCCCACTGTGAAAATCTGAGAGCACCTTATCGGAGAAGAGTTGTATCTGCTTCAGGGACTCATTATTTCTCATCTGTATCACTGCACATCTTTAAGGTGTAAGGAAGGAAATAAGACCCAGCCTACCAGAGCTCCCATGATTAATGTGGAGTTCGCCTGAGTAAGTGTAATAAGGTTTCATCTCCTCCTTTGAGGAAGAGATGAAGGGGCAGGTTGGGGCCAGCAGATGGAATGCTGTGTGCTAAGTGGATTAGCTCAGCGTAACTTGCAGCAAGGCCAGGATGTAAACAATACTTGATCAGCCTGGTGCCAACTACCAGCAAGCAGGCTTATTGTGGGAGGGTAAATCTAAACTGTAAGGATGTACCTAAGCAAGGACAGTATTAAAATTGAGAGGGCTTCTTTCTTCTCTTTTTTATACAAAGAGAGATAACTGCCCAAGAAGAAAAAAACAACTTTTTCATTGTATTTGTCAAAGTTTTGGGGGTTTTTCCCCCAACTTCAGGTACCTTTTGCAGCTATGGTGGAAGGTTTTCTCACAAAGTTCTCTATTTTTATTACCCGACTATAAAAAACCTTGAGACCCACTTTCAGCCATTCCTATTGAAGTGATTGGTATAGCAAAATCCCAGTATCTTCCTTGTAAAGTGCCAGTGTCTCCTTGAAATCTGCCTTGTCCTCTAGTAGATAGTATTTTTTCCAGCCTGAGAACACTGCAGAGCATGCATTGCACTCTTTGCCTAATCTACAGTAAGGAGGCAGGGAATTCCAGCTTGTCTCAGTGCAACGTGTCTGCTTCTGGCACCTTGCTCCTCATTACCAAGCTCTGTTCTAGACTGGAAAGAAAAATGCTTGCACTTCAAAATATTTCCCAGCCCATTTGCAAACTCTACAACATTTATTATTGTCGTCATGTTTAATAGCACAGCTCCTCATTTTCCTGCCCTTTTATTGCTGTTATAGTAATGTGGGCTATGACTTCATTTGACTTTTCTAAGTAGGCAGTATCACCTCTAGTTAGCATTTAAATGGGAAAATATCTGAGGGTGTTCAGGAAGCATATGACTGTTCAGAATGTGACATGTATCCATCTAAAATGAGACTGAGAATATGCTGGGAAGTGATCTATCAGAAAATGTTTGCTCATCAAAAACGAGTATTTTCAAGTGAAAATACTGGTTCCAGTAAAACCTTAGTAAAGCAAATAGTTTAGATCAAAACAGGAGAGGCAATCTATGGAATAACATGATACCTTATGTCCTCACTGGGTAGCTGCATGAATTCATTAGTTAAGACTTCCTACATTTGTTCTTCCAGAAAGAAGAACGTTCTTCACATAATGCAATCCTGCTGAGTACACTGGTTTTACTGTTGTGTTAAGAGTTTGATGTTTGCCTGCCACAGCCCCAAGGACTTGCACTGAAGAAGTTTTGCAAAGTCAACATTTGCCTGTTTCAGAGCCCTGCTAAGAACTTGCACTGAGACAGTTTTGCCCATTTCAGAGCCCTGCTAAGGGCTTTCACTGAGACCGATAAAGAGCTAAAAAAGACATAGGTTGAATTTATTAAAGCATACAGTTCATTATGGTGAATACAATAGATTCAGAATTGCAGTTGATAAATGCACTAACGGCAAAAATCGAGCTTGAGTTAAGAATTCCCAGGTGATATCCAACGAATTCGGAGACACAAGTCTTTGCAATAGCACTAATATATAATAGTAATGCTAGCAAAAGTTATGCTGCATATTGAAGGCACATTTCTTATCAAGAAGGAATCCCTGTCTTGAGTGGAGGAGGAGGAGTATGGCCTGTTGACCATCTCTGCTAGACCTTCAGTCTTCTTTCCCCCAGAGAGGTATTCCCTTTGTGATTTTTTTATATCCTAATCCTGCCTTTCCCTGTCTTCTATGTAATGTCTAGCATGATCTGGGGGAGAGCTGAGTAACATAGTCATAGATGTTTAGTATGTACTCCATTAGGCTCATTACCGTATTTAGAGGTGTGCACTTTAATATTAATTTTGCCATTGATTAGGCAAAGGTCTTTGCTTGGAAACTATAGCCTTCAAAATCTGTGTCAAAGCTGCTTGTTTTAGCTGAACCAGGACCATCTTATCTTCACAAGACTCCCTCCTTCAGCCATTTGGCGTGCCAATTCAGCAGGTCTCCACCCCCAGAGACAGCATAAGAATCTTACAGTCACAAACATCTTCACCTTTCTCCAGAAGCATACTAAATTAGCCTGCATTCCTGCTACACGGCAAGCTGGGCCGTTATCCCACACACACAATGCGAGACTGGCCAAGACCCTAGCCCACCAGCTGTCTCAGAGTGCCTCTTCCATGCTGGAGCTCTTTTCACTGCCTTCTTTGGTGTAGCAGTCTGACCCCTGCAAGCTCTAGATGAATAATCCATTTGCGTAAAGATCAGTCTCCTTTCTGCACATACAAGCTCTCAGTCGATCTTATAAAACAGGGCAGCTCCAGCAGGGAGGACTTGGTGATCTACCCTAGAATGATAGCAACGTGGGACAGGATGGAGGAGGCTTAGGTTATGTCCTTCCTCTGAATTAGACAGGGAAAGGCCTTGATTTTGCAAGGGTGGCCTTAACCACTGTGGTGTGGAATCTATGCATGGCTTTCCTGCTGAGTTGTAAGAATTATGAAGTGTCAGTGGTGTGGAGAACTGAAAAAGCATCTTCTTACACATTGTAATCTAGGGACAGATTTTTGTACCAATATAGCTGTTTCAGCTTGAGTACCTGTGAACCAGTATGTCTTTCCAGTATGACTGCTAATTTCCATGCAAGTGTCTTACACAGTTTGGTTTTCAGCCTGCGTAGAGAAAGTGCTAGATGTATATAGAATAATATCCATACACAGTGAATTTACTAGCCTAATTTTATTGCTACAGCTTTATGTTTGGTCAGATCAAAGCTGGTTCAATTCAACTTCCCAAAGCTGTTAACTGAGGTCCCTGGTACAAACTCCATATTAGTCTGCGTGCCTTTGCCAAATTCTGCTGAAAATTGCAGCCTTCATAACCCAAATTCCAAATTCTTCTGCAACTGATGCTGAAACTCACACAGATTTCACAAGATCAACTTTATCCACTAAAAAATAAAGGGAAGTTAAAAAAAAAAAAAAAAAAGGGTAAGTATTCTATAATTCCATTGCTTTCAGCTCTGCTTTGCCAGGTTCCAAAGGTTATTTACTTCATTATATTGGAATAATTGTAATAATTCTTTTGATGATGTGCTCGCCAGAGCTGGAGCTTTCGCTACCATAACTCTCTTGGTTGGGCAGAACTGAAAGGAGGAAACAGGTGATGTTAGAAACTAAGGAAAGCAGGTGTTACTAGAATTACACACAGGGAACTGTTGAGTAATAGACATATAGAATTTTTTAAAATCAGTTTGCTTTCCTCCTGGCATCTCACTTTTATCATAAACCGTTGTATACTGTCATGGAGTTCTGTTGAGCAGATGGTGCATTTTATCTCAGTGGTGCCTGCTTATTGCTCGTGGATGCAGTGATTTTTCTATATAGTTAGTTACAGTGCAACTTGAGGTTATTTGGCAGTCCGAGTAGTTATTTAGAGTCTTAAAATGTAAGTCATGGTTAACTTATTGCTCATTTTAGTTTATACATGCTTAGCAGTAGGTGTGCTTCTAAAAATGCAAGTAAACACAGATACCTAAGTGTACCTGTGGAGGTTTTCAACAAGCTTAGTCTCTGTTTGGGGGAAGGAATTGGTATTTTGTGCCAGCTGCAGGTTATATTAGGCAAATTTTGCAACAGTAGGGATAATGAAGAAATAGATGGGGCTTTTAGAGCTCTTTAGGAATAGGTTGGACAAACATCTGTCAGCAATAGTGTAAGTATGGGAGAGTGCAGTGAATGACTGCCCAAGGTATCTCCATCAGAACTCACATCCAATTCCTAACCTAACAAGTTTTCAAATCAGTGCCTCAGATGATGGATGGATGGTGTTGGCCTGATTCTTGAGACTTAACAGTCATGGAATTTGAGGCCCAGGCTCTGGGCAGCCACAGAGGAGATACATGTGTTTTTCCACTCTACTGCTTAGGCTTCCCAAAGAACTCATAAGATATGGATCAAGCAGCAAATTTTATCTTGCTTTGGGTTTGGGTTTTGGGTTTTGATTGGTTTGGCTGGTTGATTTGGTTTGTGGTTTTTTATTTCCCAATTGGTTCCTTCTTTCTGCTAGCCTCACATCTTTGCTAGTTTTCAGGCTATTTGAAGATACCTTCTCTGGTCCAGCAAAAGCAGATCATTCCTCCAGTTGGTTACTGTGGGAGTGAAATCTGAGAACTTGTACATGTGGGGTTGGAAACCTACAATGCTACCAACAACCTCCGAAATGGCAGAGCACCGGCTGGGATACTGGCTTTGTTCTTTCTGCATCACTGGAAGATTTCTAGGAGATTACCTTGAAGTGGTATCACAAACCTGTATTATCTTTTAAAAGGATGTTAGCATCTGGGACTGCATGTGATCTTCCTTCAAAACTTCCTGAGGAGAGCTTTCTAAACAGCATTACCTCCTGCTACTTTTTAACACTCGGTGAATGAGATGAGCTATTAATAATTTGTACCCTACTTTTTGTACCATAAATAAGTGAAAGCTCTCCATCACATGCTAAATACTGTGAAACATTGTGATCAAAGGAATTACGAGCATGTTAGCCTCAAATTTGCCTGGCATTCATTTGAATTCTGCTGCTCTTAACAGCACCCTCTAAATTATTCTTCCATCATTCAAGCTACAGGTAGTTTTTTTGACACACATATTCCTCTTTCTTTTCTAGTGCGCTTTTCTATTTTTATCACTGTTGTCTAAACTGTTTGAATAGAATGTCATTCATTTGTATCATTACTGGAAATACTAACTGTGTATCTGTCACACACTTCCCACACTAGCAGTGAAGTTCGAACACTTAAAGGGTGGTTAAAGGAGTAGTAACAACATATGGGTCTGCTGAAGTACCTCATAACGGACACAAATACAGTCTCCCTACATAAGATCTTTGCAGAGGTTTTTCAGTCTGCCTTTTTCTCTGGTTTCCTTCTGCCCAGCTCTTCAAAGGAGGAGGTGTTGATGGTGTCCCAGTGTGATTAGTGAACAGGACTGTATTGTGGGCCCAGGCAATGCTTCATCTTACTCTCTAGCTATATATCAACATTTATAAATAGATCATCTTGATACCTTTTCAGGACAGCCAGTGTTGTGGTGATTTTATTTGATTTGTGCTTCTTCAGAAAGGATAATTATGACAAATGTTTCCATTACCTATTGCTAGTGCTTTGGGAGAGGACAAAGTCTGTGATTGCAATTAGCTCCTGTAGACAGCAGGAGAACTGTAACTAAAAGTAGGTGCAATTTAGTGTTAACTGTTTCCTTTGCAGAAATCAGTACTCACTGCAGTTGGACTTTTTAGTACATAAGGAAGGTGCTGACTGTTGGACGCAGTATTTGGGCCAGTGAGCACAGTATCTCGACATAGAGTGATGGCATTACGGAAGTCACACAAG
Organism: Eurystomus gularis; assembly: GCA_013400335.1. NCBI lineage: Eukaryota > Metazoa > Chordata > Aves > Coraciiformes > Coraciidae > Eurystomus > Eurystomus gularis. The sequence continues at coordinate 4,336 of VZZY01006343.1, read as the reverse complement.
TTTGAACCATGAAGCTTACTTGCTTCATTCCTCTCTAGATTGCAATTTGTCTGAATGAAATTCTGACTTTCCAGTTTCTATCAATTCTGTCTTTGATCTTCCCAAGTGATCCCTCTCAGACAAAATCCTACTGCCCCACTCACTGATAATGCCTATTGTCTTCTTCCTTTTTCAGCAGATACTCTTTCTCTGGTGGACACTCAGATCCCTCCAGTTTCCAGACTGACGTGAGAAAAATTCTCTAATCTTCTCTCACTTCACAAGATGGTTCATTTTTCCGGGGAAAGACTACTCATCACTAATCTGGTTAGATTATTTTTTTTCCCTACATGGGCATGTTGTTGCTCTCAGCCCCAGTCAGTCAGGAGAGCAGAGAGGGGTCTTCACTTCAGCTCCTTTCTCCTTCCACCTCCACAGTCAGAGATACTGTAAGGCATTACACAAATAAAGAAAATACTGTCCTGGAGGTTGCAGAATATGAAAGGCTCATTTTCTTCTTGTTGTTTGAGTCAGCAAGTCGTGGCAGCATAAATCCCAAATCCATTCAGAGGGGTTGGAGCAACAAGCCTGTCTACTAGCTCTTCCAGTAAGGAGACCTGTACTGGCTTTAGAGGTTGGAGCAGGTCCTTCATAACTCTTTGTAGTATGTTTGAGTTAGGAAATCCTTTTCATCCACCTGAATTAAGCTTAACTATATAGCTAGTTAAATTTTTAGATACTCTTAGTCATATGCAGTAATAACAACACATCGGTAGGTAATACTCTACTCTCTATTTCCAGTAGCCCCAACTAGACTATGTGTATTGTGCAGTCTGATTTATACCTTAAAGAGTGTATCAGGATGCGGTGTTAAGGCACATGGCTGGTGAACACCATGATTACTCTTTGGTAGTAATGTAAATTACTCCAGCACACAGCTCTTCAAGATGTTGTGGAAGAAAGTACTTTAAATGGACTTTACCTGGGAAAGTCTCTTGCAACCACTACTAAGACTTTTTGTCTCAGCAGTGGCTTGCTGTCCATTTCTTTCTTAAGACGGACGAAGCTATCTAACAGCAGAATAGCCAGAACAGTTAACCACCCCCAGTCACTTTATACATCTGAAGTATGGCTTCCTTTTCAAAATTACATTAGCCTGCTTTCTTGGTAGTCTGGGTATGGGATGAGTGGCTTCTAATAGTGTTTACATAGAAAGCATTAACATAAGATGATTCCTGTTCATTTTCTGGTTAATACTTTGTGATTCTGCTAGTTACTCCATGCAGATGGCCTACACTTACCGTAGTTTAAAGTTTTCCATGTGCAGAACTGTTAACTCAATCTCTCTATTCCTAAGACTGAAGATCTTTTTTTCTTCTTTGAGATGGCTCAGATGCCTTTGCCCATTATGGCTGGCTTTTGTTCTTCCTCTGTTGCAAGAGTGATCAGTGCTACAAATTAGTTTTCCAGAAGGGATAATTACATAGCTGATTTTCCACTTGCCATGTTTAAAGCTTCACTTAATTCTTTCAAGTTGTATGTTATGTCAAAATACACAGATAGTTGAGATTACAGTATGCATACATATCAGTTTAATTGTACTTTACTCATCTAATTTTACCAGTCATCTGACTAGTATGTGTCTGTTTAAGTGTCTGCGATGCCATGGAACTATTCAATGGGACCAGCTGCATGTAAAGATGAATGTGTTTGAGTTTTCCATAAGTACTCCTCAATATTAATGCCGTGCATCTGCATATCCTCTTTTTGCCTTGAACTTCTTCAATAATTCTGGCTTCCAGTGAAGATTTTTATTTACTTTAACCAGATCTTCTGAGTGCAAACTGCTCCTACACTGTTTACACCATTGTATGTCATGACTATACTTGATCAGGGATTTGTAACTAATTTCAATACAAAAACAGTGAGATTTCCAAAGAGCAGGTCTATTTACGTCTTGTTGTACCAGGTTATGAAAGAATGTAAGTGGCAAGGGCTCCATAAAGTTTTCCTAATATTACAGTTTCTTGTAACACAAACTTTGAACACCCAAAGCTTGCATCTTCTGTGAATCACCCAGCTCTACATTTTTACTCATTAAGAAACTGTAAAGATGCTTGCAACACATTTATCATGATTAGTTCTCTGAAAATGCCAACACTATTCCACAGTGACTTGCATGGAAATACTCTGTAATAACACTGAACTTGTGTTATACAAGGCTGAACGCTGGAGCTGAACATGGGGTGATGAATACAAAGGAGCCTTTGTATTCATACAGCCTCCTTCTGTTGAGGCAGATCATTTCAGATCCTCCAAGTCAGATGACTTCTCACTTTGTGCTTTACAGTTCAACTAATGTCTTATTGCCTCATATTATGTTATACAGATCTGTTTGTAAGACCTGTTTGTAGGCACACAACAGAGTTTTAAAGACTGACTCAGAAAATAAAAAGCGAGAAAATTTGTAGAACACATTTTCTCTTTTGGAAGTGACTCTTAGAGCTGAGTCATGGCTACTTAATTGAAGAGGAGAACATAAGACAGTTTGGTAAGTAAGGGAAGGGAATTATCTTGGCATTACTAAGGCTGCAAAGGCTTTTTGTGTCTTGACAGGTCTTCAGTGCTTGGCTTCTCTTAAAGCCAAGGGTTCAGCTCTGTGGTAGTGAGGAGTTGCACAAAGACCTGACTGGGAATAAGAATCCAAACTGACTTCAGTCTGGTTTAGGTAATAACGTCTTTCTAAGGCTACTCACATCAGCTATAGTTGAAGCCACACACCTGGTGCCATGAGATGTGTAACAGAAATCTAAGGGGAATGGCAAGTGGCCAAGACTCTGTAAACCAATCACTTCCTGGCCATGTGTTTCTTTGAAAAAAGAATGAAAAGTGATCTTTCTCAAGGAATTTTCCATTTTAAAAAAATTGTCAAAATAAAAAAGCTAAAAGATAATCTGAGGGCCATAAGGAGTTGCCCTACTCACTGCAGGAGCTACCCACATCCAAAAGCATGTAGTAGCCAGAAAGGAAAGCAGTGCCTTTACACATGCTTCCCTCCCTTTTGAGGTTGGGGGAAAGCGATGGATAGAGCCAGGACAGTGATACAACGCTTTAAACAAGGCAATGAATAATTGTTCCTGTTTTCTCCTCTCCCTCAATCATTTGCCCTGGAGCACTGAGGAGTTTTGGTTCCGTTTTGGTCCTTGAGCAGTTCCTGAGGCAGCTTGACTGCATTCCCCTTTTACAATCAGTAAACAGTGTAGTCTTGCTCTCAATTGTTTCTCTGCACTAGCAAGAAAAAAATCTCAAGCTGGGTGACCTGCCAAGGTAACCTTATAAATTTCAGTGGCTTTAAAAATTTCATCAACCTTAACCATATGTGCTGAATGCCCCCAACAGCTGCAGGTTAAGAAGGGCATTCGACACATAATTACCTCAAAATCGACTTCTTTCTATTTAGTGCCCACGAGTCTATCCCTGCCATGGCTGGCTGGCTCCCATTCAAGTGATGATCCAGCATGCTGTGTGCTGGTGATGCACTAGCCACCACTGAGCCCACTGAAGCATGGGACAAGCTGGGGAGGGCTGGGGGGAAGGTAAGTGCTGCTCTTAAGTCTATATGCTGCCTTTCACCTTTTCATTCTTTTTTTTTTTTTTTTCAAAAATGTTGAGAAAAACCTGAAATAGCCATTTTTTGTTTGGTGTTTTGTTTTTCTTTTCAATAGCCACTTAATAGGCCCTCCCTGCAAACAAGCCGTTCTGCATAAGGCTTTGTGGGCAATTGCAGCTGTATTCACGGTAGCAGCTGGGCAGCCCTGTGTCACACTTATGGAAGGGAGAACTTATTTATAGTCTAGTGCTGAGTGTTGCTATTGATACCAGGGCATTGGGTATCTGTATTGGAGTTATAGAATCATAGAATCATAGGATCGTAGAATGTTAGGGGTTGGAAGGGACCTCTGGAGATCATCAAGTCCAATCCCCCTACCAAGCAGGACCATAGAATCTGGGGCAGGTTACACAGGAACACAACCAGACGGGTCTTGAAAGTCTCCAGAGAAGGAGACTCTACAACCTCCCTGGGGAGCCCGTTCCAGGGCTTTGTAACCCTCACAGTAAAGAAGTTCCTCCTCATCTTGAGGTGGAGCTTCCTGTGCTCTAGCTTGTATCCATTGCCTCTTGTCCTATCACAGGGCACAAGTGAAAAGAGGTTGCCCCTTTCTTCTTGACACCCAGCCCTCATATTTATACACATTAATTAGATCCCCTCTTAGTCTTCTCTTCTCCAGACTAAAAAGCCCCAGATCTCTCCACTTTTCCTCATAAAGCAGGTATTCCAGTCCCTTAATAATCCTTG
>VZZY01006341.1:33345-121935 GCA_013400335.1 Eurystomus gularis | reverse complement strand
TAAAATCGAACTTTTATTTACCAACAATTCATGTCCTGATGAAAAACAATAGCGCCGAACCTTAACCCAGATTACAGAGTTAAATGCATCGAGCCGGAGGTAGCGTGGCTGCTTGCCAGACCTGTGATCCATTAACCTCTTTAGCTCATTGTTGGCAGGCAACAATAGCACACGATCAAATTCTTCTATTTTAAAGACAAGCCATTTTCTTTTCATAGTAAATTCCATTCTCCTATGTTGCAGTTAAAAAGGGTCTCTTCAACAATAAAAGTAATCAGAAAGAAATGTACTGTGGGGTTTTTGCTACTTCGTGTTCATTTTATGGGTAAAACCATTGTGCTATCTTCAGGTAGTATATGCAAAGCATATGCAAAATTCATAGTTTATAGCAAGGTTTTGGATCATTTTTACCTTCACCATTTCATTAACTATTATTTAGACTGTGTGCCATTTAAAGTTCTAGTTCCAGTCCTTTCACAGAGAGAAACCAAGAAAAAACTAACATAATCAAAATTAGAGTATGACAATAAGATATATAGGGCCCTTTTTTATTCCATGTGTAATAGAAGTATATACACATATTGCCATTAAATCCAAATATATTCTGTTTGAACTTATATATTTATACATAAATGTGTGCATGTGTAATATATATACCCACTATATAAATAACATACTTCAAAATAATTAAAAAGTTAATATAGAAATTGAGTATAGGAAAGAAGGAAAGCTATAAACACAGTTCTCAACCCCCTGCTGAGTGCTATAAAAAAATGCCACCACTTGGAGGAGTTTATAGAATCACTGATACAGAAAGAATATGAAAGTTACATCTTGTACCTTATTCTTTACACAAGCAACTTAGTTAATAGAAGTGCTTCCATGTAAAAGTGAAAGTACAATGTTTTCTGGGTTTGTTTTTTTTTTTTTTTGGCATAGGATATTTGACATCAGGCTGTGGTCCTGACTGCATTGTGCCAAAATATGTGTTTTGGAATGTCTGCATTCAGAGAAGTTGAAACTGTCACTGCAAAATCGAGCTGTCTCACCTGGGAGTGGAAGTTAATATATACAAAACAGAAAGCGGATCCCACAGGGATCTGAGGAAAATGAATGGAAAAGATGATAGGGAGGGGGAGTAGGGCTAGCTGGGTTACAACAAGTGAATACAAGAAATTGGTATGTTACAGGGGAAACTGGGCCTGGAAACAAAATGCCATGTCATGTGGAAAAGGCAGCATGAAAGAAGACCCTGATCTCCTTTCTCATGGTCAGGCTGTGCTGTAAAACACATCCCATTGCTCATCAGGGGATGAGGAGTATAGGATAACACCTACATCCTCTTGAGATCACCACACATTGCTTCTAATCCTCTGTGGTTTAGGAAAGTCCTCCTCAAAAACCCAAACTTACAAACCTGGGAAATGCTGAAAAATCTAAGTTCACAAGACTCATTGACTTCCTGGAGGATCTTTGGTTATTTGTTTACTGCAAGGAGGAATGTTTTAGAGGTGTTTTCTGTCACCCTAACCAACTTCTCAGACATAGCCAGCTGGCACTATACTGTCATAGCCCAAAAAGGGAAAGGCCTAACACTCTTTGCTGGCTATTTTATGGTTTTAATCTGAGGAAATGAAGTCTTGATCCCATTTTCATCAGATCAGTAACAAAATCAAGAAGCGACTGATAACATTAGCAGAACATTTTGAGTGCGTGAGACTGCCTGGCTTCAAGAGCAGATGTTTGGGATGGGAAAGAGATGTAAATCTACACTGCAGAGTTTTAAATTTAGGCTATATTTCAACCTCTTGTGGCAAGAGTAGTCATTAATAAATCAAGAATGAATCAGTGCTTATTGCTATTGTAGATAGCCTGTTAAATATTGAAAGTAGGTATATTTTTGCTGGTTGCTTTTCCACTGTGTTTTCTTCACTAGATCCAAAGTGTTTTCTCTACTTGAGAGTTGCCTACTGTAGTATTGGAGAGGTATAGGGCATCACACACTGCTCCCTTTTTGCGTATGTTGTGTAGGATAATCACGCTGACATTAGCTAATGCAAAACTGTGACGTTCCTGGCTGTCCAATCTTCCTGCCTTTCACATAGTACAAAAATAGCTGATATTTGGTAGCCATTATTTTAGGGAAATACGAAGGTGAGCCCTCTGTTCTTTAATAAAGTTCTTTTCTTTCCCATTTATTTATTTTGCTACTACAAAGCAACCCTTCTACTACACTGTTATCCAACAGCTTTATTATATTCATTTTCAGGACTGTAACTTGAAGAGGTATGTATCATTTATTACAAACAGGCTTTGATAATAAAAAAATAAGCAAAACCTGTCATTTTCTGGAAAAAAAAAAGCAAACCGAGCAACAATAGATAAGAATGGTAAGATTTAAATTCCCAACTTTTAATACTGTATGGCTGCATTGGTTTGTGATCTCATTGACCCCTTTAAACCAAGTGAGCTTTTTGATAATGCCAGAGGCTTTTCTAAGAAAGTCAAAATGACAGAGAAAATGACACTGATTGGTACAGGATGGCTACTCTTCCTTATGTAACAATAAAGAACTGAGGTGGTAGCTTGAAATGCTAGTTTTGTGACAAAACATGGAATACCTGACCATTAAAAGGCACGATTTCGTCACACATAGATGTGGTCTCAGTTGTTAAAATATAATGTAGCTAATGGCATTAATAATATATGCTGCCTGCATTTTCAGTTTAAAATTCAAGTTTCACTAATATTTCTGGCAATCAGCATAGAGCGTTGCTTTCTTTGTTAAACATCTGGTCTGTCATAAAGGTAAGTTTTATGTAATTATATCCGATTTTTTTCAAACTTGCATTCTGTTCCATGTGAAGTGTCTCATTCCCCAACCTTGTATTAACTTATGGCAGGTTGCCTTATTTGAAAAAAAAATAAATACAATTTTACACTTCAAGAACTTAATAAAAAGTTAAGGTGTTTAAGGATCTTAAAGGATTATGTAATCTCCTGTATTACAAGAGTCACAGAATCATAGAATGGTTTGGGTTGGAAGGGACCTTAAAGATCATCTAGTTCCAATCCCCCTGCCATGGGGATATACATAGAATACATAAGAACAGATACAATTTTTAAGAAATCTAACCAATATATTTCTGTTAGATTGGAACTTGCCATCATAATCCACTAAAAACATGCTTCACTGAATCAGTAAATACTATATTTTTGAGCTGTCTGCATATTATTGACTTTTCTGGTTTCTGCAAAGCATTACATCAGAAGTCCCTTCCCCCCATTGTTTTCATACCAGAAAAATCAATTCAAATCTTAGATATACAGAGCAACAAAGGTAATCTAACCTTGATACATTTCAGATTTTATACCATCTCCTTCTTTATTTTGTTGAAGCTGTGCTTTGCAGGCTTATCTGCAGCACCTGAGAGTTTTGACAACTCTTTCTTAAATAGACAGGGAAATGTACTAAACCATAATAGGCTGAGAGGCAGCTTATTTAAAATTGTAGTGAAATGTGGCCAGCATGTTAAAGAGAGACTTTGATGTTGAGAAAAAAAAAATCCATAGATACTAGGCTTAGAATCAAATTCTGCCTTCAAATATCCATGCATGACTCCCTTTAGGAAGAAAAAAAATTGTATGCAAAGACCTTACATTAATTTTAATAGAGGATCAGTGGATATATGCAGAGTTAGTTGGTCATTAGGCACCCATACTAGTCATCATTTTCACAGGTTTATGATGTTTTTACTGCTCTGTTCAGTTCCAAACTAACACACGAGGCCTACAGACTCTTGTTTTCCATTGAGATGAGCATTGACAAAACAGCTGAGGTTTGCATATAAAAGGAATAACTCTTAGCTATTTTACCACCCCTTCCATGTCTCTTCCTGACATTGCCATTATCTTTCACCAATTTTAGCTTCTTATAAGTTTGCTAAACTTCAGTGATTGAGCCTGAAATTCTGTATGCTGGAGCTCTGCCTCAGGCTGTATGTTTTTAGCATACCAAACAAAAATGGCTCAGCTATACCTGAGAACAAGACTGAGGAGCTTTATTTTGTTTTATTTCTTGCTAGCATATTCATTGTAAAACTTACTTTTTTAAGAACTCTAGAACCTGGGGGTAATGGAGAAGAGACTTGTAAGTTGGCAGGGTGGTAAGTATTAGTTTAGTTGAGGACTACTTGGAATCTTCCTAAAAATGAATTTACATTTTTTCCAGTTTATGAACATTTGGAAGTTCAGTTCACATATGCTAAATTGAAGTTTGTTAAGAGTTATACAGCAAAATGTATATGTTTGGCTGTTCTCCAGCCAGGTATACTCAGATGTTGCCTAGTTTTGTCTCTCCCAATGGTGTTGTTCTTAAGCAAGAGGGTTTGTCTTTTCCTTGGTCTTTATTTGGTTAGAGCCAAAGCTGCACTGAGAAGGAGGCTGGTTCAGCTGAGCACGAGAGTGCAAGAAGTCTTTCATGGACTTTTTTGGCACCGCAGAGCTGGCAAAGGTGAAGCGACAGGGATTTTAAGGTAAAAAGTATGGGAGAAAGATATGAGACCTGGGCAAAACTAGTAAGGAAGAGACTGAACTCAGATGACTAACTGCTAGGTGTAGGAAAGGAACATGGGAAGGTGTAACAGATCTGAGCAGCAGTCAGATGGGAAAACTATGTGAGAAGTTTGTAATTTTGGATATGCTGATAAGGAAACAAGGTGGAAACAAGCCAGTGAAGATGTGAAGGTGCGAATGAAGTTCCAGAAGTGGAGGAGAGAGCGAGAGAACTGGAATAAGACATGAAGGCGGAAAAAGAAACAGAAAAGTCTGTAATACTAAGCATACTGCCGTGCAGATCTTGGAAATGAACCAACCATCCCAAACCTCAGCATTTCACTGTTATCAATAAATATCTGTGAAACCTGTTGGCAAAGCGTGCTCGTCACTCTTCTCTGGTGCTGCTCTACACAAAGGGTGACCATCTGTTACCATTGTCAAGCCTTTCTACTGGCAGAAACATACCTTGTAGGTCTAACTTTCCAACTTCAGTGATGAATCTTAGTGAGATGGTATCAGGCCATTTTTGGAAATACTTATGTTCATTCTTTGAAGAATAGAAAAGACATGGAAAATGGAAAGCAAGAGAAGAGAGAAAAGGAAAGGGAAGAAGGGGCCCTCTGATTCTTGTTATAATAAAGTGTTGCTGTCAGGTATTTGACAACATTAGAACTGAAGTCATCTTTACTAACTCTATCCATCTTCTCCTTCCCTACTTGTGGATATACATTATAACACAGTTTAAAATTATTAAACTAGGTACTATTTTTTCTTCCATCAGCACAGGACATCTATCACTGCAGAAGATGAGTGCTGCTCAGTGACTAAGCAGATGTGTAACTTTTGGGGTTTTTTTTGACCTTTGGTCAGATCAGACACTTTTTACCAATTTATTCAAACTATACTGAGATAAAATACTAATTGCATCTTCAGAGGATTTTTTCTAATACCAGACAATATGGCATCTGCATATCTTACAAATGAATATCAGTTTACTTTCACAGTGGTTCCGTCATTCCCACTGAGAACCGAGAGATAACAAATTAAAGCAAGAGTATGCACCAGTTTTAAATGTAAATGTAAATTATCCAGGAACTAGCATTTTACTTTTTGAAGGGCTATTGTGTGCTCACTTCACCTGAGAGGTGAGCACTTCTTCAAATGAAAGTAGGCCATCCAAAACCAAAATACAATACCAAAATACTCATAACTTATGAGAAATATGTGAACAGTTCAGTTTTGGTGGCTTTTCCAGTTTACTGCTGGAACTTCCCAGCAATGCCAGGGGATAGTATCCTGCTCTTCATGTCATCATTCAAATGGTTTAAGAATGAAAAAATCATTGAAATGCATACTGAAACTTCTTCCACCACATACGTTCTAAAACTTAAAAAAAAAAAAGGCTGAGAGAAAACAGATGACAGCACTGTTATAAGACACTTGCCTCTGTATCCCCAGAGATAAGTCATCTTGTGTGCTGATCTTGCAGAAACAAAAGAAATCTTCACAATCTATGCATGAGATAAACTAGAACCCCCCTATGCTTTAGATTTACATCATAACTGAGTATTAGTTCCTAAAGCATACTGAAACTCTAAATGTCAGGATAATCTGCTACTTAAAAGTTTGTGGGAACATTTATTTTAAAGCCAAACTAGAAAAGTTTCTATACTGTCTAGAAGTGACTGGAAAATTTCCAGCTTTGAAGTTGACAGCCCACTTCACTTTTGGTGCTGTCATCTCATTATTTTGAGAAGTTTAAATATTGCACTGATAGAGGGAGAAAGGATCCAAGCAGAGCTAGAGAGGGAAATAACTTGGAACTGCTGGGGGCCGGATCCTTTACTTCTCTCTCCAAGTTTTCTAACAATAGCGATGCCAGGATAACCTTTCCTGTTTTCTAATTTGAAACAAGCATTGATGAAAAAGTGAAATGTGATCATTTCTTCGGTTCCTGTCCACAGCAAGAAATTTCTTTTGCTAAATTATGTCTTCAGAGAATTTCAACAGGCCATAAAACGTTACAGTTATTTTCCTATTCATTTTCCACTGAACCTGAAAACCAAAAACCTTTAGCTTAACAAGGACTGACTGATATACAATAGAGGAGTCCTTTATATCTGCCAAACCCTGCAGGTGGAGACCTTTATCTATGGGAATTTTTGTAGAAATCACCAAGTGAATAGTTCCTTTGAACTGATCTGTCCACGGCTGGGATCTTGTTGGCCAAGAACTGCTTTGCTAGACCAAGGACATGGACCTGATGGAGCGGATCCAGAGGAAGGCCACAAAAATAATCATCGGGCTGGAACATTTCTCCTATGAAGACAGGCTGAGAGAATTGGGCTTGTTCACCCTGGAGAAGGGAAGGCTCCAGGGAGACCTTACAGTGGCCTTCCAATTCCTGAAGGGAGCCTACAGGAAAGCTGGGGAGGGACTGTTTACAAGGGTATGTAGCCATACGATGAGGGGCAATGGTTTTAAACTAGAGAAGGATAGATTTATATTAGACATTAGGAAGAAGTTCTTTACTATGGGGGTGAGGGAACACTGGAACAGGTTGCCCAGAGAGGTGGTGAAGGCCCCATCCCTGGAGATGAATATTCAAGGCCAGGCTTAATGGAGCTCTGAGCAACCTGATCTAGTTAGAGATGTCCCTGCTGACTGTAGGGAGGTTGGACTAGATGACCTTTGAAGCTCCCTTCCAACAAAAACTGTTCTATGATTCTATGATAGACAATCACCTGATTCATCTAGAATCCAAAAGCAGCCTAATTAAGGTCAGGCCTGTGGGGAATAAAGCTAAGAACCCTGTTTTTTTAATTTCTGTAACCACGAGTGGTTTTTTAAGTTTGGCAGTTCTGTTGGAGCCACACTGCAGACTGCTGCTCTGAACTTTGACTGAGCCACATGGCTATTTGAATCCACAGATATCGATCACAGTGGAGAGATGCTGCAAAGCTGGGCTCTCTGCTCTTCTCTGCAGAATTCATAAAATTCATCATGCACATCTCAGCATCCTTTCCTTGCTGATGTGCTTTCCTTCTTGAACTGTCAATCCACCAGCTCTGGACAATGGAAACAGCTGAATTTCTTTAACTCAGACTCTGGGTTTATGGAAAAAACAGTAAATATATACAAGCATGTGATGAATAATGTATTTCAAGAGCTGCCTGTGAGCGTGACTGTTTACATTTACTTCCATATTTAACAGACTTTTTTTTGTAACAAATCCAAACACTCAGCATCACATACTTAGTAAATTTGCATTTCATGATACATGTAGCTGGCAGAAATAGAGAGAGATAAGTGGCACCTGCATTGCGGGTGACATCCTATAAAGTGTACATAGTCCTTCTAGATGCCGTATTTAGAAACTGGTGTACAAATTAGTCTTAATCTTTCAAATCCAACTTTGGTGACCTGATTTTTGGTATTGTTCAATTTTCCTTTAAGAGACACACATTGCTAAATACTTAGATGCAGTCTCTATAAATTTAGGCATTGCAGAACCATATATCACCCTTTTAGAGTAATTCAGAAGCACTGATGACCATGGAGTCTTGCTGGTGAGAGTGGAAGGGACGTGTCACATATCTCATTTTCTTCCTGGCTCAGGCAGATGCCAAATAATCCCATTCGTAACGGGAACAGATCTACTAAGATATCTTTTAAAAGCTTTCTTCTTATGTAATCTAACTGGAAAACCACTGTAAATTTTGTTTGGTGCAATGGCTAGAAGACTTTTTAATTTCTGCCTCAATATGTATATGTCTATCTAGAATGCTTTTTATTTCAGTATTAACATTTAATGAGCTCTTTCTTCTTTCTTTCTTTTATCCACTGATGTATTTATGGACCTCAGTCATTCCTCTTGCTGCTTCATTTTTTCTGTATATTTTCCTATCAGGAAAGCAGTTTCAGGGGCATCCTGAAAACTGGGCTGCTTTTCCTGTTTTCTTCCATGGCCTTTTCCACATCTTTCTCTTCCAAGGTTACTTTTCCTGACCAGAAAACTCAATACTGTATTACAACTGACGTTTAACCAGGGCCTAGTGTGATGGTACCGGTGCTTGCCTATCTCTGATGGATTCACCTTTTGCAATACATTTTCAGTTTCTCTTTGCCATTGTTATGCTGCATCATACTGGCAGTTCATTCATTCAGAGATTGACTATCCCATCCCGTTTCTACAAAACATTTCCATCTGATAAGCCTCCAGCATACTGGATAACTTTTTATTATTAGCTCCACGTGCATGACCTTGCATTTCGATGTAGTCCTATTTCTGTTCATCCAGATCTTTTGGTATTCAGTTCCGATCTCCTCCATCTTACCTTCCGCTTTCATGGTATCGTCAAACTTTATCATTATGAATCTAAAACTGTGCCAGATTGAAAACAATAAACCAAATGAGTTCCAAGATCAAATTGTGAGGAACTTGGTTAGGAACCACCTTGATACTATGGTCTGAAGTATCTGTGTTCAGGTGTCCCTAAAAATGTATCTTTGACAATTTTACAATTTCTCTATTAATTCTAATATTTTTTTCCAGATATACTAATAAAAATCTCATAATAGTTCTCAAGGAGAGAAGGGGCAATTGTCCTGTTATTTTTCTTACAATGGGAATGCTTTTTCAGCTATTAAGAAACAAAAAACAAACAACCAAAACTAATAAACTCAAACCACTAAACCTGTTTGTGGCTGCTTAGATATTCAAGCAAAACAAAACTTACGATTTTGATTCTAGAATAGTTAAGTACTAAATTATATGTGGGGGATTCTTTGAAATTAAGATGATCTTTTCTAATTCTCTCTCTGTGGATGGCTGTAGCTTTCTGAAAAACTTATCTTTTGAGCTTTTCAATGAGTTAGTTGAACCCATGGTCTTTCACTAAAATTCCAGGGTGATTGTTTCACTGATTTCAGTAGAATCAAGATTAACTAGCAGTAATAAGTTAAGTCCCTTTTTGAAAAAGTGACCAAATCAAACCAGGTCTCTTATAACAGGAGAGAGAGTAGTCAGGGGAAATATTAATTTCACCAGGCACTTAACAGAAAGACCAATTGACTTTTGTTCTGTTTTGAAGAGCTCTAAAACAGCTGTGATACAAAGAATAAAAAAGATATATAAGTAGGTCATGACCTAACCAAGAATTACCTACAATATGCAATAATTTAATAAATATTCTCTGAAGTCCTCTAGGCAGGATTACTATGGTGGGCAGTTATTAAACAATGTTCTCATAAGATCTTTTTATCAATTAATTATGCATCTCAGAATACACTTTTCATATGAAGTAAGGTATATGTTATTTCCTACATATTTCCTTTACGTTTTCTATCAACAAAATTCATATATCTGTATTTATTCTGTGACTGATCATATATATTGCATAAAGTTTGAAATGGATTATTAAAACATTCATATATGCTCTATAGTTTCTTTTGTACACAGCTGCACAAATTGCCAGCATTACCAAATATTGAAGAGGTGGGTTTTTTTTCCATAGCTCAGGATCTCTTTTGTAGCTTTATATGTATATTTCCCACAGAGAAACAAATGTCCTTATATTCAGCCTAAATAAGCATTTTAGCAGGCATAAGTTTTGCTTATTCTTGTCAGAGCAAAATTAGATATTAATCCAATGCCAAACAGAGTTTACAAGAATGTGATTCAGACACCAGATTGCAAAGTGCTTTTAAGTACTCCTGCACTATTTCCCTGAAGAGATTGGTCTCTTCAACACTCTGAAGGGGAAGAGCTATAGAATGCACAGTGCAAGTATGGAGAATGTTTCTTCCCTGTTAATTTATTATGATGAATTGACATAATGAGGATGACAAATAGGTCCTTTTTTTCATCCACACAGCGGTTCCCATTAAAATGGGAATATGTTCTGTATGAGTATCAAGAGTAACACATTTAATTACACAAAAGCCATGCATCATATGTTGTGAATGTAATGCAGAGTGCAAGAGAATATGCACTGTGTATTGCTGAGTAAGTGGTAAAGGAGCACCAGAGGCCTACACTTCAAAAGCAAGCCTCTGCAGTGACTGAACTCATTGAAAAAAGAATATTTTTTTCTTCTTGAAAGCAGCAGTGGAAAGACTTTGTCTTGAGCTTTTCTTCTATTCTGTAGGATTGAACACGTTACTGTTATTACAGTATTTCAGTGTAATTACTATTACACTGAAATATCCATACTAATACATAATAATAATAATAATAATATGTTCTGTGTACTATAATAGTGTATATTGATATATACTCTGTTGGTAATGTAGATAGGCTACTCGCTGTTCTTTTTATATAGATATAAAATATGCACACATTCGTAAATACATAGCAATATAAAATATATCAATTAAATCTAAATTTATTTAGATAAATTTAGGTAAAATATATCAATTCAAATCTTCACTGAATTTGATGAAAGTAAAATGGACACAAACTTAACCTTGTTCATTTTAATTCCTTGTCCAGAACCTCACTATGAAACTTCGTAATTTACCATCTAACTTGTCTAAAAGGAAAGTGATAGCCTTTAGCATTACTTATTTGGTAAAAACGTCTCTATAAACAGATTCATATCAATAAATTATAACAAAAAAAGAAGAATAATTTTTGCATGCTATATGCAGTTACATGTATCTATCTTTTATCAGCAAGCCTAATACAATCAAGAATCAAAATATAGGCAAGATTTCAATAGTTAAAGCATGGTTAGTATTGTTAACTAAAGCATTTTCTTCTTTGATTTTGTTAAGTATGATACGATTTTTATTGCAGTTAAGTCCAAGAGGAAGTTAAAATTACCATACATAATGCAACAAAGCTAAATCTCTGTGAACTTTGAAATAAACGTGGTCTTGAAAAAAAACTGAACACAAAATAAATTAAATGTACTTATCTGAAGTTTGTATACTTCTGCAGGACAACATTTCAACATGTTTCAATTATTTTTTTTTTTTTTAATATACCAAAGAATAAGAAAACAAAGTTGGTTGGTTGATTTTCCTCTTTGTCTAAGCAAAGGCCTTTGTAAAGTGTACTGGGACTTAAAAAAACCTACCTACTTGCAAGATAGTGAGCTTGCTGAAGATCCACTGAGTCTAAGACCATCTTAGACCATTTTTTTTCAGAGAGAAACTTTGGTAGGTTGTAGGGATATAAAAATAACTCTTCTGTTATTTTTACTGGAGAATTTTTTCCCCAGATCTAGGAACTTTTAGTTTTTCAAATTATTTCTAGCTATTTCTTAGGTTTTTTCTTCCCTGATAAGGGAGAAGCAGCTGTATTTCAGTGAAAACATCAAAAACAGGTGAGCACAAGTTTCACTGCTGCCTTAATCTAAACAGGATGTGTTCACTGGTCTTGCTAACGGTCTAATTTGTATCTGAAGTCTGTTACCGGGGCATTTTTCTTTTTGATTTTGTTCCTTCCCTCTGTCTTGTCTTCTTTAGATAACAGAATCCCAATAATTTTAATGTTTATAGGGCACTATTACTTTGTAAATGAGGTAGCTTAAATGAAACTGAAGCTAATATCACAGCACTTGCAAACCAAGTGCTATTTTAAAACTTTTACTTTTTTCACTCCTTGCATGCACAAGATTACACGCAGTTTAATGAGCTGCCTGGATACCTGTCTTTCATGTACACAGACACCAGAAACGTTTTATTTTAAAGGGTAAAATTACCTTATCTCTAAGAATCAAGCTGTTAGAAACTTTACCATCCACCAAGATCCACTGGCACAGAAGTTTATCAGAGCGTGGAAGACTTGGCTAAGCAAAATAAGCAAAGGTAATGGGTCTAAAATCACTATTTTCCTTCAGTGGTTATTTCTGTTTCTTTGCAGAAACCAATCTTTTTGTATTTTACTGTTCAGAATCTTTTATTTAAAGTGCTTTGTCGTGTGCACCTCTATAAAACACTCTGCTTTGAGCCCTGAACCTTTGTCGTTCATAAACCTTTTAGATTTATGTTATAATTTTCTTTGAAGTCATCACGTTGATATATTTTGTGTTTAATGCAATTTAATAATAGAAGTTCTTTAGATCACTAGTTCTTATTCACTTCTTTTGTGTGTCCAGATCATATTTTAATGCCTACATTTAGTGGTTTTCACTGGATATGAGTATATTAACTAAGGTACTACTATATAATGGCAAAAATCTAGCTGAATGGCTTTAGCAATGCCTAAAATGCAAAAATCAGGTTCATTACATGAAACCACAGACAGCATCTGAGACAATTCCAGTGTTTGAAGGCCAGATAAGTTTGGGTTACAAACCCAAGGAGAATGGGGTAAGCCAGCCTACCTACCCTCGTGGAGCCACACAGCCAGGGAGACGTCAGCTACAAGGGAGATAATCAGTTAAGGATGACTGTGAATGAAATTTGCTCATTAAAAGGGTTGCTGATGATATCTCATAAGTAGGATGCCCTTTACCAAATAAAATAAACCTGTTATGAGAGGGTTGTGTGTATTGTCCAGTGTCTGCAAGGCTGAGGGGAAACCTTGCCAGCAGGGTTGAAGGGCTGAGTGAGTGAGCTGAAGCACTTAACACCCACACATGAGGACAATTTTACAACCCATCAAGGCACTGCTCAGGTGACAGAGGCCATCAGAGAGCACCTGAGAGAGAAATTCTGTGTTTACGATCCATATAAGAGAAGGTAGCTTTGTCCCAACTGTTTCTTGACAAGTTAACAACTAATCTTGAATGGGTTTATGCTTTGTAATTAACATGTAGAATGAAGGGTATTATTTCAGCAGCATGTACAGCTGCAGCAAGTTATACTAAGCTTAGGTAGAAATGGCAGTGTGGAAAGTTGCTGATACCCTTGAACTCACAGTGGCTACTTAACCCTGTGTATCAGCAAGCCCATGTAGCTGCTGCTGGTAGATCAGACAAGTCAGAGTTGTGTCTCGCAACCTGAATGAAGAGCAACAATGGTCTATTTAACATCAGGGAATGTTTTCTTTTCTGGATACTCACTTTGTTTTTCTAAATAAGAACATTTCTTCATGACTGTCAAAAGTGATCAATCTATTATGTTTATTTTGTGTCATATAGTGCCTTTTGATGTGTTTCTCTCTTCATATCTGTCCACTCCTTAAATGTTTAGTACTATCACATGAAAGTATTATAGTAACACAGCAATCAAGGCAGAAAGCAAGTTTTTGAAATGTAGGGGCAGGAACAATAAATACTTATTTTTCATATTAAGGCACATAGGTCTTGAAACAATTATATACAGTTTTTACCCAAGGATGTGACATGCCACTGAAATAAGTCCGCTAGGGCTTATTGTAAATGATATTTTTGTCAATTGTTTCCTTACACTTTTGTCATTCTGCACTTGATTTAGAAAGACATTCATGTAAAGTCATAATTATTTTAAGAAGGCAGCAGGGAAAGTGTTCTTTCACCATGTCTATAAATCTTTACTTATGTTCTACAGAGAACTCTGCTCCTTATATCTGTTTTAACAGTGTAAGAGGAGTATATCATAATGACTTCAGTTGTCAGAGCTTCAGAAATCTTTATAATATGAGATTATAAGTGGAAACAATTTCATTGTAATAGTCCTGACAACAAAGAAAAAAGGATACCAATTCAGCTTGCACAATGACATGATAGCAAGTATATGGTCATTTGTAGAGCTAAAATAGTGTGTGGGATTAGAATCAGTGTATATATCCATATGTATGTATAGACACACACATGTATACACATGCATGAATAGGTAAGAAGCTAGTAAATCTGGGACTTAGAAAAGGAGATTGCCACTGAAAGTATGGACTATTTTGGGGATAATATTTCTGGAGGAAACTAGAATGTAAAAATTGCCCACCTCAGAATGGTAAATAACTGCCTTTCAAAAGAAAACACTGTTTCTCCTGAAAAGTCCTGTGAAGTCCACAGCAGATAGCACCTTGGGCTATTGGTTTTCATTTTCCTAAACATATCTTTTCAAAAGACAATTTTCCTTTTCTTTTTCTCTTCTGCAAGAAACTATCCCTTTTCAAGGCTTACAGCCCATCAGAGAAAAAGTGTGGTTCTGGTGGTTAAATATGGACACAGGTTTCTTGTGGAGGATAGAGAATCTTTTTCACTGGAAATTTGGAAAGCAATGTAGATAAATAATTGTCAGTAATTTTTAAGGTACAGCTAAGTCTGCTTTGGTTAGCAGTTAGGCTGATTTTTTATGGTCCTTCCACGTTTATTTTGTTTAAGCTCCCTATGAGATCATGCTAGCAAGCAAAACCACTTAAAAGGTATTCATCAGAAACACTTTAAGAGCATCACAATATTTGCTGCCTCTGTTTATTTGTAAGGAATTACTTATCCAAGAATGGATGTCTCAAGGACCTATCTATAGTCTTAGTGGCTACTCTGTGTGTTGCACAGTAAATACTGTACTCTGAGTGCATATTGATGATATGAGGTGAGAATCAAATAAAAAGAACGTGAAATATTCAAATTGCTGGAATCTGACATTCAAATATTTCATTTTCATACATTATTTTTAAAAAATTGGAGACCTAAATAGTAAAAAAAAATCTAGAGAAAGCTGAGAAAGACAAAAAATAGGTCAGTCAGAAAAAAACAGCTGAAGTGCCAATATATTTGTGATGGGTTCCAGCCTACAATTTTCAGACATGTAAAAAAATTTGAATATGTTCTTAGGGGTTATGTAAAGAAAGCTGTATCCATTGCTGTAGTAGATATTTAATGTATAGCTCTCTTTCTCTTCCTTACCCGTATGACTAAGAAAAATTAAGTTCTATCACAATCTTACCTCATCTTTTTTTTTATTCTTTAAGTATGAAAAACGTATATGGTGTAAGAGTGTTATCTTCCTGAGTGAAAAGTTTGCAATAAAAACTGTTTTATTTACACTGGGGTAAATTTTAGGAGTGTTCTTTAATGTCAGTCTTTCATAATGGTCTTTAAACTGGAAAAAAAAATTACGTGTATGAGATTCACTCTTCAGGTTAAATCACTTACTGTTTTTGTTACCTCAATAAAATATAAACAATAATTTGGCTGAAGCACAGTGTATTTAACTTGACAGTTTAGGAAAATCTGCAATCTTCTGTAAAATCTGCATATTTAGACAATTCAATATTATAACGTGAAAATGCCCTTTTTGTAAACTGAAAAATAGTCTTTCCTTACAAGAGGTCCATACAATAAAATTTATTTTTCCAACAAATTTTATATTAAAAGTTGAGGTATCTCTAATGATTTCCTGGTGCCAGGTATATATATGCTGTATGCAGTTTATATATACTTAAATTAAGAAAAGACTATTAAGACTATAAAAAATGCTAAATATGTATCTAAAGTCATTGAGTGAAAAGAATACATTTTGTTCTTTTTCGTCTTCTAAATTTCAGAAGTTTTCCAAAATCTCAGTAGAAAAAGAAACATCTGTTATGGCTCTCCTTCATTATTGTGCAGCTCTGATGCATCAAAACCCAAATGAGTTCTATCATATAGAATACCTTTGCCCAATTAATGCTTAACCCAATTACTGCCAGAACAGGGAATTTATCTCCAAAGTCAAGGACTGACTGACAGAAAAAATAGAGAAAGAAAGAAGCACTTGACATCAGGATAGAGCAGAATTTTTTTTTTGGTGAAGGCCCTTTTTTATGTAATAGTGCTTTGCTAATTTATCTTATTAATAGTTTTTTGCAGCATGCAAGTAGAGGTGTTGGTGCCACTGGATAGAGGCACTAGAATTTCTAAGATCTAGCCAAACATATGGTTGCTACAAATTTGAGAGGACCTGCTATTGCAAGACTGTTGCTACTCCTTACCAGATAAATGTGTATGACTGATTCTGTAATCCTCCTTCTGTTATAGTCAATGACTTAGTCAGACCTGATCACTTCTGAGATTATGAAAATATCTTGAAGTGTTAACTATTGGTGGTTGGCATTAGAAATATCCTGATGGTGAATCTGATTATTTTCACATTCCTTAAAGAAAGATCATTATGAGATTCCTTTTGTCTCACTTAAGACATTTCTTACACCAAACTTAAGTAAGTTCAGACAAAAAGTTTTCTTTTTTTTTCTCTAGATGCCAGCCTCACATAGAACATAGGCAATAGGAAATCTCTTAGATCTAAGTCTGTGTAGTGGTCTCCAGTCTTAAGACTCAAATAACAGCTTCTATCAGTCTTACCCCTGCTGAAGACAACAGATAGAGTCAATCCACCTGAGGATTTTGGTGTAGCTGCCATTCAGGTTAGGACACAGCCCTTCTCATACTTCAGATAGATATGCCTAAGAAGTATTTATTCACTATGGTTCAAAATCATCACTGAAATAGATCACTTGTCAAAGTTAACGGAAATAGCATTTGTCTAAGGGCCACATACATCACATGTGCAGGACTAAGATATTTCCATCTGCTCTCAGTTCTTAGTACACAGCTTCCAAAAAGAATCAAACTTTGCAATATATTTTCCTTAATATCTATGTGATGTTTTTCTTAATTAAAAAAGTACAACTCAATTATATTTTGTATGTGTGGGTAGTTGAATACATAAACAGAAGAGGAAAAGCTTGTATTCAACCATAACAGGCTTTCAAAGCAATTTCAAAGAAACAAACATCATATGTCATGCTTTATATTTTTTTCTTTTAAGTGACATATCAAGCTGTTCAAGCTTGGCTTTTAATTCCTCTGGTAGTATGATAGCTGCTATGTTAGCTAGCTCTCCCATATAGGTGATTTAGGCAAGATTACAGTTTGGCGCATTCAAAATGAAATCAACAGCCAGTTCAGAGAGAGGAAGAGTGGGTTTCTAATATGAAAAATTGTCTGCTTCCTCAAATTTTACCAGTCATGTCATGTTACATTAGACAGAGTAATAGAACATTAGCTGTGTAATGAGACATGACTGCTAAAATGTAAAGGAGAACGCACTTTCAGATTGGCTAGTCCTGTTTGAAAGTGATAGCTTGCATCTAATCTGCAACGCTTGTAGATATTATGCAAACCAGCTGTTTGTGAATTCCAGATCATTTGGAAATTGAAAGAAGTGTCAGATATACTATCAACTTCTCAAAACATTTCTGTATCTTGCTTTTTGGTTTCTAGATAAAAGGAGGTTTTTGAGAAACACAATTATAAGTTATTTTCATTTAATGCTTGACAGTTTTTCTTAGATCCTTTAGACCAGAACTTCAATTGAATTAAAAAGGGTTTTGTTTTTCTGAAGTCAACAGAACTTCAAACATTTAAGCAATTTTAATTTCAGTCTGTTTTACAGAGGTGCAACTGCATGAAGTATTAGAGTACTTAACAATGCAATAGTTAACATCTTTAATCCAAAATTGTTTTCCTTGTTATGAGATAATGTTTCATTGCAAGTAAAATATTTAATAGAAAGTTTGTGCAGAAATTTTATCAGGAAAAAGGAAGGCAGATATTTTAATTTCAGACTATTTTGAGTAAAGATCTGACCCTTGAACTTCAAGGTATGAGTTGTGTTCTATAACCACTGAGTTGCCAGATATTTTGAGGTGTCCTAGATGGCCTCCTCTGTTCCATGACAGATTAAAAAAGGTTTTCTTTCCTCTTATTTTGCAGCCACTACTAAATAAGAGCAAATTTCAGACCCCCGATTTTTTTGTGCTATAACTGTGTTTTTAAACCATTCCTGAGAGGGGATCTAATTAATGTGTATAAATAGATGAGGGCTGGGTGTCAAGAAGAAAGGGGCAACCTCTTTTCACTTGTGCCCTGCAATAGGACAAGGGGCAATGGATACAAGCTAGAGCACAGGAAGTTCCACCTCAACATGAGGAGGAACTTCTTTACTGTGAGGGTTACAGAGCACTGCAAAAGGCTCCCCAGATAGGTTGTGGAGTCTCCTTCTTTGGAGACTTTCAAGACCCGTCTGAATGCGCTTCTGTGGAACCTGCCCTAGATTCTATGGTCCTGCTTGGCAGGCGGGTTGGACTCGATGATCTCCAGAGGTCCCTTCCAACCCCTAACATTCTATGATTCTATGATTCCTCACAGCAAATCAAACCAGCTGTTTCAAACCCTGAACATTTCTGATATTTTGTTGCAGCAGTACTAGTACTTGTCACAGCAATGCTCTGCATCATGTGGGAAGCCTCTAGAACTTGGTAAGATTCATTAATTGCATTTTATTTCTGGAAAGGGGGAACAAAATTGTTGGCACCTCATAATAAATCGTTAAAAACTAGGCACTAGATTTATGTTTTGACTGTGTCAAATAACACTGACACAATAAATGATGAAAATAACCCCAGCAGTGGGATTGTGAGACTGATTTCCTCAGTAGAAAGAACATTAAAAAAAGAAAGATTACATATATAGAAATGCACATCTAGAGAAAGTCAAGAAATGCAAGCTTCTAACTCTATCAAATCAATCTGCTTATTATGTCTCTCACATTTAATATTTAGAAAGGTGATTCTACTTTCAAGCACTCCATTTTATTCAGAGTACTGCCGTTTTATTAAGATATGTGTGCTAAGCAAACCTAGCTTCCTCTGGAATCGCCAGGAATAGTTAATCTCAAAAACAGCAACTCATATTTAGAACAGGAAAAAAATCAAGAAAAAAAGAGATTGATTTTTTGCAATGCTGATTGAAAATGAAAGTTTAGAAGGAAAACAGAACAAACTGACTCTACGAACAGTTATGTATGTAATTTTTGTGAAAGTTTCGTATTATTACCCTGCAATCATAGTCTCATGTATCTATACCAACCATAATTTAGCATCAATGTAGATGAACTGCCAATACTTGGCTTCCTCTGAGTAGAAAATGTCGAACTGTAAAGCGGAATTATGTTATTAAGCAATGTACAAGTTTTTAACTGTTCTATCCTTATTCACATCTTGGGAATCACTTTGCTAAATTCTCACATGGTATCTTGAAAGCGCATTCCTTTATGACTTTATTTTTTCTTACATCTGCTTTTTATTTACATTGAAGATGTCTCTGCTTAACTTATATTTTTAATAGCAGTGAAATCCTAGATTTAGATGGAATCTAAGCACAAAATTCTGTCATCTGCTCTGCACTACAAATCTTTTATTTGAAGGATAAAAAATCTTTCTTATATTTGCAGTTGTGATTACAGACTGATATGCTGATGTCTTTACATTGTCAAAATGACCAAGTTTTATACATGCAGTTGAAGTCAAACAGGCAAAAAAAGAGAAGTGAATTAACGTCTGGTTTCCTGGTATAAAGTTCTGCACTTACAGACTGCTTGGAATTTGTATTTGTAGAACAGAACTTTATCTAAGTTCTCGTCTATATATTTTTTTTTTCTTTTTGTGAGGGTTTTGCATTGATCTTAGTAGAAGCCTTGCACTGGAAACAGATCCAGAAACAGGATTAGCCATCAGACGATGTTTAGTACATAGATACTGTAGTTGTAAAGAGAATATTATTGTAAAAAGATAATTCCAAAAGACTCCATGTTTGGCCTTACTTCCAGCAAGACAATTTGTTTACAACTTCTCAATATAGATTTCATCATGGAAGGCATTTAAATATACAAAAGCAGAATTTGGAACAATATTGTCTGGGCAGGGTCACTAAAGCCAAGAAGGAAACCCATTATAGTTGAATGTCTGAAAGCTATCTTTCCCAGTCTATTGACTTACAATGCTGACCAGAAATTGGCTAACTATGATGTCTAGACTAAATGAGAGCTAGAGACAGCTGTCATTGACAAAAAAAAATAATCAAAAAACAAACCCGAAAAAAAAAGTGATACCACAAAAAGAGAGTAAGAATTATTAAGTTGTTAAGCTATGTAATTGCAGAATCGCTTTTCCATCTAAAATATCATTATTATTATTATTATTACTATTATTATTATTATTACTTTTACAGGTAGATGCACACGCATTTCAGTTGCAAGGGATTCCCTTGTAGGGTTACTAGTGAAATATTCAGTGATTTTTGTGGGAATGCAACATCTTGCAAATCACTATGTAATATACAGATACAGAGTCTTTCTTACTGCAGGCAATAAAATAATAAAAAAACCCCAAATATAAAAAATCTAGGCTACATAATTGAAGTTCTTCTTCATTATTCTGACATGAGCTAGCCTCAGGCTTTAGAATCTGCTCAATTGTAATGAATCGTTAAGATTTTAGTTGGACCAAGGAGAAGATAACACCTCATTGTATTTCGTTGTTTGCAAGATTTTAACTAAATAACATCTGCTATCTTAGATTGTGGATGATTTAATTTTTAAACACTTGTTCCCAATCTTTAATTTTCTGCAAAACAACCACATAAATTATTAATTCATCTATATTTCCGCAAGGCGAGCTAGACTTAAGGTCCTTCATAAATATTTAAGAATTCTACTGCAAAATAAACAAAAACTTTCACTTAACTTTTAATTGCAAGTCCCAACAACCAGCAACAACATCATCAGTAACACTAAAGAGAAAGATTTCAGTCAGAAGTACATTTTTGTGAAAGGATTTGGCCTTTTTAGCTTGCGGAAATTCAATGTGGTCTGCACCAAGTTTGCAAAACATGCATTTCATCAGCAAAAAACAACAGAGAAAAAGGGCCAGTGTTCAATTCTAATCCAGTCTTCACTTGAAAGGCTCTCTACCGGTTCCCAGGAGCACGAACTGCAACACACATGTACAGCTGCTTATACACTTTATCCAGGAAGACATCTGTCGGTATTACTATGGTGTACTCTCCAGGCCCAAATCTGAGTTGCTGTTCAGTTCTGGCACTAGAGTGAGAAGTGAAGGCAGTCTCAAGCTTCAGGGCTAGCCTAACATAACCCCAGCTGCCGGCTTCTCCCCGTTCCCCAAAGGAATTGTGTGATAACTATGGATCACCGCATTTGCTATAACTCATGCCCTCACCAGAATAGTCCTCACCTGCTCAATAAAATTGCTCTCCAGACCCTATGGAATGGTGCAGAGATCACAGCAAAATTAGGATCTAGGCCCTGTGAATGAAAACAAATTTAATCATAACCTTTTTAATATACTATTATCTTTTTGAAAAAAAAAGTATACTTTTCCATAAAATTTGTAAGGACTTTTCCCTGTATTGCACATGAGAAAAATACTTGAGAAACATATTTCCATGTTTTCATGTTTCAGTATTGCTCTGAGATAAATATACTATTTTGAAAATTTTTATTAGTTGAATGTATGTGTTTACTCATAAAAATCTTTAGAAACTTTTCTTTTAGCCCCTAAGATAAAATTAGTGATTTCATTTTGAAGGCTCATTTCATTTAAGAAATAATTTTATGGAGACACTAACTAAATACAAGTTTCAGTCATTATTCCAAAGAAAGGAAAAGGAAAAGATTCTGCCATAAAATGCAAAAACTCAGTGTCAGCATTTTCAGTTTTCCGCTAGAAATGTAATAAAATTATTTCTCTAAAAGGTAAATCTTGATAAAAATCCAAGCCTGTGTAAAAGCAGAGAAATCAAAATACTCTCCATAGCATAGAAGAGCTTCTGCTATAACTACTTTTGCTCTTTGCTTTCTCTCCCAGTCCCACTCAGAGCATTTTGGCCGTAGTTCTTCACAGGTATGGAATCATCACGTCTGACCATTCTCTCATCTTTCCATTGCGGTCCAGAACTAATTCCAAAGAAGTACACGAAACACAGGGATGTGAGAGTGGAGTAAGGGAGATTTAAAACAGGCCCATGAAAGTATTCCTCCTGCCTTGCCATATGGATATTGATTTCTCTCCCTCAGGCTGAATATAATTGCCTGCTCTAATTTAGCATTGATCTACCCACCCAAGTTTCTTAAAGCCCTGCACAGGCATCAATTAAATTGTTCCTAATACCCCCTTTGTGAAGTAGGATAGCTGCAATTATTCACATTTAGAAGATGGGGAGAGGTGAAAAGTGATTCGTCCTGAGCTATGCAGTGAAACAAGCCAGGATTAAATCATGAGACAATTATACAGTGCCACGTGCCTGTTATCAGATCATTCAGAGTTTTTCTAAAGGCAAAATATTTGCTCATCTACTGATTTGAGATTCCAGTGAAACATACATGGTTAGATAATGAGTGTACTAGAACTGCTGCTGATCATATCAGCTGTGTCTGTTGCCTTGACTTCTCGCCTTTCTGGGATTTTTCCACTGTCTTATTTTTTGTCTTTTTTCTTCTACTCACTCTGCTTAAAATGTAAGAGGCTTTTATTTCTTATGCTTCAGCTCTTGGCACTTGATTGTTGGCTTGTTCCCTGATAAGAACTTTTATGCATTATTGCATTCAAGAAATAACACCTCTGGCTGCTGAGGATGACAAACATGGTTTTGCCACTCTGATTTTTAGTGTAATTTGATTTAGTAGTTCAAGAGAAATCAACTAGGGTGTTAATGAGGAGAAACAAGTAGAAAGTATTTCACATACACATCCGAGAGTTCAGAAAAATTACAAGTTTTAGCATATTTTCTGGGAAAGCTGAATGCTAAAGCAACACATAAGTTAGGTAATTATTTAAATCAGATAGAAGATCTAAATCAAAGTCAGACTGGATATCAGATTTAATTTAGCCAGCTTCTCTACACAATATATGACTTGTAGCCAATTAAGAGGAAAACACAAACAAAAAACTACCTAGCACCCTATTACACGGCTTATAACCTGTGCAAGGTACATGTGCAAGGGTATACTTTTACAGATATGTTTAAATGTAAGGTGGACATTATTATTAACACACTAATTCTAGCTTTGTCTGTGAGTAAAAGAAAATCATATTGATGGTGGAAGCTTCTGAAATCTGGATAAACTTTAATTATCAGCTATACGACACTACCCAGAGCTTACACAGAGAAACCACAGGAAGGTCAATAACACAGTAAGTATTTGACCTCATTTTGCTATGCTGCTTGACTTGAACAATGTAAGTCTTTGCATTTTTGGTGAAGAAATTCCAGTTTCAAAGAATCTCCTCTGGGCTGCTCTTAGGGCCCTGGATTAGCTTTAAACATGCTTATAGTATGAGCCAAGTCACTTTAGGCTTCACTGTTAACATTCTAGGAAGTTAGGGATGTGGAATATAAACTCCTTAAGCTGTTTCTCCTGAAGCGTATGTTTTTTAGCATAGGAGATGCAAGAGGGGTTAATGAATTCACTCTTACCTCCTGATGAAGGAAGGTGATGGAAATTAGGCAGTGTTTCCTTGCTCTGCCTTGCAAATACTGCACCACATGAAAAAAAAAAGGTAAGGCGTTTTTTTGTCTTGGGGTTTTTTTTGTATGTTTTGTTTTCTTTAAATAGGAGTTAGCCATGTAGTCTTCTTCCGAGAGACTTTAGTATGAGAAGGTGATTATGCCTTGCTGAGGCCTTCTCATGAAGATAATGACATACAAAGGATCAAAGAGATCCAGGCCACAAGTTTTGATTCCACTCACTGTATTCACAAGCATATGCTTTCTGTATGTGTCTTATCTATATGATGATATATTCTACTGTAAAAAGTTGGGACTTTCTAATCCTTCCAAGTGATGGGCCTTGGGGCAAACTGTCCCACTTGCCTACCATTAGTCCACATGTACAGCCTGTCAAAACTGCATTATGCCAGAAATATCATTATTTTTATACAGTTAACCACATTACAACAAGGGGAATAATGTCTGACACCAAACAGAGAAAATATAAGACTATCACAATCTGTCAGCATTTACTTCATTTTAAACTCTCCTGGAAAAACCTCTGAGCTCAGAGTTGCACAATTACCGTGAAGCATGACACGTTTCTTAGCGAAGCCATTTCTAGGAGCAGGTGTTGCTTCTCCATGTCTCCAGCTTAGAGAAGATGGCTCCAGCTTCTTTCCAGAAGAAAGCGTCTCCACCACATGCTGACTTCCATGTCTACATTGACATTGCCTGTTCCCTTCTCCAGGCATGTGGAGCTAGTACTGACCTTACACAGATGTTCTGTCCCACCTACCCTGAAACCTATGGTGCAGGTAGCCTCTAAAGTAAGTAGAGTAGAAGAGTCAATATTGCACATGAATTTTTCATACAGAAATACTAAGTCCTCTGTCATTTTCCCCCCCTCAAGTAACAGTGAGGTTTGGTGCTATATATTATCAGTGCTCAAATAACACTTTTTTAAAAATATGCTATTTAAAAAGGGCTTTATGCCTGCAAATGCAATTAAGCAAGAAATAGAGATAATTGCTATTGTTAATTTTCCATTTGC
Organism: Eurystomus gularis; assembly: GCA_013400335.1. Classification (NCBI taxonomy): domain Eukaryota; kingdom Metazoa; phylum Chordata; class Aves; order Coraciiformes; family Coraciidae; genus Eurystomus; species Eurystomus gularis. The sequence continues at coordinate 97,122 of VZZY01006341.1, read as the reverse complement.
AGAATGAAATGGGGAACTTTCACATAAATGTGTATCTATCCATACACACAAAGGGAATGAGTGACTAAAACGTGGCAAATACATGGTAGAAATAGCAGCAAAGAATCTTCAGCTTTGTGGTGTTGTCTGGGAGGTAAGGCAGATAAGAGCTTTCTCTGACAAGTTTCCCAGTTAAAGAAAAGTGTTTAATAGCAGCAATACCTGAAGCCCATACTGTGCAACTTTAAGCATCACCTGAGCTTGGAACAGTTGGACATATTCATAGGGGCTTTTTGATAACCCCAGGACATCATGTGTGCTCTGATCATTTACAAGAAATAGGAGTGCTTTTCATATGCATGACATACTAATGCATTTTAACTGGGAAAGGCAAGGTACTTATCAAGATAGCACTGACAGGTGGCAGAGCAACTTGAACAGTACAAGGCAGAAATTCTCAGCCAGTGGGTGGGAAAAGGAAATGGGATAGGGCTGACTGGTGTAAGCTGATACATCTCCAACTACGTCATCCTAATTGTACAAAATAGGACGTTGGGAGAGACCTGGACTGCTAGTGCTGATAATTCTTATTTTCCTCCCTTTGGAGTTCCTAGCAGCATCCTTTCGCACTGAATGTAACCATGCTTTGTGCAGCAACATTCATTATTACTTTGAGATGAAACAACTAACAAGTCTTTTCCTTGCCTACTACAAAACAATAATAATTAGATTGCAAATCATGTGGCCCCAACTAATTTGTTTAAATGAAGACAAGTATTTTTCATCCTGAGTCACAGTTTCCTTTTATGTCATTTTCCCTTTGTCACATTTGTTTTACCTTCTCCGTGATCTGAATAAGCTAAAAATAACTCAAGGGTGATGCATCAGCCTTATTTTGTTAGCTTTTAAGTTTAAAGTAAGTTCTCTTTATTACACCTTTTCACCACCAAACAAAACAGGAATCACAGTTAGACGTAGATCTGAGGCTTTTTATGATCTCAGGGATTTTTTAGAGAGGAGTCAAGTATTTGATGGATATAAATATTTGGCTTTTCCTAAATTTTCTTTCTTTCAATCTTACTACTGTGTAATGAAAATGTTTCACTAAGACTGCTTGCAAACATTGCCATCCATTTTAGCTGCTTTGGCCTATTCTTCTAAATCAAAATAGTAAAAATCTCACTCTCCCCTCAGCTCCTCCCCTGCCCCCCAATTCATTTTACCCTCCCTTTGCCACTTATTTTAGATTTACAGTTCTTTTATTTTGGTTTGAACTACAGCAGCTCATAGCCACCTGAGAAAACAGGTAAAACTTGATCCTTCACATTTTCTTATGTGTCTCTAAATTAATCAATAGTACCAGTATCAGTGGCAATAAAATAGTGGAGGTCAGATTGAAACTTGCTTTTAACTTCATATAGACACATGCATATGGGCATATGAACTATAGATACATAGCCTTCTCTCAACAGTTATATATGTAATTGCTAGCTTTAATCACCTCTCAAGAAACTAAAATTGTTTAAAAGAACCCTCTGTATTATCTGATAATATATGGGGTTTGCTGCAGTTTGTATTAAGTGTGAGTTAATCTCTCACAAAACAATGTTTTACCAAGTCTCAAGGTTGGCTGTAGGACACACCATTTTAGCTAATATCACACAGGAGATCAGTTATTTCCCATTGTGATTCCCAATTGGCATCTTGCAGTGAGCTTGTTTACTGCTCCACAGCAGAATGGATTGTCTGTCGTTAAGTACAAAAAAGCTGCATAAAAATAGTGTTAAGTCTCTGGCTTAAGCTGACAAATTCTAGGGAAGTCTAAATTAAAGATGAAGTATCAGAACAGCACTTGTTATATACAGTAATATTACCTTGGAATGGGAAAAGAAGACAGGGCAAGCAATAGATTTTGTCTAGCCATTAATATGACAGTCTTTTACTTGGATTCAAAATAGTAAGAGCTTTTAAAGGGTCCTTGTTTTCCTTTTCAGATTTGAGCAAAACAATGTGAGCGGGCCAATATTTGTAGGCCTGCTTTTGGTCCAATTACAATTTGAATGGTTGGCTTATAAGAAGAATAGTATTTCTAATGGTTATGTTGACTGAGCAAGCAGGCAGTGCATTTATAATATTGGTAAAATGATAAAATCGGTTCTTCAGGGGAACAGCAAACCTTCTTGACTTGAGGGGTATTGGATTAGCTGGTTTAAAAGGCACTGGTCTGATATAAGTAATGCACAAGTAGTTTTAAAAATCCAGTTTAATGAAAGACACTCAGTGAAATAAATAACATTTAGACATAAAATTTAAAAGTGAGCATGCCAAAAGAGAAACGAAAAATAGGGAAGTATTCTAGTTGCTGAGACAAGATGGAAATACAAGATTAGATGGATGGCTGACAGGGGTAAACGTGCTCTTCTGAAAGGGTGGCCGTAGAGCAGAAGAAGTCAAAGGAAGATGGACATTGCTGTGAAACAAATAGGAAAAAAGTCTATAAAAGGACTAAGTAATTAAGAGAGAAAACAAAGAATAATGTTTTTTGGATAAACTACATACCTAGGAGAAGAATTAAAAAAAAATAAAAAAAAATCTGGGCAATATTATGTATTGTGGTACTCCATTGCAGAGAGAACTTAAAATGAAGAATAAATCCAAGACAATTAGGATCCCTCCAAACTCTTGTGTTCACGTCAGGACTAGGCTAACAAAACCATGCCTATCCCACCAGCCACCTCTCCTCCCAGAAGTTTCCAGACATACAGAAACCTGTATTGGTCAGGAAACAAACTCATGAGCAGTCTACATGAGGGAAAAATAATCTTTGTACTCTCATCCAGTTGAAAAAATGGATGATCTTATTTAAACTCAAGCACACATGGGTTGAAAAGAAGAAAGATTTGCAGAAGTGGTATTTCTACCAGTTACTATTCTAGGCTTAGATGAAATCACCTAGCATGGACCACTTAAATCAGGAGAGTCATTTAGACTTTGTGTGTGGACAGTAGAAAAAAAATAGCACCTCCAGGCCACTAGTGTTCTAATATATTTGTGGAAATGCCTTTCTCTGGTGGCAACTATGCTCCTAAAATAGACATAATCGGCAATGTAAGGTGAAGGGATTTGAATCTGTGCTCTAAATTTAGCTAATTGTCCTTGCTCTGTGTAACCGTGTTTATTCAGTACATCAGTAATAGTAAAATTTTCTCTATACAGGGACTCTTCTCAATAAAAATCTGTCCTTGTGAAGCTGCACAACTTCTGCACAGGCTCTGCATGGAGTAGTTGCTATTTTTCAGCAAGGAAGTGGGTTGCAGCTATAGAGAACAAAATTTGGCTTCTATTTTCAAAGCCTGAGGCTCCAGTCTGCAGTCAAAGCCAAGCTCTTGCTGCTTGAGTTGTGCAGTGTTTAAATAAAAGTAATCTCAGTGTTAAATTCAAGCTCTCCATGCCATAGCAATGAAACTAACATACTGTGCCCAGGAAGTGCCTGTAGGTATGGAGCCATGCTGCTGGAAGCAGGTGTGTGCAAAGAAATGGCAAGCAGGGAGAGAGGAGCTCTTAGAGAACACTGGACTTTTTGTGGTTCTTGGAGATGGTGTGCCTCAATGGTTCAGTTGTTGCTGCAGCAGCGGGTGGCTGGATAAACCCATCTCCTTCCATACACAGATCCTAGGAGACCATTGAAAGAATTTTTCTTCATATTTTCTACCTTATTTTGCAGACAAAGCTTTAAGGGATAAATAAACCACTGTAACTGAATGAATATGACCAAATGTAATATTTATTTATGAACAGGTATTGCATATTGCTCTTATTGAAATGAATAAACTCGTGTTAATAAGAATTTTAAGTACCTGAAGAGCAGAGCTGTACACGTCTGTCAAAATATAAGAAAAATAATTACATTATAAGTAAATCCCAGAAGCAGTGTACTTAGCATTTGAAAAAAAAAAAAAAGAGAGTCTCTGTGTCAAGGCCCTGAGGGCATCAGGAGGCCCTAGTGACTCTGAGCAGCCTCACCTGGGACCCTCTCCCACACTTGACAGCTGGGCCTGCGTGTCCCATTTCAGCCCAGTCTGCAGTTGTTGCTGAGCTGTGTTTTAGATTATAGTGTGCCTTGTCCTCAGCTGATGTTGGCTGAATTTCCTGCATTGTCTTGATATTGGACCTGACTCATCATCTCACATTAGCCTTGTTTCTACAGGAATGTTTATATGATCCACTGCTGTGAGTACTCTGCCCTGCTTGCCTGCTTGGGGTAGTGCAGTGGGGTACCTGTCGATGAGGACATGGTTTGGAGTCACCCTCGGCTCCTGCTTGTCCTCCTTTGCAGAGCAGCTCCTGCTGCTCCCTGACACCCCCAGTCTTAAAAAAAAATCTTTATTAATATGAATGGTGTACAAGGTAGATCTATCTAAGGAGTTCCATTAAAAATATTTTAAAAGCTTTATTTGCCATTTTTAAATTTTTCATGATTCTCTTTACTTTTTTATTAGAAGTAAATTTGTAGAAAGAAAATTTATTAAGCAACACACTATTTTCTGTTCGTAGGTATCTACTCTATAAGGAATGATTAGGAATATCAAGCTAAAATGTTCTCAGGTGTCCTTTTGTTCCTTTCATCAAACAGGAGAAAAAGGATTATTTTGGCTTTCTAGTCCTCACATTTTGTTTGTCTTCCAGCATCAAGTGAATTGACAATCCAAACAATATTTTTACGAGCAAGTGATGCTGTCAATAATCTTGCACTAGACCTTTTATTGGCATGCGAGAGGGAGAGTTTGTTGGTGCATGGTTTAGCTGTCTGATTCTGAAAGCCAGTTTTAGTGCCAGGCAGTACTAAATTTCACATGTATCAGTGAGTCCTTTACAGGAGAGGAAGGCTGGTGTAGTGTAACAGTGTGTCCTGCTAGGAGAGGATGCTCATGAAAGCTGTAATGCCTGGAGATCAGCGGAAGCTCAGATGTGTTGACTCTAATGAGCTTCTGATGTAAGGATCCCTCAGGTTTGCCAACTATTTGAAACAGAAGCCTGGCTGAAGTATCTAGTCTTCTATTTCTAAATAATTCCCTTGCCACCATTTATTAAGACTACTTAGACTTGCAAACACCTGCAGAGTTATGTGTTTTAGTGTAAGCTTTTAAACAACAGCGAGAAGGACAAGGGCATCAGTACATTTGGTTTCATGGTACAGACAATGCAGAGGAAATCCATCTAACCCCTATTACTTATTTTTGCTTTTAGACCAGGTTGCTCAAGGCCGCATCCAACCTGGCCTTGAACACCTCCAGGGATGGAGCATCCATAACCCCCCTGGGCAATACAGGTTCTTTGTTGTTGAATAAACTTCCTTATAAAATAGGAATTTTTGTTTTGTTTTGAAGCTAGCAGCAGTGGTAAAGTCAGAGTAATAGGAATAAAAAGCAAACAAAATAGAGATGTGGCTGAACCAAACTCTTGGACTGTAATGTATGTTCTTTGGGTCAGATTTATTTAATACAATTTCATTAACCTCTCAGAACTACAATTTCCTTGTAAGTAACACAGATTTCCTAATTGGAGGGACTAGAACGGTGCTATCTTAATTTGGGGTCTTTGGGGCTTCTGTTGTGATGGGAGAGATAATATGATAATATGCTTACCTCAGTATCATCTGGCAAACTTTGACTTTTAGCATTGTAATTTCACTATTTCTGTTCACATTCAACATTCATTTTATCATTCTTGCATGGAAATTCTCTCTCAGTATTTCTTTTAAGATGTTCCTAGCTGGTTTATAACCTTACTTAGCATGCACAGAGAACATTCTTCCAATCACTGATTCTACATCTCAAAATAAAGACAGGGAACCTTACACTTACAGTTATGTTAATAGAGACTTAATTTAGAAGTTGGAAGTTTTGGTGCACTGAAATATATATCAGCACTCTTACATGCAACATCTGCTTACATCGTATAATGTCATCCTATTGTAAGTGAACATTTAATCCTAACTCATTATGCTTCTCAAAGCAAGCTGCAACGCTGAAACCTAGGAAGATTTGCCTCTGTTCACAGAGATTGATGCAATCTGTAATTAGAACCCCATACTCTTCCCAGCTGCTGTTGCTGGCACAGTTGCATTTGAGAATGATGTAATATATCTTCTCTTGTGGTGCTTCCTACTCTTTTCAGTCAAATGTACGAGCTCGCTAACTTGAAACTCACCCGTGCCAGTCACTAGCCCTTATTTGCTGTTTAACTTTGTGCAGAGTTAAAAGGAGCTAGCATTAGGCATTAGTGCCATGCTAGCATCCAGTACAGAAGTTCAGTATTAAATAAAGGGGAGGTACAGCTGAAGATCAGTAGAAAATACCTGAAATGCATAGTAGTAGCAAAACTTGGAATCACATTTGCATATGTTTAAGTTATAAATCCAAAATGGAAGTATATAACTGTTGTTACAGAATGAGGGGCTGCAACTCTGGAAAGCAGTGCCTCTGAGAAGCCCTTATAGCAGACAAGAAACTGTCCAGTGGGATGCCATAGTAAAAGGGAAAAACAAATTTTAGAATTATATATAATGAAACAGCAAGTCATATTTAGGATACATTTAGGTAGTTCCACAGCTGAATGTGGCTTAAATCAGACTGTTAGCTGCAAAGCACTCTTTCATTCTTGTTCCTATGTGTGTGTTAAAAACTGTGGAAGAAAATGAGTAAGATAGTTTGTGTGTCATTCAGACAGATGATTTTAAACTAGAGAAACTAGTTCAAGGTAGCTTTTAATTAACTAGAACTAGATCAAGATTTATGAAGACAGACAAATCTGTTTTATTTGTTAAAAGGGGGACTGAGAAATGACTTATTTCCATGAATAAGTTTCTGAGGAAAATAATGGTGGTAAAAGGCTAAAATGTATCAATAATAGGAAGGACAACAGCCAATTTCTAGAGAAATAAATCAAGCAAATTCAAATACTTGAAAAGCACAAGTTCGCAAATGTTATTTTCCTCTAAGATTTTAATCTCTGGAACAACATATGTATTGATGTGACCAGTCCTTCAACTGCTAAGGTCCTAAAATCAAGGTTGGATGCCTTTTTGAAAAATATGCTTTAGCCAAAAACAAGTTATCGAACACACTGGAAAGCTGATTAGATGGAATTTAATATGAAGGAGTTCAGACTAGAAGATTTAATGATTATTTTCAGCCTTAAAAGTCTACGAAGACAACTAAAAGACTACAGTTGACCTCAGTAGATTTTTTCTGTAAAGATATCTAAGAGCATTAGCCTTCTTAGGCCACACTCCAATTATTTAATTACTTTCCATTCTCAGTAAACTTTCCAGAGGCATCACATTCTACCAGGATTAAATGCATCTATTTTTTAGTGAAGAGATAATAGGCTTCACACAGAGGAACACAAAAGGTATTGAACTGTATATATGCAAGTGAATCACAGTGCCTGGTATCAAATCAATGGACCATCTTTGGTATATCTAGGTAGAAATGGCCTGATGGCGTTCAAGTATATGCAGCAAGTTAGAAACACATCTGTCTTCAACTGCCAAAAAGAAAAGATTGTTGTTCAGGTTAACTAAACAGTGAGTGAATTTAATTGCCAGTACAGCATTTCTTGTTTAAACTGTTTTGAAAGCAGCCCTGTGTGATGGCATTTCTGTGAGGGAGGTGTCATATTTTGCCCATCAAAAAAGCTGAGAAGGCAAAACCTTGAATATTTTCCTTGTCAGCTGATATGAGGAACATCAGTTAATGAAATAGGTTTTGAGATCGTTTCAGTAAATGGCTTGCTAAGATAGGTTTCTTGCTTTCTACAATGTGGAAAATTGGAACAGAGGTAGGATTCTGTAATTGTCTGAAAGGCTTTTCTTTTTACTGGAGCCTATATCTGCATATAGATGTTTCCATTTTTATTATTGTAACTGCAGAATAAGGACCTGGAAACAATCCTTGGATCATTAGTCATAATGACATTTAAGAAAACAAGCAGACAAAACCAGTTCCCAATTCCTCTTCCTTTACTTCTGCTCTCTCCAAAAACACTCCTGCATGGTTTTGCATTAAGGAGGATAAATTGGATGGACTCTGTTCCCTGTTACATCCATATAGCTCCCTTGCCATCTGTAAGATGGTCCACATGGGTATCGCAGAATTTATTTCCACATATCTTGCAATTAATATCAAGTGATTCTTTAAACATGTGGTTCAAACTCTGTGGGGAATTTTGTAACAAGATTTTAGTTTCCTGACAGCACTTCAAACTAAAATAGTTTCAAATATGCAGTAAAAGGGAAAATAGTTGCTGTGGGATAAACTTAAGGGTCATTTTTTAAAAGGACACATTCAGATACAAGAGTAATGCTCTCTTCTGAGCTAAGGGACCTATTCTCCAGTCTGTGAGTCTGTATTTCCTGATAACGTTAATCAGAGTTATGTATGTGTACTGAGTGGAGGCTACATCCTTTATTGTCCTAATTATATTGTTTGGAGTGAGATGGGTTTGTGCTGGGTTGGTTTATTTGGGTTGGATTTTTTTTTTTTCCTTTGAAAAGCTAAGTGTTTTTTCCATTCTTACAGAGTTTAGACACATACATAAATAGGAAGGGCAAAGATGCCCTATGGGACTTCCATTTACTGGAAAGGATGCTGACTCTTACTGTTAATCAACAGAATTTAATAGAAATAAAAAAGCAGTTGCTCTTCCTTTGTAATAACAGAGTAAACTCTTGTGGAATTCTGGAGAAAGTGAAGATTAATTATATGAACCATGCTGTGATTTAATTTCTTAGATAAACTCCAAGCCCAGCATCATTCCAAAATTGCTCCAGCAATCTGTAGAAAAGGATCTAAATTAAAGTAAAGCCATGCTATACCTAACAACACATTCTTTACTTTGACCCATGAGCAATCTGGATAAGAAAATACCATAACCTTTTTCTTGTTACTGGTCCTGATGCATGGAAAATATTTTGCCTGTAGAAACAACCTTATAAACATCTATCATCCTGTCACTGTAATCATCCTATCTGCATTACTAATGGAAGGGGAGATTGAAGGCAGAACAGGTATGTGTACATGGAGCAGTCACACCTTGAGATCCTTCCTAGGTCTATGTGCAAGCAAAGCATGAAAGGACTGTGAAGCTGGAGTTGGTTTCCGACCAAGGGATGCTCCCAGCAGCTGCTTCCTAGCAAAGAAATGGAACTTGGAGTGTAGAATATCTACTGTGACTTGCAGATATAACAGCACTACTTTACTCTGATGGTATTTCAGTTTTATGGTGATATGACACAAGTGAATCGCTGCATTGATCTCAGCATTTCTTTGTTTTCTGTTGGTTGACAGAAGACAGATTACATGATGCTATCTTTATCTACATGGAATATAGAATTTCACCGCCACCCTCTCCCCTCCCACTTTACAGCTTATTTAAAAGTAATTAAAAATGTGCTCAAGGCATCTAGGTTTGTGAAAGGTCAATGCAATAGAGAAACTGCTGTGTTTGACCCAACAGCTGTGTCACTCGTGTTAATTTTCTTAGTTAGATTATCCAATTCTCTATGAAAATGCAGTTATAGTATTTGTGTTACTCAAAACCTCCACCAGACAGGATGCAGTGCATGTATGCAGAGGGGTTATGGCTACTCTTGTCACCTCCTTTTTTCCTGACAAGTTCTTGATTCGGAGTGCATATCATAACTGAGATTTATTAGAACTACTGTTGTTTCTTAAGTTGTTATGGTTAATGGAATCTAGCTGTTGTTATTAATACCAGATAGCTGTTCACATAGTACATTTACTTGTTTTCTCACACAGTTCACACACACTCACTAGTAGTTATCCAGTTGGAGTGACAATGAGGTCAGGTGAGACGTCCACTCAGAAGTGGAAGGTCACACTGATGCACCAGTGGCCTTTAGACATGAGTTCAGAAAGTCCCCCAAGAGGTGGTAATCATGTAATTCTGTTGTCTTTATCAGCCCATAGCAGCCACCATATTCTTTCTTGTGGGCTGTCATCACACAACCTGTTGTTGATGTGTGTTGGTGGCCTTGAACAAATTTGGCCCTTTGATGTCCCGGGTTTATCAGGTCTCATATTCATCAGGATCACTAGTCTGCAGAGATTATCTCCACTCTCCTAAATATCTCCCACTCCCGTCCCTGGTCTCCTTCTCCTCTCCCTCCCCCCCCTCCCCCACAATGTCTTTTTATTTTTAGATTACTAGGAAATAAAAGCAAAGTCGTACCATTGTGGGATTCTTTTTCTCCTTGCAGAAAATATCTTTTGCCTTCTTCTGTAAGCTATTTGTGTTATGTCACTTCAGAATTTGTTACTTTTCAGAAATTCCAATGTAGCAGGCGTATATGGAGTTAATATAATGTGGTCTGGTAGTGTGCAAGTATCTGTTTGTCACTATTAAAAATACGTCAAATAATCCCCCAATATTCTCTGCTATCAGGAATTTTGGTGAAGTTTTTCCAACTAGGGAGCTATGAATGCCTCCTGCTTCGCTATTCTGCAAATTACTGAACACCACTCTTCTGCTTATAAATGTGAGAGAAAACGGAAACAGCCAAAAAAATACACAACTGAAAAAGGCCCATTGTTCTGAATCGTAAAACTGCCAAAAAGGTAAATTGTAGGTCTGAAAATGAATTTATTAAAAGAAGATGGAAGACCTGTTTTTTTCAAACCTTCCAATAGAGGCACTAAATCAAATCCCAAATCTTCAGTAGCAGATATTAGACGTCAAGCTTACAGCTCCCACATTTATCTCCCTGTGCTCTAGGTGTATCTTGGTTTGGTGCGGGAAAGAAGAGAACTGCTATAATTAAGAAGCAAAGGCATTGTCTCTGTGTTCTTTGTTACACTATCTATATCGTTAGTCCTTGAAATCCAGTCATCTGATACTTAAAAAAATGCTTCATGCGGGGAAAAATAATACTTATTAAGGCAAAAGGTGTTGATAATTTACAACTTATTCAGGAAATCAAAGCGTTCTGTTTTCACTGTTTCTCAAAAAATCGTTACGTTATTCTTAAAAAATAATTTGAAAGTATTCATCATTTCTTCTACTAGCTCCTGTAGTTTCCTTCTGAAAATGTTTCCTTTTAAGATTCAAATACAAAGCTCACTACTTTTTTTGTCAGATACTGCTGTGGATATTTCTGAAGAGTGATTTATAGGCTGTAGATTCTCTTGCAAGTAAAGGAATTCAAAATGAAAAAGGATCACAGCAAATTACAAAGCCGACCTAAAAAGGTAACATTCAAGCCTAAAACTTTGATTTGGTAGGTTGCCCCTCATGCAGCTTACAAATTGTTAAAACACAGTTTGGTTTCCCTTCAAAGAAAAGGAAAAACTCTCCATTGAAAAGTGTGGAGACAGGATGGGGTTAGCAGTTTACTGGGGTGAGTCAGCAAAAATTAAAACTCCGCTTACAGTATCCTGGCAAAACCAAGCAAACAAACCTAGAATTGTTACAGCAATGACAGTCTTGTAAATTCATGGACAAGCGACATTGACTCTAATATCAAATCAATTACATCTATAGAAAAAGAGTCAAAGCTTTACCGAATGACCATTAGTAGTAATGCAAAGGAGTAATTTGGAGAAAGTTGCAGGAAATTTTTAGTAACCTATATACTGCTGCAGAATAAATAAATATTTTATAAATAGATGGGTTGTGTGTGAAAGTGCAAAAAGTTTGTGAAAATCATTAGTATTTGTCCTGGGTATATGCTATAACGATTAAAGATGGATGGTTCTTACGTTTGTCTTACTATTCTGTCCTAATTTTACTTCATAACTGGTGCACTTGGAATTACTTCATTTTTAGGTTGCAGATCTGAGGAATTCCTCACTAAAAGATGTTGTGGATGCATGGATTCAAGCTAGACTGGATAAATTCTTGGAGGAGATACCCATGGGAGTTTACTAAACAAGCAAACCCTACCTGGTTCAGGAAATGGCCTGAGCTGAAAACAGTTGGAAGTCTAGGGGATTAGTTGGGAGAAACAATGGTTACTAGTCCTTACTCCCCCTCTGCCATCTGGTTTGAGTCACTGTTGGAGACAGCATACGGGGCTGGACACACCTCTGATGTTCTAGCCTTCTTTTTGTTGCTGCCGATGCAAGGCACTCTCCAGAACATACTTTTGCCACAACATACATTCATGTTTGATTTTGATTCTTCTCAGCTGTTGTTTCTAGATATAGCAACTACTTGCAGCTATTGATGTTTAATTCTCTTCTGAGCTACCACTGTTATGTAGAAAAGTACCTTTCAGAATAATTTTGATAGAAATTAATGGATGACATTTATAAATTCATATACTTACCCTAGCAGAATTTAGTACTGTTAGACTTGTGCTCTTATTTTTATTTCTTCTTTTATATGTATACATGCACACAGTGGAACACATATTGAAACAGATTCAAGGAATGACTTCTTTTAGGAGACTAAGCTGCTGCAGACATTGTATTTTAATTAACAGCTGTGCTCTTCCCTCTCAGTTTGGGTCCACAGCACAGGTGGAACTGAAAACAGGAGAGAAGACAGGGGGCTGCATCAACAGTATTGGGAAGTTCCTTCATTTGACACAAACAAAAGGGTCAATTTATCATTTTTATCCTTTTCTGGGATGAATGAGAGAGGAAGAGGATTGATTGAAGTATGTGAAATATATTTTTTTAAAAGGGCCAAGGAGTATCAGCTAGAACACAGAGTTCAAAGAAGAAGATGAGAAGTGTACTTAATGGCTATAGAGAAATGGTGAGGAGTGAAAGCTCAGAGCACCCTTAGAAGTATTGTACTGGTCAGCCTTGTGATGACTTCTGTTCAGAGTACGAAGGAGAAGGACTGTGGTTTACAACAATCATCAAAATTATTTATAGTTTTTCACCTTACAACATAATTTTCTGTCATTTGCTATGGACATAGTTGAAGCATTTTTTCAGTTTTATGTTTTAGACATAGTTTTTTTCTTCTTACTGAACTTCCCTATCTGCTTTTCCTTATGACCTTGTCACTGCTCTTATTCTACTATACTGGAAATAATGTACCATTATCCTGTTAGTCAGTATTCCTCCCATATGGCCTTGTTGAATCTTACAGGATTTACCTGACAATACAGGCTGAGACAGCAATTGTACCCAGCTCAGGCTGGTCATCACAGAGTGCATGTTTTGTGCACAGCTGCTCAAGGAGATGTAGCTGGATGACTATTAGGGAAAGAGGGAATTGTAAGCATCTGCAGATGCTTAGCCACTAGTGCTGAGGAGGTAGTTAGGGTGGGATTCTTGTCACCCGAAGGTCAGAAAATGCAACATCTACATCTGAGCTGGTCTCCTTTAACTCTGGAAGACAGCAGCACAGTGGAGACAGATAGACATTTTTATTGCATGATTCATCTGACCAAATGTAGATGTTTAGTTTGAAATGAGAGAAATTTCAGCATAGAAATGCCTATTTCTCTGCAGGGAGTAAAAAGGAAGCCTCACTCAAATGTAAGAAATCTACGCTAGTACAGATGAATCCCATTCAGAGTGCCTGCTATCGCAGAGTACTGGAGGAAATTTTCACCCTGATTTGCTGCAGAACTTCCTCTGAGCAGTAGCTGATACTTAGATTTTCTGCAAAAGAAAGAAATAATCTCCAAAGGTTTCACTTGCTTGGTTTTTTCCCTCTAATACTCATTAGTTTATGTTATACTGCTGTGTGTCAGTCATACTGAATTAAAGCATAGCTTAACCATGAAGAGATTTTAGCAAACACTCATTCATTCCCTTTTTTTTTCCTCATCAAAAACTACTTTAAAGCAAGTTACTCTATTCCTTTTGTGTAACCAAATCTATGGTTTTCTTTGTGATCTGAAGCCAATGAAGAGCTGCAAAGCTATGTATATGTGCTCAAACATGTCTGCTAATGGTAAGTTCCATATATGTGTTAACACACTGAAAATGGCGCAGCCTCTGGAGAGTCTGATTTTTTCAAAATACAGGCAAAGCATTAAACATATAATCTTACTCCTGTGTGATTAATTATATCTCAAGTTGTGTGAGACAGCCACTCTGAACTTGCAAAAACAGAACTAGCACTCAGAATGAATACACTCAAAAATATGTATGAAAAATAAATTGGCGTCTCTTGAAATTTCTAATGTTGGAGAGATAAATGAAACCAAAGAAATTTACTTCCAAGAACTAAATTCATATTTGGAACAACAAGATAGATGGAAACAACATCTCCTTGTTCTCTCTTACATTTTAGATGAGATGCTGCCTCACTGTGTGACCTGAAGGAGTTGTTGCAGTGTAGAAATAGCACCAATGCAGCAATCTACGCCTCATTTCTTATGTAGGCACATAACACTCTTTAAGTGTTAATATACATGCTAATTGACACTGCTATATTCTGCAGTTCCCCCCTCCCCAGTCTCTAATTCCTTCATGTCAATAAGCATGACAGGCCAGATTCCAGCAGAAAAATAAAAGACTATTTGACCTGTTAAGTTAGCAGAAAATATTACTTCAAAGGGAGAAACTAAATATACATTTGGTTGAAATAATTCTAAGCTCATTGCCATTAAATAGTAAAGAATTTTTAAAGCCAGGCACGTGTTGTTCCTTGCTTTTAGTATGTGGGAAATTCGATACTTTGGATGCTTGTATTGATGTCAGCAGAGAATCCATTCTTTCAAAGTACCTATAGAAATATCTAGGGAGAAGGTGCCTCTCAGCCATTTCCCTATGCTTTTACAATTCCTGTCTGGTGAAGAAAATCTGCTCCATGTTTTAAGATTATTTTTAAGATGCTGTAACTTAAAATGCTGCACGTGCTACTCATGGCTAAGGATCCAATAGATCACTGCACATGCCATTTAATCATTTCCCATCCCTCTTTCACCTCTACGCTTCTTTCCTGAATAACAGTTTTGGGAAAGGCTAAGGACTAGGAACTGAAGCAAGTGGGTCAAAGAATCCGGAACAAAAGCCAAGAGTTCTGCCCCGAATATCTAACCATGACTGTGGCATTCTCTTTCAGGAAGATACTCATAATTTCAGGTAATTAAATGACTAGAAAGCTTATTCTGTGCTTGGCAGCCAAATGAAACATGTCAGATGAACAAAGCCTGCTTAAATGAGTGAAATACTGAGGCTGATATTGATTATAATTGGTTAATTAGTTTTAGGGAATATTTTGATCAATGTTTTTGACTGCTGAAAATGATGTTGTAAATGCAAAGCGAACTTTTATTTTGTTGTTAGAATTGCTGGGGCTGGGAGTGGGGTCAGTTTGTATTTTTTTACTGCAAGAACAAAGCTACTGCATGGTGGTTTTGGTTATTTCTGCTTCTGATAAAAATATCTTTGAAAAATTTTGGAAAAAAATATATAAAAATAACAATAATTATTTGGTAAACACTTCTCAGAAAATGTGTACATTCTTCAACCTGCTCCTTCAAAATGCAGATATATAAATTTTTTTAGTAATTCTTGGAACACATTTTAGACAACAATAACATTCTCTTTGAACTGCTGTATTATTCAATGAAAGAAAAGGTTTGTCTATTCTGTAAAAAGATTCTTCAATTCAGTAAGTTCATTAAATAAAGCTCATTAAAAACTCAGTATGTGCAGTTAGTAGATCTGTTTTTAGAATGGTAAATGTTACATTGAAAAGAAGTGTTACAGACTCCATTATGTCTAAATAACACATTTTCATAGAATCATAGACTCATAGAATCATTTAGGTTGGAAAAGACCCTTAAGATTATCAAGTCCAACCATTGAGCTAGCACTGCCAAGTGCAAAACTAAACCATGTCCCTAAGCATCACATCACCTCCAGGAATGATGACTCAATCACTTCCCAGGGCAGCCAGCGCTTGACAAGTCTGTCGGTGAAGAAATTTTACCTAATATTCAACCCAGACCTTCCCTGATGCAACTGGAGGCCATTTCCTCTTGTTCTATCAGTTGTCACTTGGGAGAAGAGACCAATCCCCAACTCTCCACAACCTCCTTCCAGGTAGCTGTAGAGAGCGATGATGTCTCCCATCAGCCTCCTTTTCTCCAGAATAAATAACCACAGTTGCCTCAGCCACTCCTCATAAGACTTATTCTGTAGACCCTTCACGAGCTTCATTGCCTTTCTTTGGACTAGGTCCAGCACCTCTATGTCTTTCTTGGAGTGGCCCAAAACTGAACACTGTATTCAAGGTGTGGCCTCACCAGTGCTGAGTATGATCACTTCCACAGTCCTGCTAGCCACATTATTTCTGATAGAAGCCAGGGTGCTGGGTGCCTTCTTGGCCACCTGGGCACATTGCCAGCTCACGTTCAGCCAGCTGTCAACCAAAAGGACCCCCAAGTCCTTTTCTGCTGGGCAGCTTTCCAGCCACTCTTTCCCAAGCCTTTAGCATTGCATGGGGTTGTTGTGACCCAAGTGCAGGACCCAGCACTTGGCCTTGTTGAACCTCATACAACTGGCCTTGCCTATCAATCCAGCCTGTCCAGATCCCTCTGTAGATACTTCCTACACTCAAGCAGAACAACACACCCACCTAACTTCGTGTCGTCTGTAAACTTACTGAGGGTGCTCTCAATCTCCTTGTCAAGATCTTTGATAAAGATGTTAAACAGGAGTGGCCCCAGCACTGACCGCTTGTGACCGGCTGCCAACTGTATTTAACCCCATTCACCACCACTGTCTGGGCCCGGCAATCCAACCAGTGTGTGATCCAGTGGAGTGTTCACCTGTCCAGGCCTAGGGCAGCCAGCTTTTTCGTGAGAGTGCTGTATGGAACAGTATCAAAGGCTTTACTGAAGTTCAGGTAAACAACATCCACAGCCTTTCCCTCATCCACCAAGTGGATCACCTTGTCATTAAAGGAGATGAGGCTTGTTAAGCAGGACCTGCCTTTCATGAACCCATGCTGACTGGGCCTGATGGCCTGGTTGTCCTGTAAATGGTGTGTTCATCGCAACTCTTTGGGCTTGGCCATCCAGCCAAATTTTACCCAGCNTGGTTGTCCTGTAAATGGTGTGTTCATCGCCCTTTGGGCTTGGCCATCCAGCCAAATTTTACCCAGCAAAGGGTTGATATTCATTTTACTGTGTAGTAAAACAGTCTTTTAAGGGGCTTTTGAAGGTTAATATACATCTAATGGTGCACAAAGATATTAATATGTCCATATGCAATAATATATATTGGTCAGAAATAAATTAATTCATATTTATCACAGTATTAATGATGTCTTATTTCTCAAAAATCCAAAGAGTTTGGATTCTAAGCATCCACTAAGTTTCCATTATAATGAAAATGCTGGTAGAAGTAAACATACACAAATAAGTTGCCAGAAGAACTCATTTTCATTTTTTGAATTTTTAGTATTTGAAATCTTCTTGTAAGTAGAACTTAACAGTAACATAAATTGAGACTGGGAATGTTGCTACAGCTACCACTATTAGAACTTCAAGCAAAGTAGTGCATTGCAGTAAAAGTCAGACTCTGGTTTTAAAGTATTTCTGAGATCAGATGGCCCAGATGTGCCTGGTCTGCTGGGAATTGTTGGAGACTTGGTTTCTAAAGGTATGGTGGAATGATGAGCAAAGAAAGTGAAGGCAGTCTCTGTTTGCTTTTGAGTGCTACATCTGTTTCCCTGAACCTTTCATGTCAGTTGGCCTTTCATTACCATCCAGAAACTCTGACGGCAGCAGACCACTTTTCAAACTTTATTTCTTTGAAGTGACAGAGACAATTTTTACACAGAACATGTAAGTAGACAGAAGATTTCTTGTGTCCAGCTATTCTCCACAATTGCAGAAGAGCCTAGGGAAAGCTTGACTCTTAATGTTTACATCCTCTGATCTTGCAGGCTCTTGAGTATATGTAACAAATAACTTCCACAATTGTTTGCACTGAACCCAGCGGGATACAAGCATGTGTAAGAGCTTGAGGGTTTTGGAACAGAGGGCTTTTATTTCACACCTTTGCAAATGTGCTTTGCTGAAAGCATGATGAAGTTCAGATGAATCCCTTTGACACAAAGATGGAGATAAGTCGAGCTTCACCCTGATGTGGATGCAGACAAGACAAGATTTTTTAAATCAGGTCAGCTAAATGGAAATACAGTATGTCCCCTGTAGAGCTACCAAGGTCAGTGAGAGTGCTGGTAATCTGCTGTATAAGTGCCAGATGCACAAGGTATAGTGCCTCCAGGCATTCTTAGTTCACATTGTTTATAATGGAAGTCAAATGTCAAGCTTCATTACAGTAAAAAGTTTAGTGTTTCTTCCTCTATTGTTTTGACATAAATCTGAATACAAATAAATAAATACTAGTCTAACTGTTTAGACAGTATCCTTTTCCAGGCTAAGCACAACTTTCCAGTAAAATTTAAAGGGGGCATGTAGGAACTTTAGAATAGAATAGAATAGAACAGATTACAATAGGTTTCAGTTGGAAGGGGCCTTTAAGATCATCAAGTTTTAACACCAACCCTCCCACCCCTGGCTATAGGCAGGGATACCTTCCACTAGACCAGGTTGTTCAAAGCCCCATCCAACCTGGCCTTGAACTCTTCCAGGGAGTGGCCACCCATGACCTCTCTGGGCAACCCGTTCTCATGTCTCAACATCTTCACAACAAATAATTTCTTCCTAATACCTAATCTAAAGCTCCCCTCTTTCAGTTTGAAAGTATTAGCCCTTTTCCTATCACTAAACTCCCTGATAAAGTCTCTTCCCATCTTTCCTGTTGGTGCTCTTTAAGTACGGGAAGGCTCCTATGAGGTCTTCTCAGAGCCTTCTCTTCTCCAGGCTGAACAACCCCAACTCTTTCAGCCTGTCCTCATAGGGAAGGTGCAGCAACCCCCTGATGACCTTTGTGGCCCTCCTCTGGACCTGCTCAAGCAGATCCATGTCTTTCTCATGTTGGGGGCCCCAGAGCTGAACACAGTATGCCAGGTTGGGTCTCACGAGAGCAGAGTAGAGGGGGAGAATCACCACCCTTTAACTGCTGGCCATTCAGCTTTTGATGCAGCCCAGGATACAATTGGCTTTCTCAGATACAAGTGACATTGCTGGCTCATATTCTGTTCTTCATCCGTCAATACACCCAAGTCCTTCTCCACAGGACTGCCCTCAATAGATTTTTTTTCTTACAGGTTAGGCCACAGGATTTGTTCTTTCATGCAATCTCTTATTGACAGGTGGTTTAATAAAGCAATTTGCACTTAGGCATCTTTATCTTCTACAAAATATTTATTTTCTATTTAATTCCTTCACCATACAGTTTGGCCCAATAACCAGCAAAGACAGATCCAATTTCTTTTGTTTTGTGGCATGACATGACATGTTCAGCAGTTTTTCATTATTTAGTAAGATAGGAATGGGCATTTGACATAGACTGGAAACTCCTGGATTTTTGGATCTTAATCTCAGTTGCTGCAAGCAGTCATCTTCTCAATTCCTTTCTTAAACCTGTTGAGTGGGAGAGGCTATAAATCTACTGGAAAGATATTGCATAGAATATCTTTCTCCTAATGACTAGAAACCTCCTTCTGATTTCCACACTACTTATGGGCAGTTTCTATCCATTTGTTCTTGTGCCAGTGCTGTCCTTTAGTTTAAATAGATCCTCTCTTGCCCTGGTGTTTCCTTGTCTATTTATAGATAGCCATTCAATATCATTTAGCCTCTGTTTTTATTAGAGTAAAACCCAGTTTTCCTCTTCTTCTAGGACTCATGGTTCTCTGATCACTCCAAGAGCCTTTTTCTCCACCTATTCTTTGCCAAGTAGTCTTAAATACTGCATAGTGCTCCAGATATGCTCAGCAGTAACTCATGTAAAGCCACTCAAATGCCATGGCTCCTTCTGGGAATGCCTCATATGATAAAAGTATGAATTACATTTATCTTTTTACATATATCACAATGGTTCACAGGCATCACTGGTACACACAGATCCTCTCCTTTTCTAATATTTGAGCTCACAACATAAGTTCTTAATATTAGCCCCTAAGTATGACATTGCACTTTGCATGATTGGATTTTTCATTACTGTTATGTAAGTCCCCAGGATCATCAGGTCTTTCAAACCTCTCTTGCATTACAGATGTTTCCCAATAGCTTTATTTTTGCACCAACATTAATAAAGAAAATATTAGATAGCTCCCAGTACTGATTCTTTACTGTTAGCTTCCTTCAACATGTTCAGCTATTTTCTCCCTTTCCTTTATTTTTTGTATAACTTCTGTACTAGTCCTAAACTTGTCCATTTTAACCAACTCGTTCTTCCAATGCACCACATAAAATGCTTAAAAGAATATCTCATAGAAATCTCTTATATTTTCAAAGCAAATTAACAGATTAATTTAGTGTAACCTGTTTGATAAAGTTCTGCCATGTTTAATGGCATTTTATGCCTTTAAATTCTTTCTCCCTCCCCTTAGATTTATTTTAAAGCCTTTCATTCCATTCTGAAGGCTTGCATGTTATTGAGTAAGTCAGTATTTGCATGAAGAAAATCTCCTCTCAAGTATACTTCATGATTTTAGAGTTACTCCATGCCCTAAAATGACCAGTAAGTGAAACCAAAAGTCTGGGAGTATGTATCTAGATTAAGTTCTCAGTTTGTGGCTTAGTGTCATACCTTCATAGCCTGCAGCTGGAGTAACTCACAACAACCACAAGGAAAGGAATGACTGGAAAATAACCAAGATTCTTATTTGAATTGTCCTTTAAATGAAAACATGTAATATTCACTTCACTTTCTTAAACACATTTTGTAGATTTAAATTACTAAAATTGTGGTTTAAACTTTAACTGCTTTTAAAGTTATTAGCAGCTTCAGATTTTAACCACAGCGATTCATATGTAAAAGGCTCGCTAGAAGGTTCAACATCTCATTACCATTCTTAGCAAAAAGCAACAAAAAATCAGTAAGTTCTCTTATTTGTATTTAAAACAAATAGTACCTACTGCTAGCCAAATGTTTTAGCTCAATCTGTGTTCTTTCAGGGTGTTTAAAATCATCTGATCTGAGCTCCTCTGTAATTTATTTAGTTACAAATAGTAATATTTTTTTAAAAAATTATAAATTATCTTTTGCCAGACTTACCCTTTCCAAATTGTTCACTTTATACAAGGCTTTGTAAGAGGCAAGTACCAAACAGAAACCAACCTTTTGTTTCCATTTGTGTCTCACTGATTTTGGGACTGCCTGGAGACCAGTTTCTCTCATACAGTATGGAGAGCAATATATGGCACACTGTAATCAGTTATGTCTGATTTTCCCTGAAAATGCTGACAGTCTCCAGGATTGCAGTGGGAGGTGATACAGGCAATTCAGAGAACCTCCCTATTCCTGGGAGTTTTCCCATGTTGGCGCATGAGAATTCACCAAAAAAAGCTGCAGGGCAGTACAGAATTAGGGTCCAGATTAGCTTTCATTGTGATTCAAATAAACCATGCAAGAAAATGATGGTGAGATAACTTGAATTTGTGAAATCCATTTGGTGACATCACATTTTTGTATAAAATGTTGACTTTCTAAAGAAAAGAAAGACTAGGGCTTTTTCTTTCTAGAGAGAAGGTTTGATTTAATTGCAGTTTGGAAAATCTGGAGCATACTGTGTACATACTGTGCAGACTTGGATGTTGACATTGGTTTAAGTGTACATCTGAAAAAATAAACCCAAACCAGAAAACAATTTCCTTATGCCATTTGAGTAAGATGATATGCATGGACTCTAACTTGACCAGGAGAGGGATGCCATACTCTAGTTTACAGAGAAAATCTTACATAATTTAAATAAGGGAATGAATTAACAAAAATATTATGACTTCTTGAAAGGAAATATCAGAGGCTAGAAGGCCAGAGGAAAAAGTACTGTAAAGACACTAATGTTTTCAGATGTTATATTTCACTTTCGCAATAATTCAGGCATAGACTTTGATTGCCATCCTAAACAATGTGAACTCTACCCATGGAGTTAATGAATTCTTCAATTATTTAATTATCCAGTATATATAATTTTATATAATATATAAATGAGGAGTACTTGATTGTCCCAGAGCTGAAGAATTTCAGGAACATTCAAGATTTCAATACCTTCCTTATAAAATACTGTCATTTCTTTGTCTCAATAGCTTCCTTGCTCATATTGTGAGATGGACAAAAACCAAATCACTTTACTGCAGTATTTTCTCCATGGCTGCATTATGAGTCTGTTGTTTACTGAGTGTTGAATGGTCCTGTGGCAAAACATAGGGTGGGAATGAGGAAGTTTGTATTTTAATCCTGGCTGTGCCCTAGACTTTGCATGAATCCATGGGCAAGTAGTTTAACCTCTTTGATCCTCAATTTATTTTGTAGCAAATTGGGGGGAAAATGATACAGTCTGTCTTGTGAAGGTGTCATGAGAATACCTTCTGGCACTTTTAGATGGAATTGAGTGCTCCAGAAAAGCAAATCTTATTACCTTTTAACCTACTCCTGTCTATTAACCATCAGTGGAGATGAGATCAGGGGCCTTAACCATTTGCCAAGGGAGGTGTATGCAAAACTCAGTTTGAAGGCTTACCTAACTGTTCAACATTAACTATTAAAGCCTTCATTAATGAATTCCAAATAGGCAAAGATTCCTTTAGTCCCATAGCTCACTTGCCCTTTTAATTATGGTACCCTTGACCACTCAAAATAAATTTCAAAGTGGAGGTTAATTATTCCTGCTAAGCATCTTGACTCTCTGACAATTGTCACTTGGAACATTTTTTCTAGGCAAAATCCCCACTTCAAATAAAGCTAAATTCATAAATGAATGCCAATGCTGGAAAGAGAAGCTTGGCATCTGGATATTTGAAGCTGCCAGGTGTATCATATATGTGACCACAGCTGTTCACTGTGGTCACTGAAGGGAAAAAAAATCAGCAGATGAGAGATAGGCATTAGGAACTAGCAAGAGGCAGTGCCATGTTTTTATTTTAATTACAAAGGGATGCTGATTTTCTTTGTAATTGCAATGCAAAGTTGCTGTTGAATGTCCAATATGTGCCTGGAATTATGCTGGGCTGCTAGCAAGAGGGCTGTTTAAAGACACTAAGCAGAAAAGGAGAAGAGTAGAATTATGATGTTTTGCAGTAACTTTGGAACACCCAGATCTATCTCTGAATCAAAGAAGCCACAAGAGTAATATGACACAGGAAAAGGAGAAGAAATCTGTAAAATCACTTCCATAGTCTATGACATAACAGAAATATATCAGATATTACCGTCTTAAATGTAATTTGTTAATTTAGGGGTTTTTAAGGGTAATCATTTGGATTTTACTGTAGTTTTTCCTAACATGTTATAGAGCAATACCCCATGCTGTGTATGTATGCATTGGCCTAGCTTAACACCCACCCCTCCTCCCTCAAAAAAAGGAACCTCCCAAAACATAATGCATCAGTGATCAGTGTGTATTATTTTATTTTAATTGATCTGCATTTTTGACAACTTAACTGAAATTTCCTAATTATTTTGGCATGGTTCTCCAAAATGCTAACCAATTGCATATCAGGAAAACATGCATGCTGGCGAGAGTGAGAGCAAGGGTTAGGATCTAGGGTTGGAAGTCCTGAACCCTCCTCAGCAAATGGTTCCTGGAGGGTGCAGGCACAAGAAAGCCTTGCTCTCTGCTGCTTCTGATGCTCGGGAGGATGGCTTAGAGTGGCCAAAGCAGCACTGGCTCCTGATGGGAGCAGAGAGGCAGGAGAGAATTGCATGCCTCGTGAGGTTTTGTGAATAACCTGCTACAGCTCTAAGGTGAGTCTGCAGGTATAGCACTGGGTGGCCAACATTTTTCTCGGTGCAGCATCTGTTTCAGGGTCACAGCAAATAGCACACCTTCCCGTTTAATTTCAGCACCCACCATTATGGTTAGCAGCTGGGAAAGTGAGAGTTAAAACATTTTAAACAAATATGAGTAGCCCAAACTTTTCCCATTCCCAAGCAGTCCCTCAGGTAAGTTGTCCCTTAGGGACCCAGCCAAGAAGCTGCCTGGATCTTTTTGGGCAGTAGGACAAGATAACATTCTACAAGTGTGCTACAGTGACCGTTTGGTGTGTATAATACTGAACATCTTAGCTGACATTTCTTAGATTTATGTAGGGATATGACTTCAGTGAACTAACAGCAATACCAAACTGAAACAACACAGGTAAGTTTTAAATGCACTCTCTTGTATGCAGAAGAGGATTTGTGTCACTGGGGTGAGGAAGGATGGTCCTATGACTGGAATTTCAAAGATAAATATTCAAGTCCCAGGTCTGTGACTTCACATCTTTACATATGTCCTTGAGCAAGTAATCTGATTTCGATGATTCAGATCATTGTTTCTAAACTCATCCATTGTTCTCTTTGTTCTTTCTGACAAAGAATATTTATCCCTGTGTGTTTGTACAGTGCTTATCATACAGAACTTCCAGTCTTTAAACAGGTTAATGAGGTGTAAGTTATAGCTTGAATTTATTATATCAGCTACTCTGTAATAACTGCCTGTTCTTATGCCATGGTAAATGTAGGTAGTTTTCTTCTTCAGTGAGGGATAAGCTGTCTCACTTTACTGCAGAGGGAGAGCAAGCACTCAGACTCTTGTTAGATAGTAACAAAAATGCTATAAATGTACATCCTAGCTTACGTTATGACAACTTACGCATGTAGCTGCCTTTCTGTGCAGGGATTTTTTGAACTCTGCTATAATAAGTACATGTGTGTAAATCAACATAACATTGAAATATCAACTTTTCAACAGCAGGCTTTAAAATGTAAAAGGTTAAGGATTTCTTTTTTTGAGAAACACAACATATTAAGCTTCTCATCCTATCTCATCACATCTGCCTAGGAAATTTGTAACTGGCTTTTCCTCTTACTTTGGTTGCTCTCAGAAATGTGCTGCATTAAAGCTCATACCACTAGTTTTTCTAATAGGAGCATTATTAAGATTTTTCCTCCTCAATGTTCATTTCCCTTTAATGTTTCCTGTTATCCCAAATTAAAAGAAACAAGGGAAATTTGTTCCAAACGCGCTAGAAATCAAAAAACCATGAAAAGCTTTGTACAGCTCAAAGTCAGGAAAGGAAATTATATTTTGATGTAATTTTAAATATTACAAATGTATTACATAAAGTGGCATCTTCCATAGGTCATTCAATTGAGTCTTTCTAAGCAAGGTATGGTGGATCCCATTTTGTTGCTGGTTAAGATCTGATTCACCATTGCCCCACAGCAATGAGAGCTGCTGGAGATAATCAAGGGTGTTATCAGCTCTGACTTTTATTGCTGCTGCATAGCAAACCAGGCAATAAAGAAAACTGTAAATGCAGGATTTCTTCTTTGCAGGGGTATATCTCATGCTTGGAAGATTAATGAAGAATTCCTGGATCACTGTTTACTAAAGACACCTTTGTTCTATAGTATTTTAATTGTAAATCCCTTTGACATCCTAACTAATGGTTCCCACTGAATTAATAAAAGCGACATATTAACTTTAAATCCCAGATAAGGTAAAGATTGCTGTTTTAATATCCCATCTATATCCTTTATCTTTCTACAGGGGCTTTCAGGCCAGTAGTTTTAATAACATGCATGAATGAAGATGCTCTTTTTTAACACAAATGGTGGCAAAGAGTTTTTCCTTTATATTAGCAGGCAATCAATTCCAATAGCTTTTTAATGCTTTCTTAAAGAATCAATTTTAAAGCAGAAGCTCTTCAGGGGACCCTCTTAAACTTCTTCACAGCCAGTCTCCTAATTTTCTATTACAATGCAATCTAAAGCAGCTACAAAAATAATGCAGATAATGTTTGCTGGGTAATGATTTCCAATTTCCCCATTCCATGTACCCTGTTATTAGGAGGATCATCTTAGCCGTGTAAATTAATTTTCAATTCACTTCAGGGGAACATTACAATGATTTATTCAGCACTGGTGCTGAAGAAAGTGTTGGGAGGATTTTAGCAATCTGAGAAACAAAATCAATTTGTTCTGATTATCACCATGTTAAAAAACGGGAAGACAAAAGTTTCAGAGGAATATGTTAGAGGTTAGCATAGACCCTACAGAAGCAGTCAGTGTGATCCTGGATGTAGTTACCTGACCAGCAAGGGTAAGTAAAATGTCTGAGGCTTGCTGGTTTCTCCCCATTCTTCAACATTTTGGAAGGACTGAGAGGATTCCAAGATTCTTTGTGTATTATACAAAACAAAACAACAGATCAACTTTTCAGTCACTAAAACCATCTCTGCTCAAGGAAGAACATGCTTGCTGTAAGCTGGACAAGGAGTAGATATTGTTTGAAAAACAGCTGTATTATTGGTAATGATACTCAGGATTTGGGGGAGTTCCAGAATAGGAAGAAGGGTGAGAGGAATTTTCAATTTCACAAATAATGGATTTTTTGTACGGTAAGCATCTGGTGACTAGCGCTCAGGGCACTTACAGCAAAGTGCTGACACACAATAATGCTCATACCAAGTAAATTAGGACATAGCAACTGAGATCTGAATGTTTAGTTATTTTGATTTAGCTGTTGCATGTTAAAAAGTGAGATTTGTGTCACCTGACTTTGAATGACCAGAAAGGAAAAGTCTGATCCAGATGAGAGTCTCTTTGGAGAAAGGAGAGAGAATTAGCTAAACTTTGGAATCAATACCTCCGGCTTATTTAGATGCCTGTGAGTCAAGCTCTGGCATGATTACTTATCCTCAATTAAAGAGAACCTGGAGTGATTCTTTCAGATAAAATTGCAGATATTGACCCAGAAGATATTTACATTTGATTTACTAATATGTTTTGCAGTGATACCTATGATATCACAGCAATTGCTAGTAGTTAAAACAAGAAATCAAAGAGAAATATTTTTTTTCCATGTGAAAAGCTCTGAGAGGGCAGTTAAAATCCCCCAGGATCATCAACATGGAAGACATTTCAGTTTTGTTCAGTACATTTTTTAAATGGAAGCAAATATTAAAAAAATTAAAGCCCACATCTGCATAAAAGAGAAGCTTGTGAAATTGGTTGAAGGTTTTAGAAACAGCCACATTAAATTACAGGAGAAAATGAACCAATCATTTCTGAATTGCCAAATTGAAAATTGTCACTTTCTGTGGTTACAGTGGTAGGAAGGATACCCCAAACATAATAACATAAGATCAATTGGTCATGGCTCCAAAGGAACTTTTCAATGATAACTGTGATCTGTCACTGTTGCTAGTGTTCTCACACATGATGCAATATAAAAGCATTTAATATTGAACTACTAATGCATAATTTAAAGCTGAAGAAAGCTTAATTTCAATGAGAGCTGTGAAAGTTCAAGAAAAAAGTTTTCAAGTCGATTGCAGTGATGTCTTAAAGGATTTTTCTTCCACATTGATAGTATGTTGGAAATTGGAAAAAGAATTGTCCTTTTTGCCTTAGGGCCATAGTCAGGCATTAAGTATATCACAGTTACCATGCTTCCAGCATGTTAGTAGCATAGTTGTCAAATTAAGTTTTTAACAGCATGTTGGCAGGGAGCAGAACTGACATTATTTATTAACAATAAATCAGCAAGGAAGGATAAACACTCATGACAAAACAGCAAGTGAAGATACTGTCTCCCAGGGTATGTATCTGAGTTACCTGATTTCAAAGAAACAAGACTCTTCTGAGTATATGATTTTGAAAATAAACAAAAATAAAGAGAAAATGATATTATTTTACTGTGAGACATAGTTAATCACCTGATACCAGTGAAACATGATTTGTCTTTATTTTCTCAGCTTCAGTAAATACAGGTAGTAGTCTAAGTTTGTAATTGTAACATTCTAAAAATTTTACAGACCTCTACATTTGAGCACCTAGAATGCTCTATGTATATCTAGTCAATTATTCTGAATCAAACCAAGTAAGGCTCTAATTGGCTGAGCAACTGTCCTGAGTTAATACCACACAGCCACTCAACCACTGTTTTTACCCCCAACCTTTCTTCCAGCTATGTTGTGGGAGGAGAACCAGGAGGGAAAAAAAAGTGAAAAAACCCTGTGAGTTAAGTACAGCTTAAGAGAACAACTCAAAGAGAAGAAAGAACAGTAGTAATGATAATAGCAATGAAATGATACGTAGCGTGAGTGATACAAACCGCGAGGCTTTATCCAGTTCCTGAGATGCGCTGTCCCTACTCCAGCCACATGCTGAAGCTACATACTGAAAACAGGGCAGCCCCCACTTTATATAGCAGGCATGATGTTAGTATGGCATCAAATATCCCACTGGCAAGTTCTCTTGTTTATCCCGGCTGTGGCCTCTTCAGCTGCAGCCTCTCACAGCTGATTGTAAGCATTAACCCTATCCTGGCCGAATCCAGGACAGCAACTTCTCTCTATAGAGGGTCTTGGGAAAGTATACATGAATAGGACAACTATACTGTGATATATTGCCTGAAATATCACAAAAGTGTTTGATAACGAGCCATTCAGGGACTTCTTGTGGAAAAGACTACATTTGATGAACTTTGATAGATGTAAATACTTTCTGAGTCCTTATAAACTTCTGTCACCCACAACATCCTGTTTCAAAGAGGTCTACTGTTTTAAACAAAACAGAATTAAGCATTATGCCTTTTTTCTATTTCAAACTTTTTCCCTAACGATCTCATTCTATTTCTCCAAGTCATGTAATTAACAGGAAGCAATGTGTAATTTCTCACTTCTTACTTTTCCATGTTTGTCATTTTTTTTTTTTTTCCTTCATATTCTTCCCTCAGGTTGGAGAATACTGGCCATTTTAATCTCTTCTAGTATGTAAGCTATTCCATATTTTTGATCATGCCTATTGATCTTTTTTATACCATTTCTGCTTCTAGATAGATAAAAACCTATTGTTAATTAATGGGAAGCTGAGACAGAGAGAAGTAAAACAACTTACTTTAGCTCTCAGGAACTCCAGATCAGTGCACAAGGTTCTATTGTACTTTTAACTATGTTATTCTTACCTTAGCAATTATTAGCATTGTACTTTATTTGTATTTTTTATAGAAAAATGAAGCTATACGGTACATACTCATCTCATCTTTAAAAGTAGTATTGGAGAGAATATTCCTTGTTTACCTGTAAATTAAAGTAATAGGTGAATTCCATTTCATTACCCCAACTTTCTTTGACAATACCAATACTATGAGAAATTCAGAAGGGAATTCTTTTTACCTAAATCTGTATAGGCATCCAGTGCCTCTCTCTCATCAGTGTTAGGTGTCCTTCCTCTACAGTCAGTGGAGGAAAAGAGGGGCATCTCTAGAGAGTGATTCATCCCATTTTAAGTGAGATGTTTGTGTTATGCGGTCTAAATTGGTCCCTAGAGGATGGGAATAATTGCACTATGGAGGTCCCTCTCTTTCATTCCTCTAGGCTCTTTCAGTCATTGATAGTAAGTAATAACTTACTTTGATTAAAATGGGAACTTTCAGGCACCTAATTAGATGAAATTACTCCTGTTCTCAGTGTCTGTGTTTGTAGGGGAGAGACAATACAATAAGTACTGTGATTTGGTGTCTTCATGGACAACAAGATGCAGTTAAAATAAAGGGTGACTAAGGAGGGTTCCTGTCTCCCTGAACTCCCACACACTCCTCAGAGAAGGGGAGCCTTTCCTCTCTGTGGAGTATGCTCCTCTTGCACTGTGCAGTCCTTCTTTACAGGTTGCTTTAACCACACATTTTAGCAATACATCCGGATTAGATTGCTCCCTACCTCCTCCCTGGACACATAGTTCAGTGGTGAAGAAGATCCTCTTAAACTCATAAAGAGGCTATTGAAACATGTCCTCCCTCACCAGACTCCACCACTCCTTCTCCAGCCTCTTGCAAATTTCATCTCTTTTCCTTTCGTGTCAGCAAAACAAAGAAATCATTTTTAGCAAGGCTCATCCACAAGTTGGCAAGGATAACGTTCTTAAATATCACAGTGCTATTATGATAAGCACAGCACATTCCAGGCAGAAAAAACTGCAGATTATGGCAACATTCAGTAAGTATGGATGATATTAAAAGTTAATTTTTTTTTTCACCCAAAAATCCATTAGCAAGCCTGTCAAAAAAAAAGAAAAACCTATCAGGATTTCAAATAAAAGAAATGAAAAATCCATTTATGAATACTTATCTCCAGATCCTCTGTGCATCTTAAGCAGAAAATGATATACACTGACTTCAGAAATACAGTTATCATATCTGAACATCTGAGTTACAGGAAAATATTAGAAATATATATTTTAAAAAATTTTCTTCTAGTTGGATTTGAGAATATGAAGGTGTAAAAAGAAAAAAATATATTAAAAATCCATATAATTATATGCCTTCTTTTCAGAAAAAGAAATATGACACCTTCATTACTCCAGCAAAGTCCAGTCTTGTCAAAAGCAAAACCCATTTATTCCATACTAGGTGCAAATAAGGAGATTTGTGTAAAAGAGTCTAGCACCGTATTTATCAAAGGATATTGAGGAAAAAGAATTTATACTATGTGATCCTTTCTGAAGCTAACTGAAACCCTGTTACTACTTAAATTCTTGAATCTACTAGATTTTGTTAGTTCTTCACTGGTTATCCCCCCAAAAAAGAAGGTTAAACAAAGAATTACAGACAATTACTCAATAATGAAAGCTGAGCCAATAATAGGAATGGATAGTATTTTTATGGCTTTATAGTAGCTTGTAAGTCAGTAGATACTGAAGCCTTCATGAAGTGTAGATTATGTCACCTTGGTGAACAAGGGAATGTCAGGTGAATCAGGACTGACTCCTTATGTGTAATTCCTCTAACATACCTCTCTGAAGGTCAAGGGTTTACAAGCCCCAATTCCTAGAATTACATAGGTTTGCATGAACCCTAGGAGACTGTCGAGTCTGATCCCTTGCTCAGTGCAGGGCCAGCTTTGAAATTGCATAAGGTTGCTTGGAGTCTTGTCCAAGCCTCTCCAGGCACTTGTAGGGTGCCTCCCTACACAGTCTCTCCAGATTTTGACCACTATCACTGTGAATAATTTTTTACTTGAATTTAGTAAATTTGAGCTCAGCTAAAGTTCTGATTACCTCAGAACCTAGCTGTGCTGCATGATACTAGGGGATCTCTAGGACAAGACCTTCATGAAGCACCAGAGCTGCCTTGTATTCCCTTTGCTGGTTACAAGTCATTGGGCTACCAGTCTAGGAACAAAATGCCAAAGGCCATTGAAATGCAATGGATTAGTGAAGCACAAAATCAAGTTCCAGGTGTCTTCTCTGCCACCATACCAAAAGTTGGTTTATCCTCCAGAAGGTAGTAAAGCACATAGACATTGCAGGACTTTAGAAAGGATTGATAGTGTGTTCCTGTGCTTCTACTTTTCTAAAGATTTCTAAGGATGTCCTTGTAAACCTTCACCTCTGCAAATTCCTTGAGGGATCTTGTTGCAGAGAAACCCATTTAGCTGGGTAATATTAGGATTATTAATGCTATAAGGATTCTTGCAGTCTGAGGATGTGTTAAGGCTTTAAAGAAACATGTCTCCTGGCTGAGTATAGAGGAACAAGCGGAATTGCCATTAACTAAAACTTCATGGTGATTTAATGTTTCATCCTATTTTTTTCAAAATATAATTCAATTTAAGCAAATGATATTCAATTAATGAAAAATAAATCTATGTATAAAGAC
This sequence comes from Eurystomus gularis, assembly GCA_013400335.1. Taxonomy (NCBI): domain Eukaryota; kingdom Metazoa; phylum Chordata; class Aves; order Coraciiformes; family Coraciidae; genus Eurystomus; species Eurystomus gularis. The sequence continues at coordinate 65,421 of VZZY01006341.1, read as the reverse complement.
ACTGTAGATCCTGAAATCAATGAATAACCAGTGATACTTATGTTGTTTTTTGTTCACTAACTTGTCCAATGGGGTTTGCCTTCAGAAGCCCTGCTCCTGCATCTATGAAGTAAAAATGGCATCTGTTAACCAACAAAAGGATGTCAAGTTGTCCCCAAAGCAAGGTACATTTCATACAGAGGAAGGAGAAAAGAACATAGGAAAAATGAAGCACAAAACTGTCTGTAAATATATATGTTATGTCTGACTGGTAGTACAGTCTGCTGCTGAATTGGATTTAGGCTTTCTTTTGTGTTTATTCTGTCACCCATAACCATTAAATATTCTGGTAATGCTTCTTTGCCATAAGGTTATCTAGACAACACAAGATATTTTATTTATAGCAAAACAAAGCACAACAAAATAAAATATATTTTAACAATGCTGCAACATTTTTAGTTCTTTAACTCAAATTTTGACATAACTGAATAAAATAAACCCTTATAAAGATGGGCTTGATAAAAAAGTTGCAACTGAACATTCATTATTTCAAAACAGTCAAAAAAGGATACAAAATAATAAAAAATAAATATGTATAACTACAAATTCCACCACAACTTACTTACTATAGCCTCATTAGCATTTTGCTAAATTAAAAGGATAATTATAGTTTGCAATTATTTTTCTTTTTTTTTTTCCCCAATAAAAATAAGCATTAAAAAAACCCACTTTAAAAACTTGTTTGCAAGCACAGCTCAGAATGGTTCCATTTTCTCCTCAAATCTAGCTATTTTTCTTTTAAAAAGTCAGTTTGACACAGTTATTTTAGTATGGAAAAGGTCTGGCAAGCTAATTGTAAAGGATGGATAGGCTGACTTTATTTTCCTATTTTCTGTGCAATCTGAGATCACAGCATGCCAGGCTGGAGTTGATAGCCATGAATTCCTGTTCAAGAAAATTTCAAAGCAGTAGCATCAATGATGTGTGTCCTGTCTACACTGGGCTTTTTATTTTGCAATTAAATGCTTTTACTTAAGGGCTTGATCCAGTCCTATGTTCTGATCATATTTCCTGTTCTAACAGAATCTCTCCCAAATAATTCAGGGCCTGTGTTTTTACAATGCTTAGTGAACTAACAGAGTAACTGATGTGCAAATAGATTAGATTTAATAATAGAAGCATATGTCCAGGGTCGACTAGCAGTTTTCTCCAGTTTGATGAGATCAAAACATTAGATGTAATCATGGTTTTGTGCAAGCTTTACACAACAGAAGCATTTTGTCATTAAAATTATAGTTTGTATTCAGCTTAAATTACAGCGATATCACAGCTGTGTTTTATGAGAACATGCATAAATTCTTTGCAACCATTTTAGGTTGGACTGACAAATGTCATATTTCCATTTCTCTTTAGAATGGTGCCGTTACAGTTGATTTTCCATTTCGATGTGTATGAGATAAAAAAAAAAAAAAAAAAGAAGGGAAAACGACACACAATATTAAAATGAAGCACTATGAAGAACTGTTTTGGTTTATTAGTCTCAGATCTTATAGCTTTTGTTTTCCATGGACCTTGTTCAGTTATGTTCTCTTTCTGAAAGTCATTTCAGATGCAAAGTAAATGGAAGCTATTTTGTAGCACAAAGACCGTTCAATTAGTATCTGTGCATTGTAAAGGAAGTGGCTTGTTTTTAATTTGTTTGTTACTATTGCTACTATTGTTCATGAAAAAAACCCAACCCCTACCAAACACTGAAACATCAGCAAAAAAAAAACCTAACCCAAAGGCCTGTGTGCTCTTGCCTTGTTTTTACTGCAGACTTTTTGATGATGTTTAGTGGCTAGAATACAACACATTGAGAATGCTAGTGGAAAATTACCTTGACCTTTACAATACTCTTAATTTGGGTTGGCTACTCATTCCACTCATCAACTTTTATAGCCATACTCATTTCTGGGGAAGGCAGAGCTAGGTACTAAAATGGGAAATGTCAAATGCTCCTGTACTCCAAGGACATTGTAGATGTATAAATTCTCATACATTATTGTCATAGCAAAAGACTGCAACAAGAGTAGGAAATAACTTTACGTTAATCTGCACACATGACAAACAATAGCAAAGAGGACAAATGGCACAAGCCAGTATGTTATGACTTTAAGATGTTTATTTTGCGGTTACCTTCAAATGCTGCTCATCCTTTCTCAGACTAGCCATAAACATACCTCTGGTTTGCACATGCTCTGCTGGTACTCAGACCTGGAAGCCACACTGCAGAATCTCCCAGCAAGATGGTATCTATCTGCCACGCTGGTCACTCTAGCGCTTTTGCAGCTGCCTGCGATTATGCTCTGCTTGAAATGCAAGTGCTGTTCCACTTGCACTTTCCTAGCCACTTGTGTCTCCAATTTTCTGTTCGTAACTTGTTTTCTTACCTTTGGCCTCATGTTCTAAAGCTCATCTTGTTTCTTTTCCTCCTATCCTCATTTATTTGCACTAAAATGCTGGATGCACATTCTAGCAAAAGTGAAATAGCTTCAATGATATTGTGCAAGTTAAAGGGGGGATAAAATGACATAGGAAGAATCAATTTCGGAAGATCTTATGCTAAAAATGAGCATTAAATTAGCCAAACACTTATGAAGATAGTAACATTGAGATAGTAACACACAAAGTAACATAGATAGCAAAGGCTATTCTTACCTGAAAGAAGATACAGCAGAAAGATTTTATATTATGTCAGGTTTGAGCATTTCATATAGATTTCAATTTTTGTGCTCCTCCCTCCTCCCTCCCAAATGTAAAATATATGCACCAAACAGTAATGACTTAGTCAGCATACAAAGGCAAGGGGCCAATAGTGTAAAATTCAGCCAGGTAAGAGTACAGTTTGTAATTAACAGTTTGATCTAGTTATTTATTTATTTTCAATAGTCGTCTTGTTTGTGCTATCATGAAAGAGTATTAAAGTGGAAATAAATCTCTGTAATTTATCTTGCTGCACCAAAGAATGAAAACTCTGTTTCAAGGTACTCAGTCTCTGTCAGACCAGTACATTATATCCCCGTCATCTTGGTATTATTCTCAGCAGATAAAGCCATATGAATATACGGGTCCCGTTATGAGTTCATAACATTTACAGGAGACAGCAAACCTCAAACAAAAGAGAAAAATTGTCAGAAAAAACCCACCTTAAATAATGAAGTTTTTATTGTCACAGTACGTGTTACTATATCCAGTTTTAACTTGCAATGCCTTGACAATGCATTATATTTTGTTTTGTGAAAAATGCTGTGTGTTTTTACATATACACTGCACAGAAATACAAATACCCTGTATAGACACTGCGAGTGCACATATAACCTCATGTACTCTTATGCATACAGTTACAGAATCCCAAAATCTCCGAATGTTTGAGGTTGGAAGGCACCTCAGGAGGTCATCTCATTCACACCCCCTGCTCAAGCAGGGCCACCTACAGCCAGTGGCCCAGGATGATTCCCAGTTAGGTTTTAAATATCTCCAAGGATGGAGATTCTACAACCTCCCTGGGCAACCTGTGCCAATCCTCAGTAGCTGCCACAGTAAAAAAGTGTTTCCTGACATTCAGAGGGAACCTCCTGTATTTCATTTTGTGACTATTGCCTCTGGTTCTGTCACTGAAAAGAGCCTGGCTTTGTCCTCATTACACTACTGCACTCTTCCTTCAAGTATTTATATACATTGCTAAGATCCTCCTGAGCCTTCTTTTCTCCAGGCTGAACAGCCCCAGATCTTTCAGCGTTTCCTCATAGGAGAGATACTCCAGTCCCTTCATCATATTAATCATATTCCCCTCCCATTGCTGGAGTCTCTCCAGTATGTCTGTGCCTCTTACACTGGGGAGCCTGGAACTGGACCCAGTACTCCAGGTGTGGCCTCACCAGTGCTGAGTAGAGGGAAAGGATCATGTCCCTTGGCCAGCTGGCAATATTTTTTTCTAATGCAGTCCAGGATACCATTCACCTTCCTTTCCACAAGGGCACATTGCTGGCTCATGTTCAACTTGGTGTCCACCAGGATCCCCATGTCCTTTTCTGCCAAGCTGCTTTCCAGCTGGGTGGCCCCAATCATGTATTTGTGCTTAGGGTTGGTCATCCCCAAGGGCAGAACTTTGCACTCCTTGTTGAACTTCATGAGGTTCCTTACCTTGCCTGACTGCCCTATTGTAGTAATTGCACGTGCAAGAAACCACAAAATTTGGCATTTAACTTTTCTGAAAATTTATGAAAATACCAGAATAATCATATTTATGAAAATGATGAGAAATGTGATGAATATGTAATTTGTCTATATGGTATTTACTAGGTGCTTGCAGCCTGACAACCTTAGTTTGTGTTCTTAACTTTAACAAACTAAGCAAAGTTAAATTGAGTTGTTGTTTTCCTATGGAAAACCTAGAGAGCTATTTTATTTTAGCAGAGGATCTGATCTAAAGAAAGTTTGGCAAGCAGTATCTTAGGCAATATGTTTCCCTTCAGTAAATGTTCAGATTTTTTTTTATTAATTCTTCAGTTTCACCATCTAGATATCTAAGGATTCAATAAAATGTTTGTGTAAAAACAACAGTAAGCATGGGAAAATTAAGGTTTATCTGTCATTCTGTTAGGGGGACATTTTCTTGCGTATTGAAGAGCAGTCGCTTACATAAAAGCAGTAGTTTTGCCACCATTAAAGAAGCAATAAAGCCTTTCGCAAGTGTACAGCATTAACCAAATTGTCTTAATCCTGTCTAATGTTTATATTAGGTTTATGGAAGCTTTTCTTTCACTCAAAACTATGCGTTAATCTTAATTTCTTCTCTGAAACCATTGTGTTCATAGTCAAATAACTGCTGTGTTCCACCCCAGGAGGTGAAGAGTCATTCTTGACAAATCCCAACGTGGGGAAGGCTTTAAGGATGTACAAAATTTTTATGTCTTGCTCTTGTCTAAGATTGGCTCAGAGGAGATTCTAGTTTTGCAAGATGGTTTGTGGTATAGAATATGGTAAGCTACTCAGTTCAGGTTTTCTCACTTAAACACAGATCATATCTGCATTATATTACAGCTGTAACTAGTTCTGTAATGTACTGAAAAAATCGTTGCTAGAGTAAATCTTGGAGGACCCAAATAGTATTACACTTTTATAGCCACATCTCTTCTGAGAGTCATCATAAGCATTTCTTATTGAAGAAAAATGTTCTCTTCAGATGGCAGAGATGCAGACATTCAAGCAGTGAAATACATGTCTCATTTACCCATAACTTTTCTAAATATTGGATCCTCTCCTATGGTAAATGACTTTTAAACTTCCATCCTTGGTTTAATATCAAAAGTAGAAAAGCAAGAATGAACATAGGGTTGAAACTAGCTTTTACGTGGAAAGCACACCTGGCACATGTCATAGAACATAAAAACTATACAGATATCCGATTCAGAAAGAGTGAACAGACTTGTGAAATTGTCAGGGAGTAAGGCTGGGTCCCATGTGAAATTATGGTCTTAACTACAAAGGATTGGTTGAACAACCTACCATGTCATGCTTTTTGTAATATCTCCTCCTTCCAGACTTCCCCAGGGAGGGAATAAAGGCTCAATAATTTCCTCAATATTCATCTGTAGGGGTAATAATTTCAAAGATTGTATTACTAACTACACTATTAGTTTGGCAAACCAGCCTTTGTTAGAAGTAGTCTTCTAATAGTGAAAGAAACTCTAGTCTCTAACCACCTTTTAGCTGTATTGAAGAAATTTTTTTCCTTGCCTTCTGGGGAAAGACATTAATTCATAATCTTTTTGCAAGCTCAGTTTCTCCATGCCAAATGTCCTCTAGGGAATATAGGAATAGAAAACAGAAAAAAAGAGCAGCAATGAGAGATTTTTCTACTCTTTCACGATGTCTTCTGTGAAAAACTTTGGACAAGAGTGAAGAATTTCCACATCTGTAGAAAGAGAAGATAGGTACTAAGGGACAAGTGATTCATCAAGCTCTCCAGAGGTTAAATAAGGTTGTGGTATCTGTAAAGGGTGAAGTTCTAAACATCATCTTCAGTAAAAGGTGTAGAGGAAAGGGTGTTGGTTTTTGTTTTGTTTTGCTTTGCTTTGACTTTTTAAAAGGAGAATATACAAGTGAGTCATCTGCTGTCCATGCCAAGGGCCCATCTGAGGATGATTTTAATCTCCGTAACTCTTATCTCCTTATATCTTTCAAAGTATCTCCCTATATTTCTGTCTTTCTGCTGTCTGCTTCTTTCCACCTTTTCCCATCTCCACAAACCAGGACATCAACTGTAAGCTACACACTCACTAACCATAGCTTCCCTTGAGGCCTCTAACTGCCAAGTTCCTAGCCCAGTATCCCCACCTGAAGGAGAGGATCCTGGTACTTCCCCATTTGTAGGATGGAGAGAGACCACATAAAGTCATGGATACTAACAGTTACTATGTGGCTTTGGTCCCACACACAGGTCATTTTTTTTCCAAGTCAAGGATGCAGGCTGCTATCTCTGCCTATCTCCTGTGTGCTGTCATTTCTATCCTCTGAGGTCCTGGACTTCTTTAGGAGAAGAATTTCCACATTTGTTGCACAGTTTCCCTCTGTGAGAAAACACAGGGGTTTGAAACAGCATTATGCAAATAAACATACATGCAAACATTTATACTGGGGAGAGATAGAAGTGAATAAAAATTAAAAGTTGTAAAAGAATTAACATCACCCAAAAGAATTAACATACCAACAGGTACAATTACTGCAATGAGGAGATATAAGTTTCTATTCATCAGTTCAGTCTGAGTCAGATTAGTTGATGGATGGTTTATTTTCTTTTTTCTTAGTTTTTTACTTAATCATGAAATAAAGAAAGTTTCTGTAGATGTATTTAATATTTCTCTTTATAACACCAAAATACATTAAGTTCCAAAAGTGTATTGTGTTCACTTATGGAGCCTTGGTGCTCATGTTTTGCTTTATTGGACTTGGCTGTGTCATTAGAGAGTTACAAATTCTGAATTCTGAGTGAGTGTGTGGTGAACCGACCACATGATTTTTTCTGCCTTATTAAAACAGTGAGCAAAAAACTCGATTTCCCATAAATCTATTCTACAATTCCCATAAATCCTCCAGGAAGACGGAAGCGAGATAACGCCAGCCATAAATATCGAAAAAGAAAACAAACTTTCTCTTTTCCGCCTCACTGCACAAAGGGAGCACATCGCTCCTGCTGAGCGCACCCCCCCTCCCTCCGCCGCTGCCGAAGAGGAGCAAGGAGGAGGGGGGGGAAACTGAACTGAGCTGTCAGCGCAGCCCCCTGAAGAAACTAAGCAGTCAGAAAGAAGGGAGCAGCTGCCGCGGAGAGCCGCCGGACAGAACTGCTGACTCCCACTGCTCTAGGAATCCGGGGGAGAGAAAGAAGCCGTGAGCTGCCGCCGGCCGTAAGGTGCGCAATCGCTGCCACCGCCGTGAGCTGCTGCCACGAGCCAAAACTGAAAGAATCCAGAAAAAAAGCTGCAAGCTGCAGCAAGAAGAAGAAATTGCAACAAGAGGCCATAAGAAGCCGCGTGCTGCAGAAAGCCACGCCGCAGAAGGCCGCGTTGCCAGAAAAAGTGAAGAAGTGGTGCCGAAGAAACTGCACCGAAAGCTGCACTGCCAGAAAAGACAAAGCCGACACTACCGTCGAAGAGAGAGAGAGAGAGAGAGACAAACTCCAATCGCACCGAAAAGCTACAAGCTGCTGACGTCACTGGAAACAGTCCAGGTCTGTCGGTCGGACATCGTCGCCGTTCCACGGAGACCATCACCAAACGCCGAAAGGACACATGCACACACACACACGCACCATCCACATATACAGGTCGTATTTTGACATAATTAAGTCCTTATTTGCCCTTATGTCTCAGTGGGTGAGAGAGGGAGTGAATGGGTGGGCGTGGTCTTCTTTAGTATTGTAATATTTCCGTAGAGTAAATAAGGTTTTATTTGAATATATTTAGTAATAAACTTGTTAGATACTCTTTCGGTCTCCGTGTCTGTTTGCGAGCCTGGTGGGGAGATATCCCAATTTACCCTCAACCCTTCTCCCTTTGGGAGGTGGTCGGACCTCTGCGCGCCCGACCCCGACAGAGTGAATCAGCCTGACTTACTATTTCAGGATCTGTATTGAATTGCATTGTTGATTTTTTTCCCTCTTTGTTGGAAAGTGGATAAAGTGCTTGACCAAACTTTCAGTCACTGTAAACTGACAGAACACATGTATCAGTACGTGGACTTGCACCAGTTCAGACACAGGAATTCCATATATTTTCCCGCAGGCAACCAAACAGAGAGAAAATAAATTTCGAATCTCAGGTTCTATATATTGATATTTTTACTTTGTATGAGAACACATAGCAATATCAAATCTACCATGTTCTTTCTCATTTAAAAGGCTTCCTAAATGCCCTCTTGGACTGTAATACAGCTGTTAACACACGGTTAAATTTAAGGCTTAACTCTAGTGAGTGTTGTAGTCAATTTGGTGTGTAATTTTTGACAGTTGATTTCAATATTGGTTTTCCTCAAGCAATTTCCATCCTTTCATCCAGGTATGATCAATCCTGTTTAACTAACAGCATTAGGTGTAGCCAGTGACTAGTCCCTGTTTTGTCCCTGAGTTCATTGAAACTGGTCTTGATGTGCAGGAGGTCTGAGCAGAACAGCCCTTCTTTGGTGTGTTCCCCAGGCTTAGCATGGGTGTGACTCACAGTCTTTGCTAAGGACTAGAAATTAAAATAGGATCGCTACTGAAGTTGTGGCTGGTGACCCTTGAAGCAGAGGAGAGGACTTCCCACCAGGGCCTGAACTGTGACCTTTCAGGGCTAATGGTTTCTTGCTTTCCTTGGTTTGTGCAGACAGATATCTCAAACACGGATAGCCTAGGGCATGTCAATGACGACACACACTTTCCTTGGAGACACCTTGAAAGGATTTGAAGACATGATACAGGAGATGTTTTACAGCCTCCCTCAGAGAGTCCATGGAAAGACTAGAAGAAGCAGAAACAGGTTTCTTGGTTTGTACTGAATGTAAAAGTAGAGTACTTCTTCCAGAAGGAGCAAGAGTATTTTCCCTTCCTTTGTTCCATTTCTTCTCTAAAATATTTGGGATTCAAATGATGTCATGGAAATAGTGTTGTGGTGGGCTTTTACAATCACTCAAAATTGCTTTGAAAAACAGCTGTCATTTTACTTATCTGGAGTGAAACTAAGTTGCTCTATTCAGTGAAAGGATCTAAGCCTTAGAGAGATAACCTTGGTCCACAGGTACACTTCCTCTTTACTCCCTGAAATTGAGGACAGCAGTAAGACAGTCCTGGATTTGGAAGAGAAAAATAGTGTCCCTATCCACAGTTCAGTTCTTAGGAACCCTGGGACTCCCAACTAAAAAGTTGCTGGAGATCCCTGAGACCAAGTATAAAAATATAGTTAAAAAGAAATCAAAAGCAAAAGCCCCCGCTATATCTTTTTTTTCCTTTTAGGCAGTGAAAGAGGAACCAGAACAGTATCTAGGGTCAGCTTGATATCACAAATTAACCATCAACAAAAACCTTGATGTTGAACAGGAAAGTTTCTGGTACAAAGATGGATATTAGAGTCTCTTTACCTCAAATAAAATCAATGGCACCTGATGTGCAAGTCTCCTTTTAGGAACTGACAAAACTGCAATGGTAGAAGCACTTGATAGACTGATAGAAGCTGGAAACAGCTTAAAGAAAGTCTCAGGTGCACTAAGCCACTGATGCTCTCCCCTCCTGTACAGGCTACATGGGCTGCTTGGCTACATGGGCTACATGGTCTGCTTCTCAGAGCTCTGCAGAAGGTGACTAAGGAAAACAAATGTGTATAAACCACAGAGGAATCTGAAAAATCTCTGAAGAAGCCATAGTTTCATGAGGAAAAAAGGAAAAACATTCCAGCTCCAAAGGTGGAAATCACTCACAGTAAGGAGTTACATCAGATGGAAATAGAAATATTATTTGGTATTAAAAAGCAGTATGTGGATAACAGCAGGCAAGGAACAATGTAAAGTTAAAGGGATTCCCCGTTAAAATAAAAAAGGAATTCTAAGAAAGTGAGTATGTGAGATCCTGTCAAGAAAACTGTAGCAAAGGGGAAAGAACTATTTTTTAATATACAGTCACCTAGCATTTGCTTAAAAGGAGTATTATCTGCCTCCACTGCTGTGAAAACATTAATCACTTAATGAGAGCCATTAGGATATGAAATTTTGTATTTTAAGTGCAGGGACTAGTTTTTTTTTTTCAAGATTTTTCCTCCTTCACATTAGAAAACAATCAATGAAGTACTCAGCTAATCTAATAAAATCTATCACTGGTGGTTCCGTATAGATATTGGCCTTGTGATAAAACCAGAGACTATGACACAGAACTTTGCTCATAGGTAAAAATTCCTGAAAAGATGAAATTATACTTTGATGTAAAAGACCTTAAATAAATGACATCAACATAGTATCTCTCCTGACTTGGCAAAAGGCCATATTTCAAAAGCCTCACAAGATAAAACATTAAAATGGCATCTTCTATAAGGAGCAAAAGGCAAAGGCAACAATGAGGACAAGCACCCAAGTGGAAAGGAGAGAAGATAATAAGGGGGAACATTAAAGGCTTTCTAGGATACTTAGATTTCTAAAACCTAAGAAAAAAATTAGAAATTATTTATATCAAACAGTGTCAGTACATGAGTCTACAAAAGTTTTACGTAGAGTAGGTAAGAAAACAGTGGAAGGATTTATCACATCAGTTGACAAGGCAGATTCAGACTCAAGAGCTAACTGTGAATAATGTTACGTAGTAGTATAACAGGAAGGGCCATACCAGCTTTTGTTATCCTTATTCTATAACCAATAACTTATTTCTGCTGCTAATCTAAGTCTGGACACATATGGATGAAATTAATTCCTATTGCAGAGTGGTGTTTAAACGGCTCACAAATAAAAATATTTATTTGCCGTCTTTAGCATGGGACAAAAAGAACTCACCAGCTTGTTTGAATCTAAGGATTTTTATTCTATTTAAAATAGCAAATGTTTTCAAATTAATCTTAAAAGTTTCTAATTTAAAAATGCCCAAACTTGTGGGGAAAAGTAAAGTTCAGTGGAGAGTGATTGGTAAGAAAGGATGGTAAGTTTTCTGTATAAGACTGATTCTTCTCTGAAGGAGGATTGGGCTAAGAAAATGAAATTAAAAGGGGATCCTCATCTAATATACAATCACGAAAATTATGGCTGATAAGCATGTTATAATTGGATTAGCACTAAAGGGAAAAGAAGCGGTGAAGACAATAACTTTGTGTTTGATAAGAAGTCACTATGTCATCTGAACAAATACAGACTTAGATTAATGCCAACCTATACTCCTGTATTTCAGTGTATCAGTTCAGACAGCACGGACTGGTTTTAAGAAAAAACTACCAAAAATTCGTTTTTTTAAAAAAACACTGTCTCATAAGAAAATAAAAGGTATATGAGAAGATGATTGGCATACTATGTATCAGAAACTTAAAAAAATGTTTTATAAGAGTTCAATTATGCTGACTTCTAGATAGTTTCTATTTGAAAAAAAAAAAACCATCCCCTTGAAAGACAGTAATGTTAAAATTCATATAGATGAATGCACAGATGGGAAAAAAAAGAGAACAAGATTATATTGGGAGAAACGCATATATTTGCATTTGCATACGTAATTTTTGCAGACATATTAAAATAGATAGATAGACTCTGCTGTCAGTAAAAGGTAGCATAAAGTTTGAGAGTGGAAATTCTACATCCTAGGAGGGAAATGTTAAACCTGTTTCAAAATATTTCTCCTTATTTTCCTACGCTGTTGCAAAAACAATTTTATGTAGTAATACATACACTCTTTCATGGCCATGAAGCTGTTAACAGCCACAAAAGAGAAAATTAATGCTCTTCTAAATGATACACTACAAGAAATATTGAATACAATATAACTGATTAATAACAATGTGACAGAGTCACGTTTTCAAAGGGCCTGCGGAACAGTTTCTGAAAGATGTTTATATGCCTAAATGTTTCATGCGTTGTTTCAATGCATTTCGGGAATTTTGCTTTGGGGAGTTTTTTTTTTGTTTTTTTTTTTTTAAATAGGAGCTTGGAGTTCTTGAAATTCAAGCTGCTGCCAAACTCTCTATTTTCACATTGTTACCAAAGTTATACAAACGTATCTCACACAAAGCTCAGAGAATGTACCTTGGGTAAACTATGTAAATCCATGAAATTTGTTAAATAATTCGCTATATTTCCAAGACATGGGGGAAAATAACTCAATCTCCAATACACAGGAAGAAAAGGATATTTTAAAATTGATCTAACTTCTGGAATTCTAATGTACTAGGTAAGTTGCCACACAATATTAGAAACAAAATTTTAAAATAATAAAGAGTTTTAATGGGAAGAAAAATAATGATGACCAAACAAAAACTTTACATGATATTTTTTCATGTTTGTTTTTATTTTCATTTATACCTAAGGGTGAAATTGTCTAAAGAATACAATTTATCATGGGCTAGTAAGTAATGAGGTGGAAGATAGTGAGTTAGGAAAGGACATTTATGTAAATGGCATAACATCTATTGTCTAGGCTGTCGTATGTTATAAAATGGTTCCCAAAGTTGCCCATTTGTTTAATAGTTTCCTAGAATCCTCTCAAATTCCAAAATCAATGAACAATTCACTGAAGCTGAAATCCAGCAAAGGCAAAATTGATTGTACCTCTCATGCATCTGTGTCTGTAATAAATACTAATGTCCAGCTATTTGCCACAGGCTTGCTAATAGCTTCAACTCTCAGCTACTGTAATTAATAGAGACCCAGATAATTTATTCCAGGAAATCCTGAGTGAGGGATAATAATAAAATCACACAGAGATAGAGATAGAGTTAGGGAAAATTTGAGAACTTCAGAGGCGCATCTATATGCCTTTTAAATAATATATTCTGAAGACAATAGTTCTACTTGGACACGCAGCATGGAAGACACTGGCTGTATGAGTTCATCATATCAGACTCTCTCAAAATGTATGTGGAAATGAGTGCTATCCGTCCAGTACAAGCAGTAGCTTGGTACAATCTCATCTTCCATTGGATAACAATGGATGCACATAACGAACTCTGGACATAATTAGGCAGCAGAAAAAAATGTAACCAGGAACATTACAAAATACTTTAAATGCAGTTATCGTACCAATATAATATACATTTATTTATAATAGATTAAGGCAATGTATATCAAGGAATGGGAAAGTGTTGGAAGCCATGCACAGATTGCAAAAAAAAGGAGTAATGAATTCTTATGAATTCTTTAATGTAAAATTAACATTCTTTTCTTTGTGCTCCACTTCAGAGTAAGTTTGGATAGACAAGAATTAAGAGAGGATAGTAACCTCATTCAGGACATAATAGCTGAACTGTAAAGATTTATAGAAGCATATTTATTATTGTGCTAGCTAAAACAATGACTGGCAAAACCACTTAGGTAGAAAGTTTCATAATCAGTCTTTTGAGATGATTAAAAAAAAGAGTACAATTACCTGCTCTCCCGAAAAGCAGGAGGAAAAGAACATCTCTCCTTTACTAAATGCATCAGAGACCTGCTGTTCCTCATCTGAAAACAAATATTTTTTATTCAGAATGACATGTCTCTATTGCATTTGTCTATGGAAATTTTTATCATTCATAATAAGAATAATGATGATTTTCTTGTTAGGAAGCCTTTTAACTCTGTTCATGTGGGCTTATTTCTAGAACCTGAACCCAGCATCCTTACCAGGCTACTTGTTCTTTCAGGTCTTCTCTGGGCCCAAACATCTTGTCAGAAGCTCTGTCAGTGATTTATTTTGCGTAAGTTAATTTCACATCTTCCACTTGACCTCATGTAAGTCTACCTTCTCATGGACTTCATTGAAGGTCAAGCACAAAATGTTGTAATTGATGTATTGGTGTTAACTTTTGTGACATTCATTAGTGTGCACTTCTAAAAGCTCAGTCCAAAGCACATAAATATTGTGATCAAAATGCAGAAGTATCCTAAACTAATTTTTACAATAGCTGAGAAGGAAATAGCAGTAAATATCTTCAGATGGCAAATGGGAATTCAGTCATTAGTTTTTTAGCATTAAATTGTTTTAATATTACTATTAATATTGGTATTCCTTATCTTCTACTAAGGGTAAAATTTGCTATGCCTAGGAAAAATGAATTATGTAAGTCCATTTGACATAAAAAAGCTGTATGAACTGTAGATGTCTATAGTTTGAAATACTTTCAAATTGTACCTTTTCTTGTTGGGGACAGCCTGACCGAGAAGGATGAGGTTGACCTTGACAGCTTTCCAATGTACCCTTGATAATACAGAGGGAGTGAATGAAGAATGCTATAAACAAGTTAGAGGGAATAACTGATTGCTGCACACGATGTAGAAAAAGATATGAATGTTAGCGAATAACTACCCATCACTTTTGTAAAAAACAAAAACTTTGGCCAATAGAAAATATACACGCATAATAGAGGAGATATAAAAGAAACGCTTTTGTTTGTTGCCTTCGCCTTCACCATCTTGGCTTTTGCAACTTAATAAAGACTCTCCTTTTGCATAGACTTTTGTCGTGTCTGTCTCTACCGCGACATTTTCTGAACTACAAGTCTAGAATTATTCCATTTGTATAAGTAAGTCTAGCACACTACTGCAAATGGCACCAAAATATAGTTCCAGATGACTACAATTATCTCCAGACTCTGCAGATTTCTACAGGGCTAGAAGTTGTTTGGTTTTTTTTTTTAGAAGATTTGTGTTCTTATTAGTTAAATAAAACCCCTTCTGCTTCAATGCATATAGTCTTTAAAGGAATTATACAAGATATATTTTGTTATTCTAGAATGAATTTAGGATACCTGAAATATTAATGCTGCTTATAAACTATCACTTTTGTTATTTTTTCAACATTGAAAAGTTTAATGCTAAATAAAAATTTTGGGAAAGCAGTACAGATTTTTACATATGATTTCTTTAAATAAGAACAGTCAACTCAAAACAGAATATTGATTGCATGAGAGAGATCATAACTTGATTCTACTGTACTGTAAAACTGTTAGATTTTATTGTGAGTATCATGCTTTAGTAAATGCATCTTGGAAAAATGGTGTTTAAGTTCCTGATGTAGTTCAAATTACTATTTCCAATGATAAGAAGTTTGTGTAAAATAAAATGAAAAAAAAAACAAAACAAAAGAGAAAAAAACATACTACCACATTGTTTTCAGTGCCAGTCCATTTCTCTTTCTTTGATTAGAATAACAGCCATTGTTATCTATGTCATTTATCTCTCCACAGTTCACAGATGCTGTAGATGCTTGTGAGGTCAGAGAAGAAGAACAATTTTCCAGCTGTATAATCAAAAATTTAATGCAAACACCAAGCATTGAAGCACCTAGTGGATTCAAAGCCAAAGATTATAAACAATTAGTATTCAAGAAGATATTTACTGTGTTTGAAGGCCAGGTGGAATAGTGAGCCATACTAATCACAGGTGTGAACCTGTGAAGACACAGGTTCAGGCTGCACAATTCTAGCCTAATAGGAGAGTAAGAATACTGACAAGAGAGCACCTATCAACACAGAATTTACATACAAAAGATGTAACTGGGCTCAGCTAATCAACTGTGCCTACTGTAACAACAGAAACAAACACACCGCTAGAGTGTCTCAGCTGAGCAGCAGAAATCTCCAGCTGTAGGAGGTCTTTTCATTAAACAAATTTGTTCACTTTAGGTCACATAAACATACCCTTAGAAACAAGCAGACAGAATTTGCTTTAAACTCTGAGGGAGTTACCTAAGCTCTGATGCTCAATGTGGCAATTAAATAGATGAAGAGACTAAAAGTGATACAGTTTGGAATTGGAGATAGATTCTATGGAAGGACTTATGAAAGGACAATTAAAGAGGGAGGAATGGGGAAGGGACAAAAAATGTGCTTGTGCTGCAGTGATCCACTATGAAAAGCAATGCTCTTCATTCCACAGTCCTAAAAATTTCATATAAAAATTTCTAAGGAGAATACAACTCCTTCCACAAGTAGTGATACCTTAAAACAGTAAATTCCTAGGTTTACCTAGGTAACCTACAGGCTGTCTGTTCTAAAGCCATCTGCATCTAAGCAAGCAGAGCATTCACCATGTACATTAAAAAACCAGAATTATATTAAAATGTAATCTCAGGAAAATCTGTATTTCAGAATGATGAATAAAAACAGACCTGAAAATATCTTAGGATTGTTCTTGGATGAACCTTAGGGGATACTAAAAAAAATAAACTGCTAAACATAGATGGGGTCCTGGAAAGGTCAAATAACATTGATAGATCAAGATTTTGAGAACACTTCTGTAAAAGACAGTGTTGCTTGCTATAGTAGTTTATTATTTAGATATCCTTATACTTGCAGCTAAAGTGCCTCTAATCCAAAAAGAGATAATTTACCAACAAAAGATATTTCTAGGGATGAAGACTAGGCATCTGAGAATGCCTAGTCCTGATATCCAGTAAAAGATGTTTCCCCATGTATCAGTCTAGCTTTCTATACTGAGACATAGTATTGCCTTAAAGTTATTTTTCAGAAATTTCTCAGATCTCAGACTCACCTCCAAAATTTAGGCAGTCTGCCAAGGAAAGAAAAAAAAAAGACTAAGAGTAAAAAAGGAAAAAATGGAGCAATGGATTGTGTCTAGAGAAGCTGTAGATAAACTAAGCATTTATTACTTTTTGCCCTTTCTACAACGAATCCCAATTCAGCCTACAGCAGTCACTCTAGAGGGTACTGATGCAAGTAAAGGTATGAACAAATTGCTGAATGCACCACTTGCTTGCCCATAATGATTAATTCTAATTTAAACCAGGCCTCAATCCAATAAGCATTTGTGTTTTCTATATAATATCTGGTAGAAAAATACATTTGATCTTCCCCAATATTCACTGCTCCCTGTGAGTGATGCTAAACTATTTAAAATGTATTTTCTAAGTTACATATTTGCACAGGTGAGCTCATTAATTTCTATTATTGCTCCAAAGTCACTGGATTTAGACCCCTCTCAGTAGTCTTGAGAGGGCTGCATTTTCTTCCTTCCCACTTGTTAATCAGAGAGGGAGAACTAAAATCAACCTGGAAGAAATTGTTAGATCAGTTCACTGCTGCTCTTGGGCTTTGAAGTGCTCATGTACAATAGCTAGCAGAACTGGGGGTTTGATTTTGGTGCAGTTATTGTCACCTTTGTGGAAAAGTTGACAAAAGCACATACGAATGGATTTTTTACATTCCATCTCAACATGTGCTGCCTTTGATGAAGGGAGCAGAGCTTTCACAGAGAGTTAAGATAAATCAATGTCTGGTACATCCAGCCTTGTTTATGTGTTTTCATTAGACTTATAATTTTCATGAGTAGCTTCATGAAAACCCTCATTCAAAAAGTTAAACTTTTAACTCACATAGCATGTTAATCTTTTTAATGCTGTTGCAGTCTATTGAGGTCTACTTTGGGTACCAATCTGCCTGCTTTGTAATTAAATTTCATCTGCAGAATTAATAACAAAAAAAAAAAAAGGGAGAAAATAAAAACAGTATCCAATGTACAATAGCTGCAAATAATCACAGCCAAAAATGTGTTTTGTACAAGAGCTTAGGCAAGTACCAATTCCTTGGAGCCTGTCTGTGATTGCTTGCTGCTAATCATCATCAGGTCATGCTTGTTCTCTTCTCCTTTGAAAATAATGAAGTGCAGCAAATTATTTTCATATTATAAGTCTATGTCAGCATCATACCTTTTCCCCCCGAGCTGAGCAAGGTGATGTTTGTTTTTCTCTGACTCTTGAATAAAGTGCTCCAAGATCACTATTTGTACAGAAGGCTTTACATAAATCCAAGTTTTCTACTGTGTGCTTTTTGTTTGTCCATTTTTTATCATTATCAAAGCAGCAGTGCTTTGGATTAATGCATTATCACAAAAGCAAAACAATTTGTGCTCCGCTCTTTGAAAATGCCAGGGCTTTTGCATTCCTTTTTGCTAGTAAATTGATAAAAATATAACCACTTATAAACAAAGTAATCAGTATGTGGAGCTTTGTTGATGATCTTCCTGCGGAATAAAAAACGGAGGCCAGACTCAGATATTTCTGCAGCATGGCCTATATATTTGCAAGGGGTATACAACACAGTCCTGTGATTCCCTGCACATAGTCAGACTTCAAGCACTCCAGGAATCTGCCTTCTACATGGAAACTTGCTTTCCGATCGTTTCGTCAAGGTCAGACTGCTTCAGCCATATATGGCTCTTCTTTCTTTGTTCTTTGGGAAATTCCTGCCTGTGGCATTTTCTTTCCCTCTTCCTCTAGTTTCCACACACAAGTCTCATTTCCTGGTGCTTGAAGTCAAGCACAAGAGAAAGCCTAGTCAACTATGGACCAGATTCCGCTCCAGCTTGCAATGGTTTTAATTATTTTAGCGGCCAAATGTATGAGGAAATATAACTGCTCTTTTTATGTTCATCCTGCAAAAAGGTGTGTCCTGTGGGGAGGGTTGAAAAGAGAACAACAAGAAACAAAAAGATTATGGTCCTTGGTTTCACCAGCACTGTAGCAGAAAATAAAAGGCTGAGGACACTCACTCTCTTCCAGGACTAACGCTGAAGGTGGTAAATGCTCTACAACCTGTGTTTAACTTATATTTGCTGTGGCTTCAACAAAATGTCGTTCAGTTCTATACATAGGAAGAAATAAAGCAATCCTGCCTTTTAACAACACCAAAGACTGAGCTGAAAAGTAAAATCACTGAACAGAATTAGTTCAGTTCTAACTCAAACCAGGACACAGGGCAATAAGAATTTCTGTGAGACCCACAATTTCACGAAAACTTTTCATGTACTTAATGACTCCTAAACTTTTTCACCTCTTAGAGCTTCAGTTTTGTTCTGCACAGAAATTTGGAAGGGGATCTAAGACAGGTATCTTTCTGAGACTTACAAAGTCTCACACTGTCACTCTGTGTCTCTGCAATACATATATTTTACTTCTGCCTCTACCTTTCTAGTTCTAGCTCAAATATTTATATAACAATAGTATACTCCTGGAGGTGACCCAGAAGGTATAGTCCCATTCCCTTGCCCTTCCTTGACAAGTAAACCAACCACCCAGGGAAACTGATCACCTGCTGCCAAACATGCATGAATTACTGTACTGTAAGCCCACTCCTGTAATGGTGACTGGCGCATGGAATCTTAAATGCCAGAATTAAGGAAAACTGAGTCTAATGTACTAATAGAATCAGAAAAAAATGAAATAACTCGTCCAGAACCTGTTCCTCTTGCCACTGTATCAATATTTGACTATATCTGGAAAATCAATTTCTATTTGTAATGAAACTGAAACTCTAGGAAAAAAAAAGTCAAAGCAGTCTGTCTCAGAATTTCTCATTGTGTCAGATAAAATTCAGGAATATAAAGGAAAGAAGAGCAATTCAGAGAAATAATGAGTTATCTCCCAGAAAAAGCTTCTTAATGTTTAGTCAAGGTTCAGTATATACTGAGATTCCCTCAGAGACAAGACTTTTAAAATGTCTGTAGAAACAATCCCCTGCATGACTCATTTTGTGAAGAGAAATAATGACTTTCAGCATTTTTTTAGGCAGGTACAATGATTGCTAAAACATTCAAAGCAATTCTATGCAGCATCAGGAATGGCAAAAGATGGACTAGATGACCTTTAAAGATCCCTTCCAGCCCAAACTTTTCTACGATTCTATGAAAAGCCACAGCGGCAGACATGGTTATTTCATAATTTCTGCTGCGTTTTGCATTTCTTTACATTGTAGAACCAAACTTAAACAGTAGAAAAAATGTGCACACATCATTTGCAGTATTGACCCTGTCCTAACTCAGCACTGTTGCAGAACTATAAAACTTTAAAGAGGGACTTGGCTGTAACACTGGCGTTTGTGCAGACACAGCATAATATCATGAGTCAAGTGAAATGACTGTCAGGGTTATTCCCACCAAGATAACTAGTTATTCAGGCTGCAATAGCTACAGCAGAGCTGTGCTTTGTCTTATGCATGGCTAAGCTTTTCATGACAAGGAATAAGGAAATTTTCTTCATCTTTACAGCATGCACAAAAGGGTCAGGCACAGTTCTAGTCTCATCATCACCTAAGCACCGAGATTGCATGGTTTCTGGAGAGCACATAGATGAATAGACATATGCTGATTTTGGGGGCTCATGGGACTGATATGCATAGTAGACAGAAAGAGGACGAATGTGTATGTCCTCTGAAGTAAAGAGTAGATATGGTTTGATGCAGTGCAGTGCCACATCTTCCAACACTCTGCATTACTTCCCTGTGAAGGTCAAGAAAAGGATCAGTCTGTGCTCCAGTAAGTATTTAATAGGATCACAGAATGGTTTGGGTTGGAAGGGACCTCAAAGATCATCTTGTTCCAACTCCCTGCCATGGGCAGGGACGCTTCCCACTAGACCAGGTTGCTTGAGGCCCCATCCAGCCTGGCCTTGAACACCTCCAGGGAATGGTGCATCCACAACTCCCCTGGGCAACCTGTTCCAGTGTCTCACCACCCTCAGGGTAAATAATTTCCTTCTAATTTCCAATCTAAATCTACCCTCTTCCAGTTTGAACCCATTACCCCTCATCCTAACACTACAGGCCTTTGTGAAAAGTCTCACCTCAGCCTTCTTGCAGGCCCCCTTCAGATACTGGAAGGCTGCAATAAGGTCTCCTCTGAGCCTTCTGAAGACACAAAGTTAAGATGTTACAATTAGAAGAGGAAAAAAGTGTCATAGAAGAAACTTTATGACAATGTGGTTGCATTGGCTAATAAGGGATTTAGTTACCTATCTCACTTAAACTGTAGACTAAAATGAGACCAAGATAATAGGTAAATAAGCAATAATAGAGGACATAATAATTTAATAGGTTCCCATTAGTGGGAAATAACTTCATTTTATTTGTTATTAATTTAGAAATTACATATACAGAAATAAAAGCTTTGTGAAAACTTCATTTTGTACTCTTCTTGGCATTTAATTAGTACTTTTTATTAAAGACAAAATCTGACCTTTTTTCCTGTGCTGTTTTTTTTTTATTAACACATTCAAAATTACATTTTTAATGAGAAGTAACTTTTTAAATAAAGATGTTATTGGAAATAATGATCATTATGTCAAGTAGGGCGAGAGTACAGGATTTCTATTTTCAAAATTTGAACTTCAAACTGATTATTAAAAAATAAAAGTGAGTTATGACTTTTTACAAACGCAATACAAGCATCTGTGTTGTGTGTCAGCAGGTACAGATTGTCAACTTTTTGTACTAGTAAATCAGCTGCTAATAGCATGGTCCAACTACTAGACTGTGAGCTGAACATAGCCTATGGGTTGGAGATAGTTCTACCTTTGTCTCTGTGTACTAAACTAGTATGCTGCCACCTGTATGAATGGTTCTAAGTGTACAGCCAACAGGAGCTTCTGCCAATGTGTCGAGAGGATTTCCACAGCTAGGATCTGATCCTGTCAATTAGACCATGCTAACTAAAACACAGCATCTGCTCACTTGTAATGAATTTTTAACCCACTGACTCCTCATTAACATTTAATTAGAGCTTGATTATATTTACTAGACTTCAGGGTAAAGGTTCTAAGCAATGAAAAGTTTATGTTTAATATTAGGTACACTGAAAAATGAACATACTTCTTTAATATAATTTTGTGTCTTTACATCTTTACCTTTTCCCAGAAATGCAATTTTTCACTGTGCTGATTTTTGCTGGGATAGAGTTAATTTTCTTCATAGTAGCTGGTATGGGACTCCAACAGACCAGCAGGATATTCCAGACCATTTGACGTCATGCTCGGCATATAAAGCTGGGGGAAGTAGAAGAGAGTGGGGGAACATTCAGACTTACAGCATTTTATCTTCCTAAGTAACTGCCACATGTGATGGAGCCCTGCTTTCCTGGAGATGGCTGATCACCTGCCTGCCAATAAGAAATAATGAATGAATTCCTTGGTTTGTTTTGCTTGCATGCATGGCTTTTATCTATTAAACTGTCTTTATCTCAACCAATGAGTTTTCTCACTTTTAACTCTTCTGATTCTCTGCCCCATCCCACTGAGGGGGAGTGAGTGAGCAGCTGTGTGGGGCTTAGTTGCTGCCTGGGATCAAACCACGACATTCACTGAAGAGAAAGGAGAAGTAATCTTTGTCTTATGCCCTGTAAGTTTACATACATCCACCCTAAGTCTCTGATCCAACTTCTTGTTCACAGCATGGTCAGCTGTGAGGTGGGAACAGGTTGCTCCTGTTTTACTGGGTCTTGAAAACCTCCAAGATGGAGATTTCCCACCTTGGTGAATGTGTTCCTTTGCGTGACTGTTTTGGTTCTTCATTTCTTTCTTTCTTTTTTTTTTTCTTCTCCTCCTTTGATTCTAAATGTCTGTTGTTTGAATTCATTGCTCTCTATCTTCCTGCCATGCACTGCAGTGAAGAGCTGCCTCCCTCTTCTTGATACTTTCCTCACAGTTATTAGAGGATTGCTGTTGGATACCCTGAACTAACCCACTTTATCAATGTCTTTCCTTCATTAGAAAGCCTAAAACTTTGTAGTATTCTAGATGTGGCCTAACAAGCACTGAGTTCCAGGCTACAATTGCTTCCCTCAATCTACTGGCTACAGTCTTTGTAATACAGCCCAGGATGCTGTTAGGCTTCTTTGCTTCCAGGGACAGGAAGGCCTGCATTGTTGGGGTAGCTGTCTCATCGGTTGTCAGGATGAAGGACCATTGACACAGCACCTTGCTAGACAGACTGCAGAAAGGACTTCATCAAGAGGGCAACCTCACTTTCTTGA
Organism: Eurystomus gularis; assembly: GCA_013400335.1. Lineage (NCBI taxonomy): Eukaryota > Metazoa > Chordata > Aves > Coraciiformes > Coraciidae > Eurystomus > Eurystomus gularis. The sequence goes on along the minus strand of VZZY01006341.1, from coordinate 42,453 downwards.
AAATTCAATTATTCTCAACATACTGAAAAATGTCAATATCATCACCTGCATTCTGGCATTTCACAGAATACATACAGTTATTTTTTCTAGTCAGAGCTGTATTATGATAAAATATAAACCTCCTGTGGCTGGATGTTGGCATGCAGCCACACAACTTAGTAGGTACTACACTGTCTATCACACTAGAAGGAGCACTGGGGGATGGCACTGATACTGCTGCTTCCTGGTTGGGAGCTCTGGGCTCTACCTTCATTATTAGGAGATGTGACAGGCTGCTTCCCAGAGCAGTAGTACTGTTTGGCAGGTACAGAGTCTAAACATGATTTACTGTACCTTTTTAGCTACCAGAGGAAGGCAGAGATGAACAATAACTCAAGTAGCACAGTGTTTTCTCTTGGAAGCTCCTCTGGAGAACCTGGGCAAATGTGGTTTTGGATGCTTTGGATGTGAACAAGGCAGGGTACTATACAGTCCACCTGAAAGTCAGTACAGCTTTGCTGCCCTGTAACCTCCCTAAAGAGTCAAATGACTCAATACGTTACAGTTTCTATCTGTGTGATAAATTCCAGTTCCTGATTATCCTCCACTAGCAGGCCCAACAAAGACCATGAGATTGCTTGCGTGGGATTTCAAGAGCTGCCTCTTGGTTCCCCAGCTGCAGAATGAACTTTCCTGTGTGAGTCTTGTCTTTTTTTTGTCCCCCCATTGTGTGTGACTCACACTGACACACTGCTCAGCACGACCTATCCTTCCTTGACCTTCATGTGAAAGCAGGCAGCACAGATGACCAAGAACTGATGTAGAAGCCTGTATTCCCAGAAAGAGAAGTTGTTGCATTAATCATAAAAACAAGGAGCAGTGTGAAAGTGCTAGCAGCGTGAAGGAGGCAATCATGTGGACCAGGTAGATGGGACAAGAAAGGGCATTTCCTATTGACTATGATGTCTGGTTTGCACTCTGATCTGTAAACCTGAACATCATACAGGTAGAGTGATGACACCCATTAACCTTCACATTATTGTGAGGTAATGAACCACTTTCAGATTTCATTGTTTCCTATGGAAACACTCAAGATACTGCAGATCAGGTCTGAGTGCAGTGGTGTGTAAGATCTCATTCTATATTATACTGTCTGGAGAGACAGAGTGTGACACCACAAGAACAGTGTCACTAATTTATATAAATAAGATGTACACTACTCTATTTGTCTGTGTCCTGGTTCGGCCAGGACAGGGTTGATTTGGTGCAGCCAGGCTATTGTATACCATGCTGACATCCTGCCCTGGGGCCAGTTCCAGTTCCGAGGTTGGGGGTGGTGGGGGGCTGGGGTGTGACTCACGGTATTGGTTTTTTGTGGATTTCTTTCTTAGTGTTGTTATTGCTGTTACTGCGATTGTTTCTTAAGTGTCACTGTATTAAACCCTCCTTATCTCAACTCAAAAATGCATTTTGAAACTCTCTTCTCTGTCCGTGGTGGGAGGGGCAGCAGCAGTGACCGCGTGGCAGCCGCATGGCTCGGTTGCCGGCAGAGACTGAATTGTCACGGCTTTACTAAACTACCACAGTCTGATAAAAATCTGTTTTATTATCAGTACTCTGGATGGGGAAAAATGGTATTTCCTGTACCTGCAGCAAGTTATTCTTTCATATCACAGTAATGCTAAATTTTCAAGAAGGCATTCTTCATGCTTCTTTAAGTTTTTTGTGGAACTTGTATATATGCTTGTCTTCTTTCCTTCACCCAAATATAATATTAAAAAAGCAGAACTACTGCAAACCAAGAAGTCTTTTTGACTTTTTCTTTTCTTTGTTTGGTTTTGGTTTTGTTTGTTTGATTTTGGTTTTGTTTTCTCCCAAAGTACAAAGAAGCTCACTTATATAAAGATCAAAACTATCATTTTTTATTATAATAATGTGTAGAAGTGTCAACCAGTAATCAGGACTCCACAAAAAATACCTGTTGTTACACACTGGGAATACCTCTCTAGGTATACATGCACAGTTGAATGGTATTAACAGCTGGATTAAGAACTATTGCAGCCTAGTTTACACAGTGAGAAAGCTCTGAACACCTGTCTAATACTCAGTCTCCTTTCCAAATGAGAATCTTCCTCTTACGACTTCCTCTCTCTCACTTATTAATCCTTAAAAAAAAAAATCACCCCAAATCGATTGACCGTGATACTTTGCAATTAACCCCCGTGTTAAGATATTAGATACAGAGTTTGACTGTAAAAATAAGATACAATGCGATGATATGAATGACATTGCTAGTGAGCTTGTTAAGGTCTGGGACATATGGGAACCCGGTGAAACTGTTTATAAGGTTAATAAAAAATGCCCTATCTTCACTTCTACCAGTCTGATGTCTGAAAACTTGCTAAACTTTGCATCTTCTGCACCTCTGTGTGATAAAGAGGTGAGCTGCTGAACAGATGGTGAATAAATGACTCTCACTTTTGCTGCCTTCACACTTCCCAGAAGCAAAGCTGGCAAATTGTATTTGGAGCCTAGAATGTGATTTCTTTATTTAAACTACATGTTTAGCACTAACAAGGGAGCACTCAGGAACATTAATTCAAACATGCAGAGTGTCTCACTCTGGGAACTGTGTTCAGCCTTTTTGAGAATTTATTATTTCCAGAAAATAGTCTTCATTGTATCTGTGTGCTGAAAACATAGTCATGGTCTCTTCATTGTGGTGTCAAAAATTGCTAAAGTCACTGTATGTATATATACACATGTGCATAAATAGTGGTATGTATGCATTATGTATGTAGCAGATAACTCTTGAGATAAATGACATTTCTATGCTTGAGAATGTAGTCCAAAAAAAATGCAATACATTATTCCGAACAAATAACCTAATCCTTCAGGGAAATGTGTTCTAACTTTTTCCTCTGTCTTTATTATAATGTCCTATTTCATACTGTGCATATTGTACTGCCTCCATCCACAGCAAGTTCAGCATTCTATCCCTTCAGACCATTAGCTTAATAATGTTATGTTCTGCCTCATTCTTCCTTACAGTGCTGCTGTTTTTACACTGTGCTTCATTCCTCTTTTCTCCTCGATCACATTCCTCAAAACACAATGCCTCATCACTGAATCCTACTGCATCCATCACTTGTCTAATGTTTTCTATTTCCTATCTGCTACAGAAAGCATTTCATCATCTTTGCTGCATTTTCTACCAGCTGAGCTAATTGTTGTTTAGATTTCAAAAGTGCGTGGTATCATGTAAGGCGAAGGATTGAATTGAGAAAAGAAATTCTGCCACACTTCTCTTTGTCGTGCACTTCACAGCATTAAATTATTCCTGCTGGAAAGGTGTTAAGCCACACAGAAAAGAAGCAAACCAAACCAAACCAAAACTGGTGTTGTGGTTATTTGTTGCCTTGCCAGTTTTCTCAGAAGGTAGGTATTGTAAGGTGCTCTAAGTCTGGTTGCAATTTATTCTCCTCCTTTCTTCTCAAACACACAGGTACTCCTGGACACAATTTCAGATGTCTGTGTATAGTAACTCTCCGCTAGAGTATTTTGCTACCATTGAGGCTTGTGCTCTTAACAGAGCTAGTAAAGTAGAATGACACCACAGATTACTAACTAATCAAAACAGATCTCTGTGACCATGACTGATTTGTTAAGAAAGGGAACAAATATACTGCTTTATAAATGATAGAGACAGATCCTTGCTGTTTGCTCTCCTTTTCTACTACATCAAATCATATAGTGATGGAAGTTCAAACTCCTCAAAACATCATATTCAGGTTTCTTTGTGATAGTCATAATTCCAAGTAAGGTGTTTTCTTAAGCAAAGTTCTCTTTTGCTTTCTTTATTCTATTCTGGCTCAATAGTTAAAAAATTCCCATAATTGTACTATTTTGAAAGCTATTCACTAGATGCATATATTAAAAACTATAGTTGCTTTACCTGATCATGGTCATTTAGTCAGATTTCTGCTACATGTGCTCTCGCCTGAACAAGAAAAAATCATGGATTGTCATCAGTAACTTGGCTACAGGAATGACCTATTACAGTCTGTAAAATCTTCTGCTGGGCTGGAGAAAGCTGGACCTTCAAAGCCAAAGCAGTAGGGGAAGAGTATTCTCCACAGTCCAGCTATTCCCAAAGAAATAGCTCTTTCTACACTTCCACACACCTTCCTTAAGGTCACAGGATAGTTTTTTCCTATCTTTCTTAAATGCTGGCAGAGTCCTGCAGTTGAGTGCGGTTAAATATCCAGCTATTCTTTTGTTACATTTATTGCTATCAGCACCACATAATGAATGATGGATAATAACAATTTCCTGTCTTCTCTCCACACCTCCCCCAGCCCCTTCTTCCCCCCCTCTGCCCCCAGTATACTTATTGAGGCATTGGATCAGACCTTCAAATGATGTAAATCCATGTAAAACTGCTGCTTTAACTATTACACCATGAAATCTCTGATGTGACTTATTAAATAGCTCTAGCAGGCAAGCACAGTTATAGGGCAGATGCAGTGTAAGACTGTTCTTGCACTGACTGAAGATTATATTCAGTCTGCAGCTCAACAAATGGTAGTTGTTAAGAGCATGTTAAGAGCTGATGTGAAAAATCTCTTAAATGGAGAACATGGAAAACCGCTGAAATCTCTGAATCCACAAGGTAAATTGACTTTATTAAACAGGTTTCCTACTGCTGTGTGTGCTACATAGAACTCTGCATTTTTAGTGTGCAAAAAGAGAAGAGACAAATAGTCTATTTATAAAATACCTATAATCGAAGTGGGCTTTTAAAGAAAGATTTCTGTGCTTTTTGTGTGCTTTGATATTCCATAATGTTCCACATATGCTGCATGTCATGATTGATGCTGATATTCTCAATTCTGAGAAAAGAGTTTGTGTTCTAGTACAAACTGCAAAGAGTTATCCTAGAAAAGAAAAATACGTAGCTATTAGTTTTCACTAGGATGTACCTGTTAAGCAATATTGATTCTGGCAATTGGGAATGCTAGGGTTTATTAATGGAATCAATTCTTTTTGGTTTGTTTTGTTTTGTTTTGTTTTGTTTTTTGGTTTTTTTTTTCAGAATGCTTCTTTTCTTGTACTGGCATTTTACACAGGATCTTCTCCCACTAACAATAAGGTGGCATCTCTTCAGGGCACAGTGACATCTAGGAGTCACAGAATCACAGAATGGTCGGGGTTGGAAAGGACTTCTGGAGATCACTAGTCCAGCCCTACTGCTAAAGGAGGTTCACCTAGGACAGGTTGCACAGGAACGCATCCAGGCGGGTTTTGAATCTCTCAAGAGAAGGAGACTCCACAAACTCTCTGAGCAGCCTGTTCCAGTGCTCCATCACCCTCAAAGTAAAGAAGTCTTTCTTCATGTTCAGATGGAACTTCCTGTGTGGCAGTTTGTGCCAGTTTCCCCTTGTCCTATCACTGGGCATCACTGACATGAGTCTGGCCTCATCCTCTTGACTTTTGCCCTTTAGATATTTATAAGCATTGATAAGATACCCTCTCAGCCTCCTCTTCTCCAGACTAAACAGCCCCCTTTCCTTGTAAGAGAGATGCCCCAGACCTCTAATCATCTGTGTAGTCCTCTGCTGGACTCTCTCCAGTAGTTCCCTGTCTCTCATGAACTGGGGAGCCCAGAACTGGACACAGTACTCCAGATGTGGCCTCACTAGGGCAGAGTAGACAGGGAGGAGAACCTTCCAGTTTTGTATCATCTGTCCATTATGCTGCTTCCTATCCCTCTTGCCTTCTCTCCATTTCCTCAACAGGCTTCTCAGATTCACTGCCAAGATAAGAGGTTAAACTCCTTCAAGTCATATTGCCCCACCGCACTGTCCAGAATGGTTTAGGATAGATAAAAGCTCTTCTTTTACCTCGCTTCCAATAGACATCTTGGTCAATGTAATTTCCTTGGACATTTCATTTCAATTACATTTGTGTGGGCAGCTCTAATGATACCACAGATGATAGGATTTGCAATGGGTTCTCCTAAACTAGACTATAAATGAGCTATCTCTTCACTGCTTCCTCCAAATCAGTTAGATTAACAAGAATTTGAAAGAAAAGAGGAAATATGTACCGAAAATAAAATTACTTAATCTAACAGATACAATGCACAAAGAAGCAAGTGAAGAGAGGGATAATAAAACATGCAGGCATTTAAAGGCAGAGACATTACAAGGAAGATTATAGTAAAATTTACCAATATATCATGTATGGAGCCATGAAGATTCTTTTGCTTAGTGTGCATAGTTCAAAAAAACAAAGAAGAATTGCATTCAGAATGTGTAGGGCAAGTTGCTCCTTTGGGCCAGGTTGCCTTGCATTAAATGCACAAGTTTGCAACTATGACTTGGATAACGCATGTGAAAATAATATTGCATAGAAGAGCACAATACCATTACAAACATGTAAGAACATAATAACATTTGATTAATTTGGTAGACAGTAAATTAGATTTGATCTTCAAGAATAATACAGTGTAAAAGCCTCTGATTTTATATGCAAGGCAGTTATTTCACAGCCTGAATGGCCAAGAAAAATGATCACACATGTAGCTTGGCTAACTCAGCAAGCATCTGAGAAGTACACGTACAAGGGGAGAGAAGACTGTAAGGTGTTGCAAAGTATATTATTATAGGAACAAAATTACATAAAGAAAAGTAAAATCTGACCTACATCATAAAATATATCTGGTACACCTGAGGATATAATGGAAACAGTAACAGATCAGCCAAACAATTTAGGGTTGGACTGGACATCTCACTTAAAAACAGTATATCATAGGCAAGCAATCTTGCTTTGGCAGAGGAGTGGACAAATGGCTTAGTAGGTCTCTTCTATTACTAATTCTTTTCATTCAGTGCTCTTTGTAGACCAATGTTAAGTACCTCTAAAAGGCACTAGAAAGATTAGACCTCCATTTACTTCTTGTCCTAAAAGCTAGTCTTTGATCACAGAGCAGTGAGATACCAAGTCTATTAGCTACCAGTGTTTACTCGGAAATGAAAGAATATTTAAAGACAATGGATAAAATAATAGGTTCTAATCAATCAATGTTAATTTCTCCAGGAGTTTATGCTGACACACTAACACCCTGTCATTTCTGATGAGTAATGCTTTAGAAACAATTATGGTTGCTAAGTTATCATTTCATTAAGAAGTATGAAATGAAAAATGAATCATCTATCCTGGCTTTAGAGAGAGTTAAAGAAGCAAAACTTGGGATTAATTCTTTAGCAAAATTATAGCTGTATCCACAAAAGTATAAATAACCATGCCTCTTAAGGTAGCATAAAAAATCATATAAGGGAAAGTCCAAGAAGTGTGTTATATATTCAAAATCAATTCAGAAAAAGATTATTTTTTTCAGAAAATTTCACAGGGTTTCTTCCAGGAGACAAACTATTGGGTACCCCTGACATCCTAAAATCCAGGTTAGGAGAGCATATTCCCTTTGTTCTGCAATCTCTTAAAATGTATTCTCTTGATTTTATATAATCCAACCCTGTTATAGTGTATAAACAATAAGGCATATTGTGTTTTATCATAACTATGAGGGAATTTTTTTCTGAGTAAATTATCAATTAATGTGTTAAGTGTTTTGCTATTTTATGTATTTATTTTGATCTTCCAACAGAAATTTGAAAACATAGTGGTTTTGTAAATGCTGTTTTAAAGATCTACTCCTGTTCGTCTTCATAATGAAGCCTTGTTTCTGAATGTGAAGACAAACGTAAGTGATATTTTGACATTGTTTTGATTAATGAGAAATAATTATACTTTTACTCCCTGAGGCAGGAGTTGTGTAGTACAAGTTGTATAAATGCAATGAGGCAGAGGCTAACTTCTTTGACCAAGTACCACCCCACATTTTAACAGAAATCATCACAACCTTTTTGCCCATTTCCTTTTGTTTAGAGAAAAAGGTAAATTCTACATTCACTCCTCCCAGAGCTGGGTGTTTAAACAGAATAAGCAAATTATGTTCTCCTGTCCTGCAATGTGCAGCTGAAATACACAAATTGTTATCACCTTAGAGGAAGAACCCTCAATTTCAGAGTTCCTTCCAGTACTAAGATTTGCCTTGTTATTTATTTTGCCTTGTTATTTACAACCTCTTACTCCTTGAGGTAGGTGGGAAGGCTGTTAGGGACCTTTCTGTTAAGAACTTGTTTATAGCATCCAAGGGGAATTTTCCTCTTATGTTAATGCAAGATTGAAGATGACACCTCTGTCCATTTGGTTTCATAGGAACAGTAAGACAGAGAAACGTAAGCACTTTCTAATTATGTTAAAAAACATGCAAGTTTTGAATAAAATTTTGCTCGTGAGCTAACAAAACCAAAAGCTTGAGACTGGCAGTATTTTATTTACATGGAGGGCACATAATGTGGAGTGTTAATTAGACGATCTCTGGCTGGATTTTCTCTCTTCTGTGCGGCCCATAGGATTAAACTGAAAATGAAGACTTGAAAACAATAAAATATTACTTTGGAGACAATTTTGAATCTGCAGTGTGTTATTGTGTCAGAGTCATAGTTCCATATACTTGCTTTTCTAATGTGTTACTTCATCAAAACAAATGTAACATTACATCTTTTTATCCTTGACAGAGTCATTCTGAAAGTTATCTAAACTTCTGAAAGTCATGGACTTTGTATCAGCAGTTCTTAAAAAAAATCCCTTTGGGAGCCTCCAAAAATCCCATGGGTGAAAAATTGTGTTGCCTATTACATACATGTGCATACAAACAAAGACATATACATCTGTGTAAACAAAAAAAAATTCTTAGCAGAAGGGAATTAAAACAAAACAGACTGGAAAATATAATGGACTTTTATACTCGGTCAAAAATAGACAAAAGCATTGTTTGAAATTTTTTAATTATTATTATTTTTTAAAGCATTCAGATTTCAGAGGCTGAATTAATTTCACAAATAAAACAAATTAGTGAATACCTACTACAAGACTTGCCCTGGCATGGGATGACCCAGAAAGGTATGCCAGTCCAATCAAGAAATATGAAATACATATAGATAATAATCTGACTAGAAGAAAATTTCCTAAAAAGAAAAAAAAAAAAAAGAGAAGAAAAAA
>VZZY01006341.1:0-33325 GCA_013400335.1 Eurystomus gularis | reverse complement strand
AAAAAATTTCCTAAAAAGAAAAAAAAAAAAGAGAAGAAAAGAAAAGGAAAAAAAAAGAAAAGGAAAAAAATATTCAAAATAGAAAAGCTTGCAACCCATTCTTGTGGAAAGTGAGAGCAAGAAGTCGCTTCCGTTCACATTTGCTCACTACTTTTGCATGAAGAGGGATGTTACCTGCAGTCACTGATAAAATAAGAAATGCAAGAACTTGGCAACTGACTATTGCTCATAAACAAAGTAAATTTAGACCTAAGGAAGAACAGTCATTACTCACAAAACAGAATCTTGGCCATTTTCAGGAAAGAAAAGGCTTAATCTCCTTAGAAACTATAAAAAGACCAGAGATCCTTCTAGAAGAGAAGCAACTCCAGAGAAGGATGTAATCTTTTTAATGTTTCTAAGCCAATTTCACAGGCCCTGAGGGAGTGAGAACAAAAATAATACTCATTGCTGAAGAGTTTAAATTATTATCTTTTAAACTTACTCTAGAAAGTAAAGGAAAGAAACTCCTGAAATTTGAAGAATTCCTTCCAGCATGATGCAGAATTGAACTGGGCTCTTTAAGCAGAGTGAAATGTTGGGCCATTGGGCTTTGGAGAAAATCAAGAGAAGAACCATTGTATTTTCTGTGATAATCCGTTTTCCACCTGTTTGGAAAATATTCTCTGTGCTTCCTCAGTTTTAGATACAACAGTATTTCAGGAATTTTGGGACCTTGGGCTTTTGAAATTTTCATCCTGTGTACCTGTAGAAGCTAGCAGGACCCTTACCCTTCATGAATGAAATATTGCTGGTATTTAAGCTAACATTTGACTCAGCTGCAAGCTGGTGTAAAAAAAAAATATTTCAGTGAAATCTGATCATATGTTATTTACTAATGTATTTATTAACAGGCAGCTGAATGGCTTCAGTAATAATTCTTAGTATTTATCATCCCCTACAAGGGTAATATAGACAGGTCTCCATTAATCTGTGTTATTTTAAAAGAGCTACACAAAAGAGCTAAGTGGGCCCCTTATTTTGCTCACATCATCCTACAGCAAGAAAATATGATGTGACAGGGATTTGCCTTGATTTATATCATATAAAGAACAGGCCTGAAGTAGACATGAAACTGCTCTTCTTTAATGCTTTCTGATTGTTTCACTGAATTTATATTGCTTTGGTGCATTAATTATCATGTTTTTGAGAATCCCTTGTTATATGAGCTAGCTGTCTCCAAGGGACATCTGTGTATCAGCCTTGTAAGTATGCCAACCTGTAGTAACATTTGTGTGCTTCGCTTCAAAACTAGTGTAAATTTTGATGTATTTACCAACTATGTGGCTAGATTATAACCCTGGGTAGAAACTAAATTTACAGTATTATTATTTTTATTATTACATGATATGAGCAGACTAGAATAATCAGACTTGCCAGGCTGACTAAAATTTTGACATCTGAGACTAAGTCTAAGTCTGTCAATAATCAAGCAACTAGACTTTTGCTCCTTTACGATAGTTTTCTGTTTAAAGTGTTTTGTTATGCCATAGGTACACTCATCACTTTGTAAGGTAATACAAATGATGGAATAAACTACATTGTAAACTGCAGGGACAAATCAGGCTACATTCTGTTCTTCGTGCTGAACAGAAGCTCCACTAGAGGCTGCACTAGAGATCAGAATCCAATGGTGTGGCATCCTCTGCCCACTGAATGTTGTTGATGCTAAATTGCATGTCCTTGTGGATTTCTAGGAGGACTAGAACGATTTAGGACACCTAATACTGTTTGTTTGACTTGATGGGTCACTATGCAACTGCATAGCTTTCAAATAACACTTCAGTCAGGTTTAGCTTTTGATGATATGGCTATCAATTAGGAATGACTAAAAAGAAATTTAGACACTCTCTGGGAAAAGATTTTTATCTTAAAACTTCACAGTTTAATGGGAAGATTTCCAAAGATGTTTAACTACTTTGAAGATCTGTCCTTAAAGAAACAAAGCAAATTAAGTACTACTATTTGTATCTTTCCAGACTGGAAAGTCAAGTACAAAGCACAAAGAGAAGAGACACACTTAGAGAATCACACAGAAAAGGCAAAATCATTTCTGAGTCATAAAACACTAAGGACAAGGTAGGTTGCTGTGCCCCACACACACACTCTCCAGCTCAATAAGATTAATAATAGCCTAACATGTTGCTCAGAGGGTGTTAGAAGAGTGGAATTCATTGTCCATTGTGATGGTATTCTGTAAGCTAGAGCTGGCTGCAGACTACAAAGGAAGGCAGAGATTAAATAGAAGAAACTATTGAATTTCTCAATTTAAAATCCAGAAAGGAGTTTTCCATGGATTTCTACAATCAGCTCAGATTTATCAATACTGCTCTGCCTAACCATTTCATTGCTCTGATTGATCCTGTAAAGAACTATTTTCATTCCTGATGTGTCTGACCTGAGCTTACAAAGTTACAAGATTCATGGTTATGGGGCATATGAGAATGAAGGGCCTGATTGCAGAGGCTCTGGGAGTGTCTTTCAGCTATTCAGTTCTTAAAATGCAACATGCCAGTGTGTTTGAGGAGGTGCTGGGCTGAGATCTTATGTTTGGTGAGAATTTAAATTCTTTTTTTTTAATTGAAGAAGAAAGTTTCCTACAAGGTAGTAAACTTGTTGTTTGCCCTACTCTAGTTATTAATATGCAAAGTCTCAAATTCAATAAAATCTCATTTTGGAGAAAAGACAATAAGCTGACTGGCAGGATCTGTAAAGTGAGTGCCAGACTCACAGTCCTACCAAGAACAGTAAGTAAATCTCTAAGCACAGATTTTCATTCTGAAAATAAATAAATAAACAAGCACATAAATGGAATAACAAGGAGACTATTATCAGTTTTGTTAGCAAAAGGTCAAAGTCTTCCAAATGAAAAGCACTGATATATCAAGGACAAACACACAGACTGCCTTGCAAACCATGTGGATTTCCATGGCAGTTTATTTGTGTATATCCTGGGGGATCTACAACACATTAAAAGAATGCATTTGATCCTTTTATCCTAAATAGATTTTTCTGTTGCTAGGTGATGTAATATCCTTGTAACCCTACAAACTCCAAGGACAATGGCATTCAGTGACATTTCTGTTGTCAGCAGCAAGCTTCTGGAAAAGTGGAATGCAATATTTTTTTTGGTTAATATTAGTTCTACAAAACTTTTCAGTTCAATACATTTGAATTAATTTGCTAGATTCTTAATACTATTTTTCTCCTAAAAGCATAGCTATACTGTTTTCACTCTTGAAATGTTAGCTTCATCAAATGGCCTTTGGAAACATTCAGCATTTAGTTTTAATCCAAACTCTCTATTTAAACCCATTTTAGAGGGAAAATAGGCTCCTGACATACAGAAATGACACTGGGAGGAGTAACTCAACACTTGACTGTGCAGTGAGCCATCCACTGCAGTGCTTCAGAGGTCCTGATTATTTTCCAATATGTATGCTGAGAGAGGAAGTGAAGAAGAGGATGTTAGAGATGGAATGATAACAACAGAAAATTAATGTTGGCAAGAGAGTAAAATTTAGTTTAAACTTCATTAGCTTATTATTTCACAGGAAGAAAGGCCAAAAATCTACAAAATTACAGAATGCCATTGGAGATATCAAGAACAACATCCATATCACAATATTATAAGTGGGCAGAGTGTTGAGTGAAAACATTCAGATGAGACTGGTAAGTGGATCATGCCCCATACAGAACCCCACAGAAAAAAATCTACAAAATAATTAAAATTGCAAGCAAGTAGATGCCCAGTGTTGCTGCTAATCTACCAGAGTTCCATTAATCTAATAGCGGCTAAGGAACAGAAGTGAGGGAATAATTTCTTTATTAACTCAGTTGCCCACTACAGAGCTCTCGTTGTGTGTGACAAATCCAATGAAAAATATTAACTTCTGAAGTATGTTTGTTCATTTCCTATTATGCTTCTAACTGGCTACAGTAATCCAGCATGAGTGAGTCTTTAAAGATTTCTCTTACAAAGATCTGTAATGAAAAGATCTTGTTAAGAATACAGGAGGAAAATGTAATAGTGTTAATGATTGGGTAGGTCTTCTTTTACTATAATAATTATCAGTAAAAAGTTATTAAAACCAAAGGAAATATAAATTGTTAATTAGAGAACCTTGTGCAATTCAAATATGCTTACTTAAATTTTTCTGAATTGTGGTGGGCAAAAGTCTTCAGAATCACTTGGTAGCAGTCTCTGACATTTCTGCATGTTATTCTGAGTATGACCTCGATCCAAATGAAGAAGAGGAGAAAAAAGATAAGTAAAGGCAGAGGATTTTTTTTTCTAAATATTTAGAAAATGTCTGTGGTTTTTGATCAATATTTCAAGATTTTTCTATTTTATTAAACCATTTGATTAACCTTATTGAAGAAAAAAATCCAGATTGAGACCTTGTCTTCCATGTCACAGAATTCTCAAGTGAAATATCTTAGTTTTTCAAGCAAATTGTTTGGTCACATTTAAATTATCTGATCTACAGTAGATTATAGAGACCAAAGAAAAAAATATCAATTCTCCAGTTACGAAAGTTTCTCCCTGGTGTAAATGGCACCAAAAGTTTTATTGTCAGGGCTGATGACTCAATTTTTATAATGCTACTTTAATGTATAGATTGTTCTAAGAGTTTATGACTGCTACCAATAGCTGCTTACTTCATATTATTAATGAAATGTTTTCTTCTTTCTTGTAAAGCATAATGTGTTGAAAGGAGTTGCTTCTTTGGATCAATAATAATTTGTTCATAACAAACAAGAAATGCAAAAATCTTAAGTTTTCTTAGACAAATACTGTTTCAACTCTCTACCCTGTTTTCTATAAATAATAATTGCAGCATATTAGATTTCCTCTGTTTGCTTTCTGTATTTCTTCTGAAATAATGGTCATCATATGCTTCTACAGATGTCTGGGTGTAAAGAACTGTACACAAGGGAAAAGTACAGTTCAAAAGAAGTCCATTTATTATAGACATTAAAACATAAGCTGAAACATGGGCGTGATGTCTACCTGTCCAGTCTTGCTACTTGTCATGGCAAAACCAGAAGCTTCAGACCCATGGCTCTCTGGTAAAATGATCATGAAAAAAAAGTAGCAATGTCAATACTAAGTAGAATATGAAATAGTTGTGTGAAATTAAATGACTATGTAAAGCATGTTAGTATACTGGAAACCAACTGGGTGATAAAAGCTTTTGCCATCTGTGATAGATAGCATAATTGTTTAATGGATTTGTTTACAGTTTATTGTGACTTCCTGCATCTCTTTGCAAACTGCATTCTGGTCCGATTAAACCCTCTTGAGATAATTGCTTCTTCTCTGAGAATAATGGAGCCTGCTCCATTTTGGAGAAATTTCTGGGATGTAGGAGGGCAAGCAGAGAGCGATTAACATGGAAAGCAAAGAGACCGCAGGACTGGAAATAGAGAGGTTGTGGGAGGCATAAGGCATGTATTAGCTCCAGAAACTGTCTCTATAGCAGTCCTCAGAGGTAGTGGAAAGAATGAGACTTTCCTAGGAGGTCAGCACAGCCTTTCTGCAGGGCACAGTGAGAAGCTTAATTCAGGCAACAACTGATTACTGCTTGACTGAAAAATAAGTCTGGAGAACAGGAATGCCTCTGCGGAGGAATCTAACTGTGGTTATGAAGGCAGTATTTATTTTCTGGTCTTCTTTTTTTATTAATGTCCATCATATCTTATTGCTTATTTACATTTTTGGATTAAAAGTTAGTGTGCTTTGATTAATAATAAAACCTAATGTTAGAGACTTCTGGAGAGACCACACCGGAAGACTCCAAAAAAAGTCTGAGGGAGTTGCACCTCATATCTGTCACATAGTCCAGTGACACATCATACCATGAAACAAGCCTAATGGAGAAACTATCTTCTTTTACATGGTTACTTTGAAGTCTGTTAATCTCTTTCAAGAATAGCAAATCATAGAAATTTTTTTTGTCAAGCATTGTTTTTCTTAACTTTTTTGCATGTGAAGATCCATTTTTATCTATCCTGTTTTACCAGAGGAATTTGATGGTAAAGAAAGTCTACTGGAGAATAGAAAGCAGCTTTTTATATTTATGCAGCATATAAGTAGCACCCCTATCTACTCTAATAACAACTGTGCTGCATCTACATCTTTCAGATAATCACTGCCCTTGTGCAATGCTGCCTTCAGCAGCTCTTTTCATCTATGTCAGGCTACTTCTTAGCACTGACTGTGACAAAGCAGCACTGGATGTACATGGATCCATTTATTCCAGTCCAGCTAGTGTCGCATAATCTTTGCACACAGGCACAGGAGCTTTGCTATCAGAGTCCACCAGTTTTCAGACAAGAATTGCTCTGTCTGGCAGGGAAACAGGAGAGGCAAGCGTGCAGGTACCTGAGTTGCACAGCTTACCCATAGCGTCATGAGCACCAGGGGGTCAGCTGCAAGGGGGCTAGATGCAGGCATGTTGTTGGACTTGAAAATAAAAAGATGTCCTTTGTGGGGCATAAACAGAAGGATTCAACAAGAGGAGTTCATCATTTGCACTGTAAAGCTATGTTTGTATATACATCACATAATGAGAAAAACCCCTCTGGTTTCTTCTGGCTGCCTAAGCTTGTATTTCTGTTAAGTCAAAAACTCTCAGAAACAGGTGTTCTGTCTACAGCAGAATAAGCACTAAGAAGGCAGTAGCAATAAGCAAAACTAAACTGACATTATATGAAAAATTATTTTCTGCCTTTCATCTTATTTATGTACTATGCAAATATGCAGCAAAAATTATTCACACAATCACCACTATACTGGTAAAAGATTTCCAGTTTTCATTTCACCTCTTGTTCTTTCAAAATCTTAGATCAGGGTTTGCAGAAGAGTAGACACTGACATTTCTTTAATATTATAGTTTTTTAATTACTGTAATTCAGTTAAATGAAATGATTGCCTAGAATTTGGGCAATTATTACAACCCAAAATTCAGGATTTCAAGATCTGCACAAAAACAGGGTTTCTAAAAGCTTTGAGAAAGCTACTTACTGCTAATCAATTTTGACTAAATGCCATTTAATAACCAATAATAATCCTTTGTTTAGTTAGTTCTTAGTGAATGATGTTAATGCTTGACATATCCTTAGTGAAATCATTGTATTAAGAGAAATCTGAACTGTCACGCTCTAAGAATTTTACACTGTCTAAACGAACTTCTCCCTTAATAAGTCAAAAGTGTTGCCAGAAAGTCACAGAGGAAAAGCCAGTGCCTTCATCTTGTATCAACTTGTCATTTATGGCTGAATGCAGATTTGGGAATTTGAATGCTTCTTATTTGTTGGAGAATGCTGCTCATCTCTGCTGCCAAGGCAAAGTAGGATCCCCTCTGACATCTATTTTCACTTATTCTTCCTTGCTTTGCAATGGGAAGTCTTCCAGGATTCTTGATAACATAACAATTATTTTTTTTACACTTTATCATGTTTCAGGCAGGAGTGTAGAAAACCTCTTTAGCTCAAACTTCCTTCTTCTGATCAGAATCTATATTCTCCGATTTCAGACAGTGCCATGTTTCATTTGAAGATTATTATAATAACCAAATTTATCAGGCATTGATCTTGCCTTCTATGAGTTATTGTGCAGTAGTGTGATAATTCTGTATTTTTGATACAATTTGTCTCATAGTTGTATTTCATTTTCCTTCCCAAGGAATCATAGGATGATAGTGTTCCAGATGGTGACCTTAAAAATTTTCAAACTGAGTGAAATACTTCGCTACACTTTCAGGTACATAACACGGATAAAAGGATACCTTTCAATGCTGCCTTCTGAATCTCTGCAATCTAAGTTTACACTTAAAAAAAATATTTTTTTTATTATGCACACAATGAGAGTAATTGATAGTTCAACCATTTTTCTATATTTTGATATCCAGTTGGATGGTTTAAAGTGGCATTTTAAGTTATTACAAGTGAGTTTCTGAATAAAATAAACATTGAACCATCATCACTGTTCTGGACTCACTGCTTTGTATTTTGAATATTCAGCAAGATCAAAGATGATGATTACAAATGAAGATCAGTGCAATTCACCTTGAGCAGCAGATCAGCTAAAAAATGTTGAGAGACAGCCATGCATATCTTCAACTCTCTATTTAGAAAAAGAAGTCCAGGAAGCCCAGATGAATTCTACAGGACAGCCAAATGCAAAATTCTAAGAGATATGGGAAGAAAATTCCAGCTATGCTGACTGTAAGAACCCAGACCAGTACTTTCATGTTCATGTTTTGAATTTTTTCCAAGGGTATTCCGAGCATAGTTTACTATGAGCAGTCCAGAGGAGCATTATTACCTTTCACTCTCAGTGGAGTTCTTTCTAGAAAATTTGCACATTTTAGCTTGAAATACTGTTTAACGGATGACTGATTAAACACATATTCCAAGAGTTGTACAAATCCTTTCTAGATAGGAAGAAATGCAGTGGAATATTATTACCATGGATGCAAAGGATACATTCTCCTATCACAATGACAAATTCCTAGTGAACTTCCAGTGCATTTATCACATATTGCAAACATCTAACCTGTTTCCAGTCATTTTTTAATGAAGTAATAGAAAGACAATATTAGCTATTTTTAAAAATTTCTTCAATTTCTTCTGGCTAGGTTCCACACCTTAAAAAGACAGTAATGGACTGACACACTATCTGTCATCAGCCTTTAATACCAGAAATTACTGTTTATGACATGGAATGCTACAAGGGGAAGATATTCCAATTATTTTTCCATTTTTCAGCAGCTGATGTTCCAAGTAGCTGAATTGAGGTCAGTTCCCATGAAGCACCTACATTCAGCAGAGACTACATTCCTTGGCAGCAGAAACACTTGGATGGACTAGCAAGGAAAATGAATGTCCATCTCATCTCTACCGAAAACATTGGACAAAGGCCAAACTCCCCTTGACTGGGAAGTCACTAGGTGCCTGGGATTTCATCCGAGTACAGAACTCTGCCTTTTTGGCTTACATAGCCCAAGCAGATTCCAGGCATAACCTTTAATTTAGGTGGTATTGTCAAGGTTGCAAAGAGAGCTTGACTTCACAATCCAGCTATCTCTGGCTGAAGTAAATTAAATCACTCCTAGATTCTCAAATATTTAAAAAACAAACCACTAAAAATACAAAACCTAGTTATGGCCTATTTAGCATGCCAGCACAGACACTAAAAGCTGTTTCTGTGCAAGCCCCTGACTTGGAGATCAACAGGAAACAGGTTGGTTTGTTTATTTTGGTGAAGAGGAAATTATTCTGCTCCAGCCTCTGCTCCCTGCAGGAAAAGCATCTCCCCAGTATTTCAGTAACTCTATTTTCCTAAGGCACTTTTATATGAAAGTCAGACATTTATTCTGATGGCTTTGAAGACTCCATTGTCCCCAGGGAGGACAACACCAGTCATGTTGGCTGATTGTTAACCCAATGTACTCCAAGACATTTAGTGGCCTCAAAAACATCATCTGCAATTCAAAGCTGTTTGCATGCAGCTACATGTCCTCAAGTTGCCATGCCACACAACTGTCACAACTCATGTCAAGCTGTTACACAATCCTGTCGACTTCCCAGCTCTTGTCTTCATGTGAAAACAAATGGAAAGAAATGTTTGCCCTTTTTCTGTCCAAAATAATGTGCCCTTTGGTTTCAAGTTCAGATTGCAGGGTGATTGTCAATGCTTTTAGTATGTCCAAGTTGGAACTTTCTCTCTCACTGAGACTTCTACCTAAAGTTTCATATAAAATAGTGAAAGACTATTCTCCAGAAACTTTGAAAATAAGACAATATAATATTTGATCTCCAGGGGGGTTTATGAAGTTTTAATTTATGATAACCAATCCCTCCTATCTTAGGGGTTTATGTCATTCAGTGTCTTTTAACAGCACCGAGAATAACTGGACTATCTTTTGAAGTTTGTAGCAAGTTCAAATTTCATTCCCATTTGCATGCTCTGGCCTTCATATACTATCATTGTATTTTCTTATAAATTTCTTTTGAGCTTTTCATTTTAAAAACAAATTTAGCTTTTACCTTTTCAGCAGATGAGGAACAGCTTTATTCATTGCCATTGAAGAAAAAGAAGTCAGACTCCATACTCCGTTTCTTTTACACAGCAGTTGCAATGGAGATTGAATGTATTATAATTTTAAAAAATATTTTTTCCTTACTCTTCATGAAGTTAAGTACTCTTTGTTTCTTTTATTCCTGACAGCATGATTGATTTTTTTTGTTTTTCACTGGGTCATTAATAATGCAATTATGAAATATGTTATTACAGAGTGATGTGGGAAATGATAAATGCAAGAGTAACGTTTACTTGAAAACCCCCTAGACTTAACCCTAGGTTATTCAATGTACATCATGTGCAACATTCAATGTACATGTTGTGAGTGGAAGCACAGAAGTCACGTTTTGGTGCATAATAGACCATCTCTTTTCTTCCTAATTTGCTCTACAGATCTGGTATTAGCAGAAAGAGAATATGTAGTCTTTGCTGCTACTGAATCTGTCTGCCTGGCTTTTCAATCTTTTTCTTACGGTGTTTGTATTAGACTTGTGTTGCAGAACCAATGAGAGTTTTAAATACCCTTGCCTGACCAATTTTTATTAGATTTATCAGACAACATTTGCATCTGGAATGGAAATCTAAAGCAATTTTATACAGCTGAGATATTGAACTTTCAAAATAAAGACTTAGAAATGCATAGTCAAGAAGTAATGTGGTAATACACTTCATGAAATAATACTCTAAGCAGAGTAAAACATGATCAAAACCAATTTTTCAAATCTTAAGTACTATATTACAGTCATTTCTAAATTGAAACATTCCAAAGCCACATTTCATTTTACAATGTGGCAGTCTTTCCTCATTTCTGATCATGAAGACCTTTACTTCAAATTAAAAAAAAATAGAGATAAGGAGAGAGACAAGCCACGAAGAAAAAAAGGTTTCTATTTTCTAACTGTTCAGTAACAACCTACTAACCTTATTTTATTTACCAGAAACAGAATTTGCCTATCAAGTGAATGCTTCTTTCATGAAGAAGGGAAGGCAATATATTTTAAAGAGTATCAAGCTACACTATCCACTATAGAAATATATACAGAGATGCTGACAGACATTTTGCCTCAGGATAGACAAGTGCTGCTGTACAGCATCTCTATAACATCACTAAAGGCAAAATTTAAACCACATTAAGGAAGGGAATCAAGACATTGCTAAATGGTTTTGTATCCTGAGCAAATCACCATTCTAATTATGTTACCTATGAAAATGGTCAGCCTTAATTCAAGCCCAAACAAGTTACCATAAAAGTTGAAAGTTGCAGTCTAATATTAATTATTTATAGGATGAAGACTGTAAGTTCTTTTGTCCATCCACATAAAGACTAAACATGTCCTAAAGTGAGCTACATGCAAACCGTTGCAAGCTAACTACACTTGCTTCCATCTAGGTTTTACTCCATTGTTCAGAGAAAACATTGGGTTACCATTTGTGCTTGACATCCTGTCAAGACCATACATCAGAAAAATGCTTCAAGACCATTTGTTCTTAATGAAAGCAATTTGTTACTAGCTGAAGCAGTGTCCTTTGTCCTACTGCCAAAAATGCCTTGTCTATCGTCTATGTTTGCTGAGCTCACACACAATAGTGGAAACACTATGAGACACATTTAAAACTACAGCATTACAAACAGGATACACTTCATTGTTCTAAAACAATAGGCATGACTATGTTCTTCATCACACTTTTATCTACCATAGAAGTTCATTAACACAGCAGAGGTTCAGCATTTCTTAATTGCCTTTTTAATTTAGTCCACTTTTTCCCCAGGGCTGATACACTGATTCCTCCACTCATTCCTCCCTCCTCCCCTTCTCACTAGAGCGGCATTAATGAGATACATTTTAAAACAGCTGCTTCTTTTATTACGTTCACATATTCTTATATAAACATATTTCTTACCTTTATGAATTTAACAAGCACTTTGAGGCAAGTATTAGGAATACTTAGGGAAATACAGATATCCTGAGAGTGGAAGGATTTTAAAAGGAGGCAGGTCTAAAAGTAAAAAAAAAAAAGTAATAAATGACCTAGGAAAGAAAAGGGTAGGTGGGTCGTGAAAAATACAGATAGCAAAATGGTTCTCAGCTAATCCTATTACCATAAGCAGCCTTAGAAGAGCAAAGTCACATAATTTCATATACATGGCCTTTGTCTGTACAGAGATAGCACTTCACAGTGGCAGCCCAGAGAAGAACAGGGTTTGTGGACATGTGGCCATAAGAGTGTTTAGAGAACAGATGAGCTGCCTAATGTATCCCTCATTTCCTTTCCTGTGTAAGCTTTTGAGTGCTCTAAGTTAGTTCCTTAAAAATGAAAGGAACACTCTTCAGAAATCATTTAAATACCTGCAGGATACAGGAAACTGTATATATGAGGTTATTCAGGCTGGTAGAATTAGGAGTATACTTCACATGGCTGCCTTTCTTACAAAGGAAAAAAGAAAAATGTCATTATATATTGTGGAAAAAGAACTGCATAGGAATATGAAATATTCATGACCCTTCTCCTTTGAAAAAGTGTGGTTAAACGCATGAGCTGATGTACTCAGATAATCCAAACAAAATGTTGTATACTACTGAAGAATTAAAGCATAAAGGAGGGTTCTGTATATGATACAGTATGTATCAGTTACATCAAAAGCCACAGCTTGTATTGCAGTAGAGTATCCTTTTTCTCCACCTACAACATGCTTGAGTCATGTTCACTAGGAATTGAAGGGGTTTGTCTAGATGTTAACAAAGGAGCAAGAACAATTGGCCATTACTGTATGCGATACATGGTATTACAATGACACAGTATACATACAGATCCATTTTTAAAATGAATTAATAAAAATGTGTTGAGGTTCTTGAAAAATGTCATTATAATTTTTCATATTTATACATTTTGCCTTTCAGGAGAAGAATGAGAAAATATCATTGTCAATACTGTGAAACCTTCTCTCCTGCAATAAAACCCAACCCTGTTTAAAATACAGATTTGAAAGGGTAGTTAAATAATTATTGCATTTTTAAAGTGTTATTTAGTGCTTACTGAAGGTGCTGACTAAAGTAGAGTCACCATACCACGGGCCAATGCAATGCTAGTTTTCACAGAGACCTTTTTAGCTGCTTTGCTTTTTCTGTGAAAATACTGAAGATTAGGTCAGCTTGAATCCTTTCCATACCATGGCTGCCAAAATTAAATATCATCCCTGCATGTCTGTGAATTTACTCCCTGGTTACAGAAACCAGTATCTCATCACATGCCAGTTACCAGCTGCACTATGTATAACAAATAAATGTTAGGTTCAGGCACCTGTTATTTAGGAATGAGAGACTCCCTTAATTTATTTCGCATGGGCTACAGTATCAGTTCATCACCGAGTTGTTGTCACCCTAAGCTGAATTTGAATCTGTGGCTTATACACCTGTGCATGTGTGCGTGCAAGCAAGTGACAAGTTTAGTTTCTGATTGCTGGTAGGAACTAAAATCACATTTCAGATTGTATTAAGTAAAATTATATGAAGATTTTTTCTCATTAGAAGAGTCCTCAGTGTATCACTGTTCTTGTTTCCTTCCACACAAGCCCTCTCACAATCCTTCACACATCTGTCAAGTTACCTCAACTAGAAATAAATATCTGAGCTAATAATGATTTTTAAATGCCTGTACTATACAGAGTAAAAGGTTATAAAATAATTTGTTAGATTTTTGGATATGATGAATTTTTTTACATGTTTGTAACTGAACATGGAGAAGAATTTCTGTTTTTCGTTGTTATTCTATCCAGCGTGCCACATCTGGTTGCTCATTCCTCCTTCTTCTTCAGCTGTCATTACCTCAAATATCTACATACTTATCTTTCATCTCCCTGACCCTAGCTGGAAACCTGTTTAGAAAGTACAAATCAAGGTGCTACCGCACTGCAGGACATGTGCCTTTTGAATGCTGCAGTTCTGTTTCTTTATAACTGTAGATGAATATGGCAGAACCAAGGAAGGAACAGAAACATGCGAGTGGAGGTACAAATGTCTTCCTCAAAAGAATAGGTTCAGCAGGTCATACCTCTTCAGTTCAGGAAAGAGGCAGTTGAGGAGGAATATGATGGAAGTTAATGAAATCATCTGCGGCATGGAGAAGGAGATAATAAATATATTGTGAAACTTGCTGCCCTGGGATGTTGTGAGGGCCAAAAGGATAATTAGTTTTGGAAAGAGATTTTAGAGCTACATGGAAGATAGATATATATAATTTACATCACTATATATGCTGGTAGGTATTAAACATCATGATAAAGATATATTGGTGCCAGCAGTGAGATTGTTCTTTTCTTGCCTTCGTTATGATATTATTTTCTTAAAGACAATATTAGACACTGTCAGGCCAGAAGTTTAGGTGGACCTTTGGCCTGACCCAGTTTGGTCAGTCTTGTACCGTTACAAATCACATACCTCTTTTTCTCCACAGAACGGCCATTTCTGACTTAATGTCTGTGCCAGGTCATGCTTACCCCTTTCCAAATTATTTTGCTTAGTTATTAATCCCAGTAGCCTTTCTCACTGGACCCTTTAGGAATCCTGCTTCCACTGATTTTTTTTTTTCATCTTTTTCCTTCTCCCACTCATCCATGCTGAAGTTAATTTATGTTAGCTAAAATCATTCCAGCATTTCAAAAACATGTGAACTGTGTTATGTAAACATGTGAATATTGTCCTGTTTGTGTTCCCTCGAGGCCTGGCCTGCTTGTAACAGAAAAACAGTCAGGGTAAAAATTGCATCTTCTTTCTTTTGTGTTTTGTTTTTTTTTCCTTTTAGTCTACAGTAAGAAGAACCGTATTTTTTGAATCCTTCACGAAAAAGACACTACTTTCAAATGCGAGGATTTTGATGTTTACAAGGGAATAACCATGTTGCTAAAGGTTTACACCAATCCTGATTACACTCAAAGAGAAAAAGCATTGTTTTGACTGTGTGATACTATCTGTAAGGTATTACAGTAAAAACAGAGATGGGAAGGACTATTGGCTTTCAGACTTTTTTTGTTTGTTTTATTTATAGTACTCTATTTGCTTAGTCCAGGCAGAAATGTGAGTACTTACACAAAGGTTTCCTGTGGTTTCAAAAGCGGAATCCAATATACCTTACTGCACATCTCTATTGGAGTTTCTGTCGTAATAAGTTGATTCACTTATTCAAACCACCCTTATTCCCAACTGTACCTTCACTAGAAATAGATCCTAATCACTGTCAGTTCCCTTGGGGCTGAAAAAGCTCAAGCAATACGAAAGTGTATATAAGTTTTAGATAATGTAGCCACATTTTTCTAATCATATTTCTAATTTCACTAGCTTGTTACACAAAAGCGCTGATTAGGGAGCAAGATGATAAAAGCCTAGGAGATAATACTGAATCACTCATACACCAAAATGTAATAATTGTAGAGTTGCTTAAAGAGCTGGCATAAAAACACAATGAATCCCCAAAGCTGCATTTGCAGGGTACTTTTATAGAGGAACAAATAATGCCCAAGGGTGTGACATGGGGAACCTTGTACAAAAACAATGATTTCTACAGTAATTAAAATTTTAATCAAACCACTGATTCCTTTCCCACCCCTCAACACACACAGCATTGTAGTTCAAACACGGAAAGAGCCCTTCATTAGGAAGCATCATCCAAACACATTCTAACACACATTTGAAATAAAGAAAAAATAAGTGTAGTGTAGCTAAAAACAGATGCCTTTTAATGAAGGCAATACCTTTATAGTTCTTGGTTTTACATCTGTCTTAAAAGAACTGGAGTCACTTTGAAGTTCAAAAAAATCAGTGTATTCTGATTTCTGAAGACTTCTAAGAAGATAGAATAAAATGCCACCTTTGATAGTTCTGTATGTATCTTTTCACAGCAGTACTGAGGGAACTAGTATATTGAGAAGAGGGTTGGAGACTGTCTTTTTGTCTCACTTTTCAGCATAGGACTGTGAAATGCTTACCAGCTCTCAATTTTCCCCATTTTCGATGTGTGATGAGGCATGCATGAAGGGACATGATGGACATAGCATACAAAGTTATACAACAGTGAGGTCGCACAGTGGCATCTGGAGGATGTCCCTTGGGTCCCTTCTATTGTGAGACCCCTGAAGTTACAGAGCTCAGGAGCAATAGCAAGCAGTGAACTTTCTCCTTTTTCACCACCCTCCCATGCCAGGCACAGCTAACCATCAGTTTAGAGGATTTAACAGCTTTGGCATGTGCTATAGGAGTCACAGAGCTACAGAGGTGCTGCAGCTACAAATGGGTGAGCAAGACCCCGAGTCTGGGTGAGTCTGAGGCGAGATTATGTGCATGAGGACATGAGGCTTGTGTTGAGTATACAGGCTCAGGGAGGTTCATCCTCAGAGCCAGGTTCCCGAGCCCAGGCTCTCACAGTGGCAGGATAGGATCAGAGCATCAACAGTCTTTGCCACAAAAAGAAAAATCCTTCTGCCTTTCCATGTAGCAAAGCCTGAAAATACAACCTGAGAATGTTCGGCTAGCACTGCTGATACCATTAGTGTAATTATTAAAAGACTTGGAGCCAGGGCAGATTAACATGCAGCAGCAGCAGGTATTATCACTTAGGGCAGACTTGTAGCAGTTCAGCCGGAGGGACACAGTTAGGAACTGGGAAGTTAAAGTAGAAACTCCAGTAATGTCTTTTTATGGGGCCAGTATGTTTCCAAAACCAGAACAGAATAGACTCTTGGGGGGCAGCTAAATCTTCCAGGACTTTCTGCCAAAACTCTAAACTGACTTAGAAACTGTTTTGATTAAATCACTGCAATTGCATCAGATGAAAGTCTGACTGGATTTAGTGCCTCCTAAAAACTGATGGTGTAAAGTTGACCTGTTGTAGGAGGTTGTTTGAGCCAAGCTGCTAGACTGCATCAGGGGGTCTGAGGAGGTCTAACACTTCCAGTCTGCCTCTCTCCCTAGAAGAGAGGTGGAATCAAATAAACAGAGAGAGCAACATAAAGTTCTACATCCATTTTTTTACATAATGGTTAAATCTCCCCCCTCTCCTCCCCTTGTATTTATTTATTTTTTTTTTAAATTTAGGCCATTACTTCTATGTCCAGTGGATAAAGGAATTATTATTTATTTCCATCCTTTTATACAAAGACAGCTGTCATGTTGCAATGGTGCAGAAATCCTGAGCCACTTTGCAATGTCAGGACCAGCCCAAAATTGTGTTCTTGTTTTGACCATAAGTACAGTGAGTTGGGACAATCTGGTATTTCCTTGTCCTGGCTATGGTGCAGTGAGTTAGGACAATACAACACTCCCTAACTGTACCTGAAATTCCTGCTGCCTGGATTGTGGTCCACTTTAGTAGGTGTCAGAATTATCTGACAAGAATTGTGGCCAGAATGGAAATAAACTGACCAAAGTCAATCATTTTGTGATCCTAAGTGAGACCCTTTGAGTTCTCCAGGACCACAGTAGGCTGTGACCCAGTATTTCCCCCTGAGTTGAGGTGTCTCTCAGGTTAGATTTCATGAGAATTTCCAAGATCATCTGCTGATAGACGTTGATGAAGAAGAAGAGGTCAAAGATCACCTGCTGACAAATGCTGATGAAGGAGAATAGCAAGCAATTCACTACAATTAGATTTTGCATGGTTTCAAAGATCGTTTGGTACCAGTAATTTACTACAATTGGCAAAGAGAAAAATCTTTATCATAGGTTAACCTCTATATCATTCAGGGTGTGTTTGTGTGTGTTCATTTTGTAGTGTTCATTATAGCAAATTTTATTAAATCACTCTGATAATTAACTGATGATTAAGTATTGTTAAAAATTGTATAACTTAATCTTGTGATTTTCCTTAACAATGCCAATAAATCTTAAATCAGTGCTATCTCAGAGTTGTATAGGATCCATAATCATTCATTCCCTGACAAACTGGTGTAGTAATTCAATGGGAGGTTTTCCTTACCCTTTATATTAATTCAATTAGATATAAACTGTTGACCAAGTCTGGGACTAAGTCTGGATCCAGCCACACCTGACTCCTCTCTGAGAAGGAGTTTGGAAAGAAAAGGGGTCCACTCTGAACTTTGTGACTCAATGGGAATTTTTCCTTACCCTTTGTATCCCTTCCACTGGACAGAAACTGTGGACCAAGTCTGGGACTAAGATTGGATCTAGCTGCACCTAAGGAGTTAGCTGCACCTAACTCCATCAGGAGTTTAGAAAACAAAAGGGTCCATTCTGAACCTCATGATGCAATGGGAGGGTCTCCCTTATGCTTTTGCATCTCCAGTGTCTGTGCAAATCAATCTAAATTGATTCTAACTGCATTTTCCTTTGTATGGTTCTTCCATGAAGTAAATAATACAGTGAATCTTGCCATCAAACTTTGTTAAGTTGTGCTTTTACAACTTCACGTTAAAAAGACTTTTTGCTAATACCTTTGAAGCTGGTTCTTTAAGTGGTCTAATAACTCATTTCTGTTACACATGTATTCAGTCTTCTATGGATGAACAGACATTGAATTGCTTTTCTGGGCTCTGTAGTTAGCTGCCACACTATAAATGGTAAACATTTCCAAGAAGCAAATGACAGAGCCATGAGATGTACATGTTATGGTCTACTTTGTCCTACTACAGTCACAACTTGACTGCATTAGTGAACATTTGCCTACGCAAACATTCCACCGGTTCGCTGGTGTATGCAAAACTCACTGTTGTGAACCAAATAAAAATACTTCATTTTTTTCAAAATAAAAAAACTTTGTCCCTTGAATGACAGCACTTAAAGGTAGACCTACTGGTACTTTCAGGGTCTTTTCCTTGAATGAGTACTTGCTATTCCAAAATGAGATTGACTGCTCAGATTTTTTGCTACAGTCTGGTGAGCTAAAAGCCATATGTTTCAAAATCAAAACAGAGATTCTCATATAATTATTAGACTGTAGGAGTTAGTTTTTAAAAATAGATGACAAATACCCCAACAGTTCTAATAGAATTGTAGGAGGTGACCAACCTTGAAACTCAATTCATGGTGTGTAATTGCCTTGGCAAGACACAAAGTAGTAAGAATGTACATTTCCTTGTACTGTAGGGGAATGCCTTGAATTCTTCATTTTCCTACATCTACACAAGCAGTACAGTGCATGGAACTGTCAGGTGAAGTTCCCTTAAAAAAGGAAAAATAAACCCTTTCAATGAGCTTTTGTTTCCACATATCGCCTTTACAGCTTACTTGCACATCACAAATGTCATAAAATCAAAATCTTTACAGATAAAGTGCTGGCCTGTCTCTTTCATTGTGCAATAGAAGAAACAATCAGTAGTTGTATTTTGAGCCTTCATTATACCATTTGTATGGATCTCTCCCAGACAGCAGCTAGACTAATTGACGCAAATTTTTCAGACAACTGGTTTGCATTATCTTCTGTATACAATGTAGAGAAAACAAACAGATTGCATCTATACAGATAAGAAAAAGGCTGCTATTTCTGTAGCTTCAACAAGATCTGAAAAACGTATGGTGCCTCTCACAGGATTTGGTGCATTGTACATAATAACTATTGCTTAAACTTTTTGAGAGTAAATGTTACTACAAAAATTCATGTTTGTTTGAATATATAACAAATGATTATGTTTTGAGAAATCTAGAGGCTATTCTTAAGCTGCACATTTTTCCTCAATGTAATTAAATCATAGAGGACCTATGATTCATGAGAAAAATAATAATAAAAAATCCTATTAGTTTCAAGGTGAGTTTACAGTTACAGTAAGATATGTAAAATACTCCACTCCCACAATGCTAAGGTACTGCAAAGACAAGGAGAACACAACAATGAAGAAAAAATTAAAGTACTTGTGCTTTGGTATTCTTACCATATTCAAGAAAATACTCATTTGAACTTACTGGAAAATGAAAAATGAGAGTACTGCTGTTATTTGTATTTAAACATGCATTCCGAATGGATACTATGACTGCCATGGAAACCTACAGAAGCCAATCAAGTCCCAGACATTGCATAGGAAATGATTAACATGGCACTGTGAGCGGACACTAGTCAGTTCCCAAAGAAGACAGTGTTACTTGGCACAGTCACGTCTTTACCATAAGTCTTGGTAATTCTGCTCTTGTTCTGCAGAGATGTACATTGTGCACAGGAGAGTACTGAGGTATATGTCATACTGTTTGGGATACCTGTACTTTATTATTTTTATCATGGAGAATGAAGTTCTCTCTGAGTCTAGACAATGGAAGACATATTTTCAACTATGTTAGGCCATGTTTATGCAACCTGCAGCCTATTTTCATAACTGTAGGAAAATAATTTAGCATATTCTGATATTTCATTGGACTAGGCCTGCTTACATGATCACTCTCTTAGGGTATGGCTGAAAGAAAGAGAAAATAACAGAGAATTCCCTAATGATCTGTAATTTCTTCAGTGCCTTATTGAGGCAGCCAGCTGTTGGAAAGGCTAAAGAAGAACCAGCACACAGGCTGGCTCTAATTTCAAGTTCCAGTTCCTTTAATTTTCCTAGATGAACTGTTCCAGTGACTGCATCACTGAAGTTCCCGGATTTGTAGCCACATGCAAAGATTTTATGCGGTGAATTAAAGGTTGTTTTGGAACCTGTGTCTGAGCAGATGTCCTGGCTCAGCCAGGACAGGGTTAATTTTCAGCAGCTGGGGGGGGTGGTGGAGGCAGCAGGCTATTCCATACCATGCCAAGTCAAGCCCTCAGCGCCAGTTCCGCTGCGCTCGGGCTCATCCGGGTCCGCCCCACCTCGTCTACGCGCTCTGTATAGCTTGTGTTGTACCTTGTTTTCTCACGGTTGTCATTGCTGTTGTTGTTCCAATTGTTTCTTTTGTGTTACCGTATTAAATTCTCCTTACCTCAGTCCCGGCTCTGTGTTTCCCTGTCCCCCTTCCCTGGACCGGCGCTGAGGGGGCAGCGGCAGCAGCCACGTGGCTCGGCTCCCGGCAGGGACTGAACCACCACACCAGAGCTACTCGAAAAGGGTGTTCATACAATGTATGTACAATAAAATTTGCATGGAGTTTCCACTTGTATAATTTTTGTTGCTGTTTTTTCTTTTTCTTTTTTTTTAAATTTATTTTTGGCTTAACTTTTTTTACTACAGATTGGATTTACTACAGATTGGAAATATACAGTCAGGTAAAGATGTCTCACTAGTCCAGAACTATTCCTTGCTTCCCCAAAGAGCATAAGGGTTTGGAATAACCTATTGGAGAATGGAGTTCCTATCTTGTTGCTGGTGAGCAGACAGGAGTTCAAGGAAGCTCCCCTTACTAATGGAGCAACTACTGGAAAAGAAGACGTTCTATTTAATTTTATCCCATAGCTTCTGGCCTTCCCTTGACAAGAGTATTGATTTTTGAAAACGTAAGGTAAGCAGTAGAAGTTCAGCTCAGCTGAACACATGTCCCTAAGGATCTCTTCACAGACCTCCAGGCTCACTAGATGCTCAGGCTGAAGGACTCTGTTATTTCATAGTGAAAAGTATTTGGTTGATGTACTCAGAACTCTCTGTCCCTTTCTCATGCTGGGCCTGGAATTGCTGTTTCTCATTTGAGACTGTGCATTTCTACAGATATTTTTAGGAGTTTCCTAATCCAAGATAGGTTGCTGCAGCTCCAGGTTTCCAGCTCCAACCGGTAGTGTGGCTGAGCACGTATTCCCTGCAGGCACACATACATAAACACACGTATACAACCCATATATACAATGTGGATCCTCCAGCAACTGATCTCAGGCACTCAGTCTGTCCAGTATCTGCCCCTGGATCCCATCTGGGTGTGCCAGCCCCTGAGGCCACAGCTTGGAGCTAGCCACTGGTGCAGACCCTTATGCACATGCACTGTGTGTAACAAGGCTTAGACACATGAATCATGCAGCAGCTGCCCTGGCTTCTCACTCACTGCCTCCCCCCAACACACAGAAAGGCGTCTCTTAGTTGACCGCCAGGCCCTATGGTCTCCTTGGCAGTTGGCCAGGACACCATGGTCCCTCTGGTAGCCAGCTCCTCCAATTGTCTCTCACAGAGGCACACTTGCATACAATCACAGGCTGGCCCAGACACTCCCACAAGGTGCACATTCCTAAGCCACTCCAGGTGCTGGTGGAAGATCCCTGTGACCTCTGGTCCTGCCCCAGTGGCCGCACTCAGACCCCTATGTGCACAAACACACACAGATGCACACAGAGCCCTTATCCAGCAAAACAGGTAAAAATGGAGTTTAAAGAGAAGCCAGAGCCAACTGCGGCCACCAGGAACAGAGCATGGCCAGACATGTGTACTGACCTGCCAGCTGTTCACATAGGGTCATAGAATGCTTTGGGTTGGAAGGGACCTTCCAAGGTCATCTAGTCCAACCCCTCTGCAGTCAGCAGGGAAGTCTTTAACCAGATCAGACTGTACATACAACCGCCCCCTTTTACCCTGTTCCCGCTATTTTTCCCACAGGTGTTTCTTCCCATCCTTCCCTTTCCCCACTCTGGTTTCTTCCTAAACATCCAATAATGAGTCTTGTGCAGTCTTCACAAGCACCCCAGAACAAGCCCATACCCCTTGGCTGTGACCCCTCAGCCTGTAGATCATCCCAGGACAGGCTTTCCCACTGGTGGTGGATGTCACCTCTAGTCCATGGAGCTGATGTGCTCCTAGGATGCCCTGGTGTGGCCAGAGCAGGAGCTCGTGTCTCTAACTGAGTTATTGAGTTTCCTTACTGTCACTATACCTCTGCTTCTGCCTGAGCAGATGAGCCTTTACTCATACATCCTAACAAGCACATACATCAGCCATTACTGACTGTGTAATGAAGGAAATAATCTCCTGCATCCCTCATGGCTGCTCCAGGAGAGTCTGAGGAGGGAAACAGCCACACCTCTGCAGTCTCCTACAGCACACAAAGAGCAGGAGTGCCTAGGCCATGCTGAATGTCTTTTCTGCTGATTCAAATCATCTCTTTGCTTAATTCTGCCCAACCCCTAGCCAATGGCCTAGTCAGTGTCACGGACCGTGGAAGGCTTCCTAAGCTTCTGCTAGCTGTCAGCTGGCCCAAGAAACTGTTAACAACCAGCCACGAATCATTGTGAAACAGGTAAACAAGACACTTGAAGAGAAATTAATCTGAGTACTTTTCCGCTCACATTATTCTTAGACTATTTCAGTTACACTTCAGTCCTTCTCCTATTGATGTACTAACTCTCACCAGACTTTGTGCAATCAGTTATTGAGAAATGTTTTCTCATCCCCAAAGCAGAAAGACACCCTTTGCAAGTGACTTGATATCTCCCTGCCTGTTGCAATAGACGCAAAAAACGAAGGACATTTGACCTGCCACCATAGCAGTTGCTGGAGTATCTTGTGAGGAGCAGCCTGCCAGAAATCCTATGAAACCCTGCAGAAAACACCAGTAGGGATGATGGTCATTGAGAGGAAAAGTACAGATCAATTTATGCTGGTGAAAGTAGTGAGTATGTTGACCCCAATTTTCATCAGCAAGAACTGAGCTGTAATCATGCTAAGGGCAAGTTTTATCAGGTTAGAACAATGTTAAGGTAATACCCCAGGTAGCATTGCCTGCTGCACTAGATGAACTTCAACTTATATGACAATATAGTCCCTGCATTAGAAACTGAATTCTATCTGTTGCCTCTGTAGTGGATGGGAGATTTGCTGGAAAGCAGGTTATTTACTCAGCTTCCATGCATTCGGATCTAAATATGTCTTCATGACTATGTGATCATTTCTATGGTCCAGATCCGCCATAACATGTCTGACAATTAATCATATTTTCACTTCTTCTCTCTCACTGTGTTAGGACACACTAAACCTGACTCCAGACTTAGCTCAGGTAACGTTTATCAAATGGGAGGCAGTAACTAACAGGAGAAAAACAATAAAAACCCAATTCCTCAGTCTTCTCTTTCTTGTCACTGGCTCCAGAAACATTCCATTTCAGAGCAAAACCAAATAACTGACAGAATGGTGAGAGTATTTATAGTCCTCAAATTTATGCTTGTGATGTGACAAGTTGCTGAAAAATGTTCAGTAAGTGCTTTGCCTCCAAGAGTTACTAGTATAAAGTCCACGTCAGATCTGGGCACAGAACTCAGGGACCATTTATTTAACCATGGGACAATCAGAAATCCACCACAACTGACAAAAAACCTCTAACAATCACAATTGAAATAAAACTCTTAAGTATGTACTTGAGGTATAATTAACAGAAGTAAATAAGTATTTTACATGATTCCATATAAATGTTCTTTAATGTTATTTACAATATTTGGGGTTTGGACTATTTTTTTCAAAATACAAAAATACAGTGAAAAATAAATTCTTGAGCAACATAAATTAGCCTATTTTGATTTGCATTTGAACAAGAGTATACACATGGAATTCAACAAACCTGGTTCACTCTCTCAGGACAGAATACAAATTTAATTCATTAATTGCTTTTTGCTTTATTTACAGGTTAAAATTCCACTGAGACACATCATTTCACATTTCAGAGCTCCTGCTTTCATGGCTATCCATCAGTCCTACAAATTAGTTAAGCATATAAAAATTACTTTTCCTTTTTTTTTTTTTTCCAGCTTGATGAAAATACTCAGCCAAAATAAATAAATCAAAACATCCATGTTCTGCTCTGTGTAATGAGACTTACAGTCGTCAGTGGCCTTAGAACATGCAGGGCAACCCTTTACAGATAAATTAGTCTTCAATCAAGGGGCGATGAATGTCTGTCACTTTCTGGTAGTTGTGTGTGCTCTGTGGAGTGCTGTACCTGGATGAGGTTGTTGAGTACTCAACCTGATTTTCCTTTTTAAAACACACGTATTTTTTCCCATAGTTTTGCCTGGTCTTTGGCTGAACAAGCTTTGCCCCCATCCATGCTGAACTATGGCATTGGTTTTATGATTCACAAGAAGATGAGTAAAAGATTAATATTGGCTTTCTTAAATTTTAGCTAGCCAAAGTTCAAGAGATCATAGGACTACAACAGAGATATAATAACAGAAATGTAGGAGTAATGAAACCAGGAAAACCTCTTAGCAGAAGAGTGTATTTGTAGATGTAGCCTGCAGCCTTTTAAATGCAATAATACTTGAAATTTAGTCTGCAGGTAACCTGGACCTTTGTATAACTCACATTGACCAGTAACAGGAGCAGAAACATATCAGTGATAGAAAAGCTTTGGACAACAGAAGTCAGATTAAGTGGAATGGGAGAAGAGAGGAAAAAGAAACTCGACTTCCTAATATTAATGTGTGTAAACTGCACTGCTGCTGATCTGTTCAGTTTTATTATACAACAGTGCATGTGCCTGTATGATACCAAAATACAGATACAGAAAGGGGAATCACAATTCTTCTGCAATCACACAGTAGCCCACAGGAAGTCAGAGACATGCAAAAGCATACATCAAGCAGCACTTGAAAAAAAGAAAGCTCAGGATATAACACAGGCAAGAAAGGTTCCACCAGAGTTTCTGCAGGAAAGGGCACAAGAATAATCAGATATGTAATGTTTTCTTTGTGTGTAATGATGTGGAATGAGTATATCATAGAAATTAGCAAAATTATGGATGGTCTGGAAAGAGCAAATATAACATTTTCATCCAGTGGTTCAAAACAGAAGAATGGGAAAGGAATCAGAAGAAATAATCAAGCAGGATATTAAAATAAATGAGAAGTAGTAGGTGTTTTACCCACACGTAACTGCACTTTGAATTTCATTGCCAAACTAGGCAAATTTTAGGAAAATAATTCCATGAGGAATATGAAGACCAGAGGTCCAGATGCAGCTTATAGTTCTCAAAACTCTAAGCTTTACCATTCTGTTCACATCCTGGTTTAACTCTTAAAAAGTCTCCTGTTAATTTACTGAGAGAGATGGAGTTTTGATTCAACTGTTAGATTCTGATATACTAGGACTGCAGTAAGTGGTTTGAATGTGTCCTACTGGATCCTCTAAGAAAATGCTTTTTCTACTAGAATAACACTATTATAGAATTTAACAAGTGATCTCAGGATTCAGATATCATTGTGCCAAGCAAGAGATGAAGAAGCCTCTTCTTAAACCACAGATCATAAGCATTTCTTTAGCAATGGGACATATTTCACTTAACCACACACAAATATGTCAGGGGCAGTTCTAAAAAAAATTAATCACGAATAATTTGTCACCTTGGCTTTGAAGTCTCACACTTCTAGCATGAGAACAGAGCTGCAGGGATGAGAAAATAGCTAGCTTAGTTTCAATGTCACAGGCATCTGAAACGGGAGTAACAAGTTGTATAAATGATGAGGACTTCAAATTAGGTGCTTGAATTTATTTCAGTTTTAATAAATCAAAGTTCTTGCTAGCAGCTCTGAGACAGAATTGTTAAAAGTGTGTTATTCAGTTCTCAACATCGACTCCCTCGCCTTCTGAAATAAGAATGCATAAATTACAAATGGAGGTCTTCTAGGGCAGCACTGACTGTTATACTAAGAACACATTTTAACTAGACTTGTCAACAGGTTGAGATCAGCAATTTTTACAGGCATGTCACTTCTCTTGCTATAAAGCTGGCATAATAATTTCCTTCACAATTGGAAAAGTATTTAATATTTTCTTCCCTGAAATAAACTATACATATTTGAAATGAAACCTTAGGTGTCCTTAATAATATGACCCTTAAATTGCAGTACCTTTTTGGCTACACAAGTAGCATGAAATAGAAGATGAATTCTACTACATGCCAGGAGATGAGCTGAGAGGTGCTAATTTTCAGCTTTTGTCTTCTTTTAACAGTTATGTATTAAGAAATATTATCTCTCCCCCTTCTCCAGCCAAGATTAGCATTCTTTTCAGAATCAGGCCAGATCACTTGCATAAATACCACATGACTTCATTGTGCCAAGGTGACTAAATACCAGACTATTCAGTCCAGAGCAAATATCACAAGTATGCTTTATGTCTATATAGATGTAGATATTTCAGATGTGGAAGAAGTACCAGTAGATGGTGCTCAAGAATATATTGCATAAACAGCTATGCATTGGTTGAAAACAGAGAGAGGAAGTAATGGATAATACCTTTCTGAAGCAACCTTCCAACAGAGCAACAGAAGCAAGTAACCTTAGCTATTCCAAAATGTAAATGGGTAAGAGTAAGGAAAGTACTTTGTGACAGAGTAGGGGAGGTCCTGCTGTGGTATGAAGCTCAAGCTGTAAAATTTACCTAACCTTATTTTACCACAGTGTCTAGATCAGTGTTTGTTATTCAGACTCCCTTTATACACAATGGAGAAAAATAAGCAGTACTAGCAAAAGCTTGTATTTTTTTCCAAGGTGGACAGTAGGGTTTGTAGGCTCCACTGAGAAATGCGTGCAGCATAAGGCCTCTGTGCACAACAGTTCACATCAGATTCTTGAGAAAGTCTCCACTGGCTTCCTTTACCAGGAAGGTCGCAGACACAGAGCTCGATTGTCCTGTACTTAATTGATTTTTGGCTGTTGTAACATCTCATGTGTTTGATAGGGAGCTGTCCAAACCTCTGTTGGAATAGAGAGATTGGAAAACATGCAACACAAAGATGCTTCAAGATCAAAGAAGCTCAAAGGATTTCATGATCATTTTTCTGACTCTGTCTTCCATTTATTCAAGCTGTTCTTTGGACATATATGGGCTCTGATACCCACATTCTTATGTAAAAAGACTCCAAACAGTTAATGGAAACTTTAAATATTTCCTCACAAATAAATTGAGCCTGTAGATGGGTACTTGTTTAATTTTTTTAAAAAATGAAAAATAGATTCTACACAACATATATAAGTATATAAATATATAAACACGGACATATGCATATATATGTATACATATATAAAAAATTCTTTCACTTTGCTGAATTAAACCAACTACAAGATTATAGCCCAAACATTTGTAATAGGAAAATAGAAGGGAAAATTTTACTTGATTAATCTCTTTTACTTAGCATTGTCATGGGATATTTGTAACTTGGAGCAAGATGTTGATTTAGTGTTCTTCCCTATTGTAGTAAAGTGCTGGGAGCAGGATTGTGTTCAAAGGAAAATCACATTGGGAATCATTCATAGTTGGCCTCTTGTGGAATAGATATTAAATTGAAATTCTGTGTCTGCCAGTATATTTGCCTCCTTTTATCAGAATCCTTTCACTTAAGCCTTGTTGCAGCCGGATGAGAGTCATGAAGGAAATCCCCAGAACAATGTTTACATTGACCTATATATGTATTCTTTCTATTCCTCTGAACTGAATGTCACAAGATGATTTTCCTGGTTTCTATTGACTTAAACACACAGATGATTTCTGCCCCAGTAATATCAAATATGTTTCATAAGGAATACTAATACTGTTGAGATTTCATTAAATACACAGGTCTGTAAAGGTTTTCCTTGCTTATTGCTCTAAATCATTATCTGGTGGCCTCTGTAGTAAATATGCAAACAGTATTGCAACCTTTGCAACAAAAAATCTCTCTCTTGATAGCTCTACCCTGTCAGAATCTTCCAACTAAGCATTACTGATGGGAATTTAAGGATAGAAATTAATTACAAGCTTGAATTGTTTCACCACAGTGTGCTGCCATGTTTGTCACATTGCTTTCAGCTTCAGTGCTTGCTGTCACTTGTCTCTCAAGAAGTATTAGATTCTAGTAATTTTACAAATATATATAAAAAAAGTGTTTGGAGATGCATTTCTGGAAGTCAGAATTCTGTTGATGAGTCACGGCCAGGGGAGATCTCTTCAGTTTTTCAAATCCTTGAATGAAAATCATTGCTTTGAAATGTGACACTACCATCAGTGGACAACAAGACAGAAGTAGGAAAGGAATAGATAAAGGCCAGCTAGCCTGTTGCAAGGTGTACTAGTAGCACCATATATTTGTTCTTTTCAAATATTCGGTGAAATTTAGGTCCATTTTTTTCTAAATACGTTGCTGTCATAGACTTTAAGCATCCACTATGGTTGTAGAGATACATCTGACCATATGGCTTGCTTAGCCTCTGCTCAACAGGTGAACTTCAGGTCTGCCTATTACTTTAACATGGTTCATTTCTATGTCACTACTAGTATGGGCTGCTTAAAATATAATCCCAATCAAAAAAAAGTGTTTTTTTAATAAACAGCTTTGCGGGGCTCCAAGTTAATTTCTGACCTAGTAATTTGCAGCTCAAAACTATTCTAATATGTGCTTCAAAGGAACATAGAAAAGGACTGTTCTTTGCCATTGTCCCTTGCTAATTTCTTTTTCCATTTTGCCTGTGTTTCTTATTACATAGATTCTGCAGTCTCAGCCTAGAGTCTAGAAGACAAATTGACTTCTTTTTCTTTTTTTTCTCACATTCAGTTAAATAGAATTCACTAAACTAAAAGTTAGATTAATTTAAAAATTTTTTTGTGCTGGATTTATGAATCATTCACAGACCATTTCTGACATTTTAAATGTAGATTTGGTCATTCTTGTTTGGATAGACTTTCAGTTTCAGGGTCTGTTCATTGTGATTATTTTCTAATTTTGATTGTGATTTCCAGTGATATTGGTACTGCTCCAGAACACCATGTGCAACAATTTTTCATGGAGATAAGCACAGTAATAAATTATTCTATGATATATTACTATCCTCTACTTGGAATTCATGAGACCTCATCTGGAATACTATGTCCAACATTGGTCTGCATAGTACGAGGGAGATAATCCAAATGCAGCAAAAGGCTCCTGAGGTGATTAAGGGGCTGGAGCACATGGTATTAGAGGAGAAAAGAGGAGGGGGACTTATAGAGAAAAGAAAACCCACACCCATCTCAGAGGTCCTTCCTCTATCCATGCAAGGGCAAGAAGCAATCTCCCCAAAGGAAGTTCTTGCTTGATGTAATGAAAAAGATGTTTGCACAATGAGCATGGGTATGCCCAGGAAGAAGGGATGCTCAAAGAGATTTTGGACTGTCATTGCTGTAGATTTCAAAAACTTAACTGGACACAGCACTGAGTAACCTGCTATAACTTCAAAGTTGTCCTTGCTTTCAGCAGAGATTAGAGTAGATGATCTCCAAACTTCCTTTCCAACCTAAATTATTATGTCAGTCTAATGACTACTCTTTTCCTATTGTACCCTTGGGTTTCCCCTATTCCAATCACTCTTTCCCATCCTCTGCCCGTATCCTTTCCTTCTCATCTGATTCTTCATTTGCTCCCTTGCTTTATTATTCTTTCAGTTTTTCTTTTATAACATTACTTGTTTTCTTTTTTCTATTGCTTTTGTCATCTTTCTACAACACACCATTTACCTAGAAAACGTCTATAGCGCAGGCAGGAAAGAAAACCATCCAGAGAAAAAAACATGACAAAAATATAGGGAGGCTGATTAAAAGGTTACACAAGTCTCTTTTATTCCCTTGAGTTATGGATAGGTAACTTAGACAATAGCCTGTGGGTCTGGCTACTTCTCTTCCACTTTTTCTTCTCTCCTGTACTTAACAGGTGCCCTCTTCCTACCTTTGGTACTCTGAATCTTGCTGTCTAATATCTAACCCCTGCACCCATCCTGATATTACTGTTATACCTTCTTCACTTAGCTTTTATCTTTGTCTCTTTCCCCTGTCAGTGTGTTCCCTCTTTCAGATCCTCCTTTTACAGGCTCTCATTTTAAGTTCTCTGGATCATCAAGTCTTATTTAATTTCAGATATTCCTTTTCATCCAGCTTTGCAGTAATCAGAAATTTCAGTCAGCATTCACAATTTTTCAGCTAAATTTTCCAGAGTTTCCTTATGAGTCTTATGTGCTTTCCCAAAACCTTATGACAATTCCAAATGTGATTTTTTTTCCATGGAAAAAAGAGAAAGTGACCATATCACTTACAGAAAAACAGCTCTGCAAAATTTCAATGCATAGCATGGAAAACCAGAGCTTGAAAAAGTTAAAGTTTGTTGATGAAATTCCTGTAAGAATTTGTTATCGATATCAAAACAACATATTTTCTCATTCTCAGAAATAGCTAGAGTGTATTTATGGGAACCTCATGAAGTAAAAGATGCCTCAAGGCAGAGACCTGGCATGGGCAATTGGAGCAAGAATAGTCAACCTTTGTAAAGTCTATAAATAGATGAAAACTGTGTGTGAAGTATGAAGGTATTGAATACAGAAGACCATTATCATTTAGCTTATAATTGTTGCACAACTTTATTTCTATTCATGTAATGTGGTGTTTTGAGATTCTATTCCTTCTCCTATTTATTGCTAATTTCATACCGAACGCATACCAATATTAAGTCTTGATCAATATCTAAAACCACAACTGTTAATTTTCTTTTTTGTGTTATTCTGATACCATTCCAAATTCTATTTTTGACTCGTTGTATCATGTGATAACCACATTTTTCCTTTTGATTCATTTGACTTAATTCCATCACTTTTCCTTTTTTGTAATATATTTGTATTGTGACCTTAATTTTCAGTTTCGTGTTCGTATACAAAGATGTCCACTGACAGTAATGTCTTTTCTTCACCTTGGGAGGTCTTATGATTTTCCATGTCATAAATTATCATATCTTCAAGGATATCTTGCAATGTTGCTGCAGTTATTTTTCTTTTAGATAATATTAACCAAGTCCAAAGACTAACTTTTGCATTTTAAATGGCTTAAACCAGGCTTTACTGTTTAAGCTCTTATTAACAACCTGCCTCTCTCTTTATTTCTCCTGTCTTCTTGGAATTAGCGTTCTGGCAAAATCAAGCACAAAATACGTATTACTATATTTCTCTCAGTATATGTCTCTCAGTTCTCTTTTCAAATCACTAAGGATTTCTCCTTTCAACATTGTACAAAATGCTTTAAGGCATTTCCAGGGAATTTTTTGTTCTGGCTTCAAGTTGAGTTTTCACTCTCAATTGGATTAAATCTCAAATTCAAGACAAGGCATTTGCCTTCCAGCAATTTGCTAGAGACCTACTAAATCCAGCTTCCCTTCTTCTTAATCTTCCCAAATATTGACTGTATTTAACTGTTTTCTAGGCATCTAAGGGACAAAAAATCACAAAAATGCTCCAAATGCAAAAGATGAATTGATGAGTGACTGTATCACATTAGTGTATGTGAAGAAATATCTGAATTATTACTAGTTTTAGAGTCTTACTGAAGTGAAATAATCATGGATGTCAATTGGACAAACCCATAAAATAGAGACCTCAGCCAAAGAACTTGGCTATTTTTTTATTTATAGAAATGAACATAAGAAAAAGAAATAGACTGTACCATTTAACTAGGAATGAACAACCATGGTTAACCTTGGTGCCTCCCCTCCCTTCCCTTTCTCCTCTCCTCTCCTCTCCTCTCCTCTCTAAACTATATATATTACAAAAAGAATATAACTCCTATTTTGATATTTAACTGTAATTTATGAAACTATATAGCAGAGTAGAAACTATTGAGAACTCTCTTACACTCATAAAACAGAATTATGAAAGAAAGAGTGGCAGTCTGCAATCACTTTGCCTTAGGAAGTATTCAAGAAAACATTCAAAATCAGAAAATCACAGAGACATGTAATTTCATGCAAACTGTAAAGTGGTTTTAGTACAATTTTTGCAGATACCAATCTACAAACCAATTCCCACCTCCTCAAGGACAGAGCAATGGAGAAAATGCCAGTTCTCAAAATACTGAATAGCTTAACCTATAAATGTACTACTTTGCTGATAGGTTTCTCACTGTTAATTTACAGCTCAGTTCAGTTGCCTGAAGTATTGGTGTATTTTATGTACATGGAACTACAGGGACCTGGGTTTTCTGAACTCATAAGAAACAGTAGCCTCAATGACAGAATTGAAATTAATTCTTGGTCCATGATAGAACAAGACTTAAAAGCCATATCCTGTCTTCCTCATCCCTTTGCCACCCCAAATTTCATTTTTGAAAAAGAAAATTCCATCATAAACAGAAATGAGGAAAAAAACCTACTCATTTCCTAACCCATTTATAGATGGGTTGAAGTTCTGTTTCTTGCTTCTGTAATTTCAACATGTTACGTTAAGCATTTAATTTTGTTAGATGCATCGGTCATGTCATACGTAAGTCATTTGATCCACATACTGAGACCACAGGGTAATATCTAGAAACATTGCTAACTAGTCACCACAAAGATT
>VZZY01006339.1:0-158841 GCA_013400335.1 Eurystomus gularis | reverse complement strand
AAGCTCCCTGTTCAGCCAGGTTGGTCGTTTTCCCCCACCAGTTTGTCTTGTGGCACATGGGGACAGCCTGCTCCTGAGCCTTTAAGAGTTCCTTCTTGAAAAAAGTCCAGCCTTCCTGGACCCCTTTTCCCTCTAGGACTGTACCCCAAGGGATTTCTCAACCAGTCTTCTAAACAGGATGAACGTTGCCTTTTGGAAGTCCCTGGTAATGGTTTTGCTGCCCCCCCTCCTTACTTGGCCAAGAATTGAGAACTCTATCATTTCATGGTCGCTAAGTCCAAGACGGCCTCCGACCACCACGTCATCCACCACACCTTCTCTGTTTGTAAACAACAAGTCCAGCACGGCACCTCACCTGGGGGGCTCACTTACCAGTTGAGTCAGGAAGTTATCTTCCATGCACTCCAGGAACCTCCTGGACTGTTTCCTCTCTGCTGTGTTACATTTCCAGCAGATATCTGGTACGTTGAGGTCCCCCACAAGAACCAGGGCTTGCGATTTTGCGGCTTCTGCCAGTTGCCTATAGAAGAATTCATCAACCTCTTCATCCTGGTTGGGTGGTCTATAACAGACTGCCAACAGGATATCCGCCTCGTTGGCCTTCCTCAACTTTACCCATAAACATTCAACCTGTCCATCACACATGTTAACTTCCATGCAATCATGGAATTCTCTCTTCTTGAGCCGTGTCTATAGGCACAAATGCCTGAGACGCCTTGTTTGTGAAGATTAGCTTCAGTTTCACTTCAACAGGTAGTGAATAGGACAGACCTTTGTGACGTTATAGCTATACTCTTGCCATTTAGAGTGGTAGAGATAATAGAAGTAGTACTTCCTTCAGTTTTCTACAAGCCTTGATTTCTTCTCTAGAACTGTGTAGAGTTTTGAACTTTTTAAGAATCCCAAACATTATCTCCCTCAACTAAGGATTGTACTAGAGACAGACTGTGGTAGGTTAACCTTGGCTGAGCACCAGGTGCCCACCAAGCTGCTCTGTTACCCCCTCCTTTCCTTCCCCTCCTCAGCAGGGCAAAAGAGGGAGGAGAATAAGATGGAAAAAAAATCCTTATGGGTAAAACAAAAGCAGTTTACTGAAAATAGAGCAAAGCTAAGCACGTCCACGCGCAGAAGCGAAGACAAAGAAAGATTTATTCTCTAATTCCCATCAGTAGGTGATGTTTGGCCGCTCCCTGGGAAGCAGGGCTCCAAAACACATAGCGGTTGCTCCAGAGGACAAAGAAATGCCCACCCCCTCCTCCTTTTCCCTAGCTTTATAGTTGAGCTGACATCATATGGTCTGGAATATCCCTTTGGTCAGTTCGGGTCAGCTGCCCTGGTTGTGTCCCCTCCCAAGATCTTGCCCACCCCATCCCACTGTGGGGGAACGTTGGGAAGAGCCTTGGTGCTGTGCGAGCCCTGCTCAGCAGTAGTCACAACACAGGTGTGTTACCAACACCCTTCTAGCTCCCAGCACAAAACCCTGCACCATGAGGGCTGCTGTGGGGAAAATCAGCTCAGCCAGACCCAATGCACAGACACACACAAGAGCTACCTTCCATTTTTTGCCTATATGTGTCTGAGGGACATGGTCCTGAAAGCAGGTTTTAAGGGGGTTCAGTAGAGTTCCAATATATATGCGGTATTCCCAGTCACTAGAGTTGGGGAATAATTTGTGTTTCAACTTACACAAAAGTTTGCTAGTACTTAAAGTGATCTCAGGTTGAGCACATGCTACTGTGTTTCCCTGAAAGGAAGGATTCTACAGGATCTAAGACTTGTTATTAATTGCTTCCTTCCAGCCCTATCATCAGTCTCCATCGGTACTTCTAAATGATTTTTCTTTGCCCTGTCAAAATCTCTTAAGGACATGGCCTGTGATACATCTTCAAATGTTAACATACTGGAGTTTGGGACAGCAGAATAAGACCTCTAACTTTTCTCTCCTATCCTTGCAGTGTCTTGTAGCAAACAGATTTATAAATGACATCACAACTATCTACTACACCAACAAGAAAAAACAATCCCTTTCCCACGCTTCATCTGGCAAGAAAACATTGGCAGTTATACATGTAAATCCAGATCTAGAAGGAGAACACAAAGGCGTTTTACAACTCCTCTCACTCAGCAGGAGAC
This sequence comes from Eurystomus gularis, assembly GCA_013400335.1. Classification (NCBI taxonomy): domain Eukaryota; kingdom Metazoa; phylum Chordata; class Aves; order Coraciiformes; family Coraciidae; genus Eurystomus; species Eurystomus gularis. Next base: position 156,708 of record VZZY01006339.1, on the reverse strand, counting down.
AAGATCAACAAAAATTATATTTTAAACCTGTGCTGAGCAAAGAACTTATTTTTCACAGATTGACCTGCTCACAGACCTTTTTGCAGCCACCACAGGCCATGGTACAAAAACAGGTTTTCGTTCTGGGTTGTTTTTCTAATGAACAAAAGACATTTTTAGATGCCTTAATTTCTGTTCTTCTGTCTCCAAGTAAATTATAACTCAAAGGAGGTGTCATGTCAATAGACATAGAGCATTTATTTCAGACAGTGCTGTTCAGAGACCACTGTGCTTAATCCCTTAATTCCTTTTTTGAGGGTTCTAATCTAGAGGCAACATTTGTAATAATCAGATGGTTAGAGTGTCTCTTTTTTTTTTTTCATAGAGACTGTGCTGTCCTTTGGAAAAGGAAGAGTTTGAATCCAAAATGTTATCAACAGGCATAGATCTTTTAATCTATTTTTTAAATGTTTTTAACTCTTCACCTCTTAAAGGTCCATTGTCTTCTAGACTGTTTTCTTTAAAATTTACAGCTTCAGTGTGATTTCCATGTTCATTCTCCTCTTATGCTTTTGTATGTTAGTTACATAGAGGACAGACCAGGCTTTCTTCACCTTAGTCTCATGCAGGATTCATGTAAGACCTAGAAATGCATTTTTCATCCTTAAATGTGGCAATGTGATATCACCCCTAGCTGAATGAATTGCTAATAGGTCTTTTTGAGTTTCTCATTGAAACCTCTCTTGGTATTTCTGAACTAAAATGGCCTTCCTGATAGAATTATGGATTTGCTGGCACTCTTCTTAAAGTACGGTTTTGTATAGAAAACCACAGTAGTAGTTTCTATACCGTAGATCTTTCAACATAAATATCACACCTGTACATTATTTGGGAGCCACAGGTGTATAGGAAGGAACCCCAGATTCGGGATAGAAATTGTACAGAACGTATTTTGTACGTTACTTAGGTAACCAGTAAGTTCAGCTCATACTTTCCTACTTGTCCTGGTTTTGCTGGGACAGAATCCTAGGCCAGCTATGGTCTTCAGGCAGTGTGGAGTCAGCCAGGGCAGCTGACCCAAGTTGGCTACAGGTGTATCCCGTCCCATAGACAGAATCACAGAATCATTATGGTTGGAAAGGACCACCAGGGTCATCAAGTCCAACCTTTCTCCTAGCATCTCTCTAACCACTACACCATGTCCTCAAGCACTGCATCTATTTGTTCTTTAAACACCTCCAGGGATGGTGACTCCACCACCTCCCTGGGCAGTCTATTCCAGTGCCTAACTACCCTCTCAGTGAAGAATTTCTTTCTAATATCTCATCTAAACCTCCCCTGATGCAACTTGAGGCAATTTCCCCTCATCCTATCATTCCTAATTTGAGAGAAGAGACCAACACCAGCCTCACCACAACCTCCTTTTAGGTAGCTGTAGAGGGCAATGAGGTCTCCTCTCAGCCTCCTCTTCTCTAGACTAAACAAACCCAGTTCCCTCAGCTGCTCTTCATAGGGCATGCTCTCCAGCCCTTTCACCAGCTTTGTTGCCCTTCTCTGTACCCGCTCCAGCACCTCAATGTCCTTCTTGTACTGTGGTGCTCAAAACTGGACACAGTACTCAAGGTGCGGTCTCACGAGTGCCGAGTACAGGGGCACAATCACCTCCCTACTCCTGCTGGTCTCACCGTTTCTGATACAGGCCAGGATGCCGTTGGCCTTCTTGGCCACCTGGGCACACTGCTGGCTCATGTTCAGCCGGCTGTCAACCAGCACCCCCAGATCCTTTTCCACCAGGCAGCTCTCCAGCCACTCCTCCCCAAGCCTGTAGCGTTGCTGGCGGTTGTTGTGACCAAACATCACCATTCAGTATAAAGGGGGAATTTTGCTGAGGACAGGGATCTCCTGCTTCTGCTCCTCAGGACTGCCTTCCCATTTACTGTCACCACTGTACATTTGCTGGGCTAAGTATAACTCTGTTTACTTTATAGTGGTATTGATATTAGTTTGGCTGTTTCATTAAATCAGTTTTCATTTCAACCCATGAGTCTTCTCTCCTTTTCCTGATCCCCCTTCCTGGCTGGGGAGAGGTCACTGGGTGGAAAGAGCAACTGCTCTAGTTTATCCCCAGCACTTTGCCTGCTCTGCTTCTGGTAGAATATTATGTGTATTCCCACACAGGGACTGCATAAAAAATTCTAATAAAGAATGAGTATTATTAAGAGATTTCCCTGTGCAAACCCACGGATGTTCCCTTGAGCCCCAGAGTCCAAGATGACTTCAAAGCTTTGTAGTCAAGAACAACTGAGGAAATTTCAAGCGTCTTCTCCTTTTGAATAAAAGAAATCACTTGCATGCATGATGTCTCATGCACCTGTGAAGTGCAGGGGCTTTTTAAGGCAGTTCCAAACACGTTTCACTGCTTGAGATCCAAAATGTCACATCCTTTCAGGTCTGAATATGTTTATATTTAAGAACAACAGTTGTTGTAGGTCCATCTACTCTTGCAGTGTCATCATTACTGTAGGAAGTTTTGAAGAGGATAAATGGAGCAGCTTCCTCCCTTCTATATCCTTGCTTATAAGAGAAATGTACAGTTTGCATTTGTTACCCAAAAATCTAACTTTTGGTGGTCTTGTAGATCCAAGGCTTCTCAGATTTTCTGAGATTTGCTACATCTACTGTATGGCAACTCTTATTTAGATTTCCAGCAATTTTATTCCAGGAAAACAATTGTGTCCTGCTAGAACAACTCATTGTGCATCAGTTTCCTTTTGCAGGCAGGAACTCTTTCTTTGTGTGCGTCGCGCGCTGTGTTTCCATCTGAAACTGTGTCAAGTAAAGCTAGAATAGTAAAGTGAAATACAACAAAACCAAAAAATTCTAATAGTTATTTTTTTTTTAGTACAGTTGAAGAATAGATTTCCTTGTACCCTTAGGTAGTTTGGTTTTGCTGAGAAATACCCTACAGTCTGTATCCCTCTATATACTCACTCAATGCATTTTTAGTATTCCCTGTTAAATATCCTTTAAAATTAACTTCTCCCGTTCCATTCTATCTTGTTACTTTTCCAGCTATCCTTGCAGCAAACTTCACTTCTGTTCCTCCTACTCACTGGCAAAGCTTCTTACCAAAGGTTTACTTCTTTACCTTTCCTCTTAATTTCACAATCTTAAAGATGAAACAAGAAGCTATTTGTTTCTTTGTTGGGATATTGGACATTATACACATGTGAAATTATAGGTATGTTGAGTGAGTTCTTTTTCTTGATGCTTCTGGAGAAGACTTTGAGACACTGTGGGCAGACCACATGCATTTGCAGCCCATACAGGAGATGCTGACTGTTAACTGCGTAAGTCAGATCCAGAGAGATAAATGAGCATTCTGTTATCAATGAAAGCAAAATGCAAAACAAAAAATCCTAATGAAAAGTGCATTTTCTTAGGCACGTATTTTGATTTTATATTTCTTGATGGGGTAGCCACAAACATCCTATGGTGTATGTTCTAAGAGAAGCTCTAGATGAGAACAAAATTATATAAAAATAAAAGGAAAAAGTAATGGGTTTTTCATACGTTATAATTCTAACAAGGAAGAAGGTAGCCCAGCTGTTTTCATAGATTTCCTACCCTCAATTTTCCATAGCATAATTTTCCTTTTTCTGTTTCTAGCAACTTGGAGAGTCAGAAAGTATTGAAAAACTAATAATAATAAAAAAATACATTCAGAGCATTTGTACCTCTCTGTAAAGGACAGGCTCTTTGTTTTTCTTGCCTAACATTTTATTGCTAGATATTAGTGCATGACTTTACACTCTTTGTTCTTCAGAGTACATCTGCTCCTGCTGTTTGTTCACCACCTGAAATCATAATCATTTGTTTGTGACATCACAATTAGTTACTGTGAAGATGATTAGATTGTCACCGACAGATTAGTATGATTTCAGATGGTAAATGAGCATCAGGAACAGATGATCTCCTAAGGAATAAAGATATTTGATCTCATGTAATTATCCTTGGTAAAAAAGGAAAAAAAATAGAGGAAAAAAGGAAATAAATATTTAGAAGATTTTCTTAAATCTGTAATGAGGAATGTCGGAACATTTTTCTAGAAATAACATATATGTTAGGGTTTTTTTACATCTACTTAAATAGTAAGAGATTAAGAATATAAGAAATACAAAAGGTATGAGAACACTGTATATGGTGTTATGGTAAGCCCTAACTGTATGGTTGCATTCAAATTCTTACTTCACTGTTTCTTTACCATTTTTGGGAGAGAAAAATAAATACAAAATAAACTGTATATTTATGAAACTTTGCATACAAATACATCTTTACTTTGGAGGAAACAAATTTTATGTGAACTTTATAGTTCTGGCTCCCTCTAGTTTTTTAAAGACTTTTTAAATAGTCTTCTACATCCTTGTTTTTCAAGTGGGGATTTTGGTGTAAACTTCCTGTAGATAATTTAATACCCCTGTATTTTCATGAACAGTAACTGAAGTCTATAGTTTGGGAGTAAAGTTTTTTTTTGTTTTGTATTTCAGACATTTTAAATTGAAATTTAGATGTGTTCTGTTTTGCTGAAATGTGTGATTCTTTTGGGTGTATTTCAAAGGTAATTTGCAGTGGATTGTTTGCATTTTTGCTCACTGAGTACCGCTGTTCCATTGGGCTCCACTTTTGAATCACTTCCAAACTTACTAAACTTTGTCAATTATAATACACGCTTCTAGGAGTTAGATTGATACATCACTAGATATTTGTTGAATTGCCATTCTCAACAGGGGTAACTCCACACTAAGAGGGGTTGACAGCACCACTTATTTGATGAGGTGTAGGCCACAGAAGAGCAGTTTTCCATCTCTTTGGTTTGGGGTTTTTTGTTTTGTTTTGTGTGCAAACATACTGTCAGGTGAATATTATCCCATCACTGTGTGTTCCAGGGGGCAGTTCCATCAGCTGAGCCACTCGTCTACATTCTGTGTCTCTCACAACTTTAGCTAGAGTCTTACAGCAGTTGGTTATGTGGAAATAACAGCTTGCCGTTGTAACTGCCAAGTCAATGTGCTCATTTTCAAAAAAAAAATAAGGAAAAAAAGTTCATTCCATCTTCTAGCAAGGGTTTTAGATAACTAGATTTTCTTTCTAACTGAACTCAGAGCAAAACTAAATTTAGGAGAGGAGATTTGTCCAATTGTGTTTCTTCCATAAGTTATTGGAGCTGGGAAATCTATGCTGTCATTGGCATTATTAATAATTAATGTGTCATTTTTCAGTTTCATCTAGCAATGAGAATGAGATAATAGTTTACCCAGAATAATACCAAGTAAATATAGCTTACCTATATTTTTTTGAATAGTTGAAAAAAACTTCTAAAACACCTAATATTAAAAAAAAAATACATCATCTTAACAAAGCAGGGAAGGGGGTGTGCTTTTTTTTCCGTGTTTTTTCGAGAACTAGTGGCAAGATCCATATTAGCAGTATCTAAGTAGGATTTGGGCACAACTCAGGTGTGTAAGACCACAAGTGCAATTGGTCCTCCTCCTTTCTACACATTTCACCCTTTGAGGTGCTCCATAAGGTGCTTAAAGTACTGTAAGTTTTGCATCTTCAGATGTGACGCTTTCTTTGCTGAGTGTAGAGTACAATGTCCTAAAGTACCTAATGTTTCAAACACGTGTTCAGAAAGTTGAGAGACTTAGATTTAGTCTAGATTTAATTATTTAAAACATACACTTGGGCTTTGAGGCTTGTGGTTTGGATGCTCTCAGGCTGAGGAGGAGCCCAAGTCAGCTTTCTAGGAGGCTGCTTAACCTTGATGTATAAAATGTGTAAAGAGGGGACAGCCACCATGACAGTAGGTCACCAGCTCTGTAGATAGAGATAATTTCAGAGAAATTATCCTTTTGTTTTTCCCAGTCCCCCAAAATTCCTGTATGAATTACATTTGATCAAGGTTGTTAGTGTATTCCTTTGAAAAAACCCTGCTTGTGAGGTAGCAATGCAGAGCTCTTTTTTGATGTTAACTCTCATTCAGATTTAATAATGTAATTCTGCAAATTATCTGCATTTGGATTTCTGTCTTTGGCCAAGTAAGCAGAGCAGTATCATGCAATTAACTTCAATACAGTGTTCCTCTATATACTTCCACTTTGCTGAAGTCCTTTATCCTTTTCCTACTCCCTTCCCTCCAACCTGGAACCCACCGCGTACCTCACCTTTAGTCTGGGATAATAATGTCCTTCAAGAATTGAACTGCTTGAACTGAGGCTTTATTGCTGTCAGAACCAAGCCTTAATTCTCCATTCTCTCCTCTGTCTCCTTTCCACTCCCCCACCACTTTCTCCTCCTCTGGTTTCATCTTCACTCATACCTATGCTGTGCTTGCTGAAGTCCCTTTCAAACATCAGCAACGTCTCTATCCTTGTCTAGAAGACTTGCTCATTCTTTCATCTCTTCTATGTGTGGGTCATGCCTTTGTTTTTGTCATCACAATTCTCATTCACCTCTTAGTCGGTTAATGAATGGCCTTCCCTGCACAGGTCACCTGTGGTTGCACTTAGGCACTCTCCCAATTGCATTTACAAGTGCCTCCATCTGCCAGCTCACTGGTTCCTGCTCCAAATTTGCTGATCCTCTTTACTGATAAGAATACTGTCCTTTCTTCTGCATGTAGATTGGTTCTTTTGAGAACCTGCTTCATCTTAATCTTAGGTTATCTGATATATTGTTGAAACTTATGATGCAGAAATTATAATGTAAAAATAATGCTGTCAGCATTTCATCTGTCTATTGGGATATTTCACAGAATATCCTATAGCAGTTCATCCCTGCAAGCTCAGTCTGATTTTTAAAAAGATCTTATTTTCCCAAGAAGGAGTAAAGCTGTGGGAGATTTCAGGAGACTTTCCTGACGTGAGTTAAACACCAAATTTTAGAGAAATCTATACAATTTAAGTCTCTTGTAATATTGCAGTTTCCTTTTTGACTGTACAGAAAATGTTCCAGTGAAATTAAGGATATCAAGACCTGACTTCATGAATAACTAAATAGTATTTACTTAAGCGTTGTGGTTATTTTAAGGTTAAATAAACTAGTATTTTAATGAGTGACTTTATATAACATCAGTTTGTTTTAAGGTCATGTAGATGAGATCTTTGGACTGAAGGACATTGTGTAATGACAAAACATTTTTTCATGTCTGAATATTGCAGTAGCTGGTGACTTAGAAATACCACGGATAGCTGTGTTAAGTAGGTAATGATTGCATCTTGGCACTTCAAGCCAAGATTGTGTGTATTACTGAGAACATAATGGCCATGCTGTTTGCCTATTCAATAGTTTGACTGACATTGTCTGTGTTCCTACTGAGATGATAAAACAAAATTTGAAAATCTTCTAGTATATAAATAGACATTGACAATGAGTGGAGAACAAGATGATAATTTCTTTTTATGATAATATTTACATTTTTCAGTCTTGTTATTGAAATAGTTATTTGCTTTTATAAATTCTCTTTTTTGCTCTCGGGATTTGTAATGGGCCATATTCTAGAGCATGTTGAGAACCTGCCAGTTCTGTGGAGGAATTATTGCATGTGAAAGTCCTCCATGCCTCTTAAGGTTTTGTCTATTTGAACTCCTATAACAGTGAAGTCAGGATTAGATCTGAGTCAAACTTTTCCTGCTTAATGCCTTACAAAATTTCGCCACATACTTTAAGCAGCACACTCTAAGAAGGATTATTCAGTGTGAATACAGGTAGCACAATCTGATTTTGATTATTGCCTATTGAGCATTTTATTCAGTTCTGAAAATATTGGTTATATGTTTAAGAACAATCTTTTCTTCATCCAGTGATGGGTTATTTCAAATATCAGGGTGTTAAACTTAATTTATGAGCATGTCATATACAGATTTGTATCATGGTTTACTTTGCATCATTACACAAGGCATGAAAGCACTCCTTCATTCTGATGCCCCATGTGGGGTTGTAGTCCATATGATGGTTGTAGTGCAGGGAAGAGCATGTGCTCTTCAGGGGTGTCAGGCAAAGTCATATACACCAGCTTCTGATGCACCAAGTAGAGCTTTCCTGTAGGACAGGTGAGAGCCTAGGGAGAAAATTGTGGTTCTCCAAGAAAGAATAATGTTCTGATTTAGACCTGGTATACTGAGGGTCCATAAACACCAAAAGTCAGTGAGTGACCTCAAACCAGTAGATGTCATTGAGTGAAGATGGAGGAGGAGTATCCCCACAATGTTGATCAAGTAGAAAAGAGAGAAAATTAGCACTGATCTATATATAAGCAGATTAACAATACAAACCCAATTCTGTAGGTCATTTTTTGGAGTTGAATGATAAAGTAGAAATTTCAGCTTTTCATGTTTTCTGGTCTTCCTGAGAGAAAGAGAAAATTGAAAATGGGACACCAGTGGTACCAGTGTAGACAGTAATATCTGCGAGTGTGCAGACAACACTGTTATCACTGAACTTTCCTTAACTTAGTAGCTCACTGCTATGGGGTAACTTGTCACTGTCCACGTGTCAGCAAATTCCATTTTTGTGGAGTCTTAGTACATTTAGACTCATGCAGTGATATGGTCAGTCATTCTCCTTCCTCACCCCATTCCTGATGCAGAAAGTCCCTCTGATGGTTAGTTTTGTTTTCCATGAACTCCAGAAGGAGTGATGGTCCATATGGTGGGAGACTCTTTCATAGAAAGATCCCCCTGTCTTCCAAGCCAAGTGGACCCTTAAGAGAAAGTGTTAGGGATAACACCACTCCAGCAGATCCTTTGGAGACTCCCTCTGCTACTGCTGCTATGAAAAGTGGTATCAAAACACAAAGATTACACTTCAAGGGAAAGGCTTGTGAAGGATAGTTGGGCTATTTTGTATCTTAATCATACATTTGCTTGGAGTCTAAACTGGTTTGCAGTTTTATAGTACGTGTCAGCAAAAGTGGACAATGGAAGATCAAGAAATTTATTCTTAGGTAAGAGAGGTCTTTGGTGTGGAGTTTTCGGAGACTTCAGAAGTTTGTGAAAGACTGTTAACAATTACTGCCAAGGATGAATAAGACATGTTTTTCAAATGTTAGTGATTACATTGCGTAGCTAGCCTGCGTGTTTTCGTAGCACGTTTGCCCACAGGTTTAAATAATATAAATGGAAATTATTTTAACATGTTTCATGAATGTACCTCTAAGTTAATGTCCAGCAGAAGATGCAATGTTGTTGGTCTAAATGGTGGTATTATAGATCCTGTGACTCCTAATAATTACAGTTTTACCTGTGGAGTATGGTGAAGTCAGTATGGCGTAAATATTTAGTGGACACACAAATCAAAATTCTTTTCGGCTGAAAGATTAACAAACAGATGAAAATCAATGTTCTTCCGCAATGCATAAAGCTGTTACAAGACAGTCTTTTTCTCCCATGTTTTTTATTAAAGTGCTTGTTTGAAGACTGATTAAGGTAATTTTTGAAGAGTTTTTGTTCTTACACATGCTCCTCAGTTGATGTCATACTCCTTGTCTTGTGATAACAGCTTTACTACCGTAACTAAGCTGTTATATATGTATACATACCATATATATATGTATACACACACACTCTTCTACCATTGAACGGAGTTGTAGTAAGCAGACAACAGTGAGGAATGAGATTTTTTAAATCCTTAATAATATATTAAAACCAGATAATTATGATTAATATATGCCTGATAGAAATTTTCAAAGAGACCAAGTTTTTATTGGCTTTTTAAAACAAGTTTGTAAGAAGCTTCATGAAGTCCCTGAATATAAAAAGTTAATAGCTTGCAACTATAGTAATGTAATGTCTAGAATATTATATTACTGTGTTTCCAGAGATAATCAATGATGGTAATATATCTGCCTCTTAGAGCCAGTGTATGATTTAAATTAATTTTTGCTTATAAAGCACTTTGAAATCTTCAGCAGAAAGGTGTTCTGTAAATGTAAAAGTACTATTATTAATTTAGCATCACCATTACAGTAAAGTCGGTACTTTAGGAGCATTTGCTATACTCTGCTCAATATCTTTTTATTCATCATGTGCTGCATATTAGTTATTTTAACATTTAGAAAGCTTAGAAATCTGGAAGCATTCCAAACCATTGTTCCAGACAGCAGTTAGATATTTGGGTGGATCATGTCAAAACAGTGAAATGGCTGAGAAAGCATGTAAAATGTTTGTTTTAAGTAATATTACATCAATGGAACAGACATCTGCAGCACTGGACTTGATTTTAAACGGCTTCAGACTTTTTTTAAGTTAATGTTGTACTATGTTTTTCTAAAATGGATTTGGGGAGGCTAATATTACATTACTTCTTTCCAAGTATGCTGTTTTACCTTTTGTTCAATTTTCATTTCTGTTTCTCAGATATTTGTAGGAAATCAGATTTACAGTGAGCAGAACTAAGGAGGTGGTGTACACCTGCCACTCACTATTATTGTTGCTGTTTGGTTTTGTAACCTGACATCAATTATCAATATCTGTATTTTTCATTTTCATTCATGTTGTCTCCTGTAGAAGACGGTTTAAAAATATGAGCAGTAATAGAACTTGGAGGTTATAGCCTCAGAAAAAGGGTATAAAATCAGTGGTAAGAGTAGGTAAAACACCTTTAAAGTTAGAGGTCCAACCAGGCTCCCCATCCCCACAAAGGTAAGTGGGGAGAACAGTCAGGTAAATAACATACATCTTTGGGAATGGTGTAAACCGATGTTCCAGCTTTCTGAGAGCAATGTTAATCTAAAAGCCAAGTGTGAGTAAGTCAATTAAAAGATCAACTTGTTTTCTGAATCAGCACTGAGGAAGTTTGGTTTTTACCACGTAGCTGAAAATGAGGATATTAATTACTGCTAATATTTTTTGAGTCTTCTTCTTGTGGTAGAAGTTTTATTTAAGAATAATGCTTGTGCTACTAGGTTTGGAGGAATACTACCTGGGTAAGTGGAAATTAATTTTCTTCTCTTCTTTGAATTTATTTTATGTTCTGAGATGAATTGAATATGTACTGCAAATAAATTTAGAATTTAACCCTTTGATTTCTCTTGGAATTGCTAAATCAGTTAACAAACAGGTTTATTATTCCTAGGATGAAATGCTATACGGCTCAGGTTCACCCATGTTATTTTCAGATATATGCTAGAAGATTAAAGTATGCTTTTACTTTTTCATATTAATATGAAATTACACATTTCATGCCCATTTTTCAATTTACTAATGAAAAGAAAGAGGTTTTCCTCTTGTATCAGCAAACTAGGTGCTTATGTTTACAACAAATGCTTCATTATATATGAAAACTAGCAAGCTCAGACTTTATTCTATACGTTTCCATGCACAGGAGAATAAGAATAATTGATCGAGTATGTACTCCTGTTTCCAAGCAGGTTCAGGGTTGAGATATTTCTAAAAATATATGAAAACTTTTGAAATACAGGCAAATTATCCCTAATATACATGTCATTGGAAGTATTTTTAAGTAATTCACATAAATAATTTAGATGTTTTTAATGTTTACCCTAACTCCCATTGATATTAATGAAGACATATACATGCTTTCCTTGTTCAGTATAAATGTCGTCCAAGCTAAGTAGCTGTTTGAGAACTATGGGATGCCAGATACACAGCTAAATAAATAAATTCCTCTTCATTGAAGAGTGTTCAGTCACATACAAATCACTAGCACAGTACCCACGTGGTTGCAGGGCAATTCAAGGCTATTTAAGCACAGGCTGCCATTGTAATTCAGCAAACACTTCAAGTCAGCACTTGAGACGTTGCTGCTACTGCAAGAAGCCATCCTGTCCTCCTTTTGCCTCCAAGAGCTCATTCTCATGAGCACCATTGCGTGGTCCTACAGGTGTTGGTGCTGTCACAAGCAGCAGAGCAGCTGGAGAGTACAAACAGCAGCTTGTAGGCGGGAGAGAAAAAAACTACTTCTGGTGGCAACAGTGCTGGCCTGGGCTAGTTTAAATTATTTCATAGAATCATAGAATGGCTTAGGTTGGAAGAGACCCTAGAGATCATCTAATCCATGATGATGGATTAGACACCTCTCAACTAGACCAAGTTGCTCAAGGCTTCATCCAATCTGGCCTTGAACACCTCCAGGGAGGGGGCGTCCACAACCTCTCCAATCAATCTATTCCAGAGTCTCGCCACCCTCGTACTGAAGAACTTCTTCCTAAGATCTAGTCTAAACCTACTCTCCTTCAATTTGAAACAGCCTAAATTATCAGGTAGAAGGCAGGAGATTGAACTGAAACAAAGGTTATGTTATGGCCACAGTTTTAAAGTCCAGCTTTGTACCCCCTTAAGAAGAGGGGCACTTCAGATCTGCTTTGTTTCTAAATAAATTATGCAATTTCATCTACAGTTACTATGGAAAAAAAATACTGCTTCTAAATGCTTACTTTGTTTTCCACTGCAAAGTATGTTAATGAAAATTGTCTACACATCAACCTCATTCTAGAGTAATGAGTGATCTTTGTTTTTATTTTTAGCGCCAAAGGGAATACTCCATCTCTCTCCTGATGTTTATCAAGAGATGGAGGCAAGTCGCAACAAATCAGCCCCTGGTACCACTGTAAGCTATTTGCCGCCCAAAGAAATGAGCCAGACTTCTAGCTCTTTCTTCAGCATATCTCCTACAACAAATAGCACAGCTACGATTGCCAGGGAACTTCTCATGAATGGAACGTCCCCGACTGCCGAAGCCATAGGTCTAAAAGGAATATCTCCTGCTTCCCCTTGTTCTGCAGTGCAGCCTTCAAAACAGCTGGAGTATTTGGCAAGGATTCAAGGCTTTCAGGTATGGGAGGGGGAAAATGAAGCTCTTCAGCCAGAATCATAGCATTGCCATCAAGGTGTCACTCTTGCCCTCTTGAATGTGGGCATGCATGTAACTTATCTTGTAAAATGAGCTGGTGTCCAAGGCAGTCTCTGGGTCTAGGAGCTACAACCCAGCACCAATATGTATGTCCCTCCTTCTCTTTTTTGTTCCTTCCTTCCATTCACTTTACTGCAGGCCATTTTTCTCTCCTTTGTTTATTCTCCTTAAATAATTACAGACTTAAATTAGGCTTTTGACTTGCACTTCACTGAGAGTCTTCACCTCTTGGCATTACAAGCTTCACATACTGCTCTGGCGTTGGTTTCTCTCCGACTCTGGTCCAGAAAGTACTGATGCACCACATTAACTTTACGTTTATCTGCTGGGCTGGGTCATTGAAGCTATTACTCTGCTTCCCATCCTGCACTTCTCGTAACCTGTAGAACAACATTTTAATTAGAAGGCGCAGCCTAAGAGCAAATCTGTTGTCAGAGCAATACGGAATGTTTTTGACATCACAGTCTACCAGTCATACTAGAGAATGTGAGATGAACCGTGCTGGGTCAGCACAAGTCCCTCAGCACTGATAACCTGTACCCAGCAGTGGTAGATACCCTACATTTCATAGGACAATGGCAGCCTCTGTAGTACTTCCAGTCATTTTTGCAGTGTGGAAGATGGGAAAAGGACGCCTCTTCCCCATCACCATTACGTGTAAAATTACACAGCTGTTGCACCTTCAGAGGATAGGACCAGCTATGTAGAAATATTCTTTTTTGTGTCATTGGTTTTTGTTTTGTTTTCTTGTTTTCCTTTTCAGAGTTGTGAATTTGTTTCATTTGAAAAGTTGGTTTCCTATGTTCTAGCATATGCGATTTGAACATGTAACCAAATTCTGGAAATGGGAGGTTTCTGTTAGAATTTTTGCATGCCTGAGAATTATTTCTTTTCACCAAAGCCCATGTAATTTACAAAGTATGCAGTTGTTGGAAGTCATTTAAAAGAGGCTGCTGGAATCAAGAGATAGTGTCAGATGTTCTGTTGGCATAAGCAGCATAGTTATAATTACATTTGCATACATCACATATCACCCATTGTGGATTTGACCTAACACTGTTTCTATCTAAAATGTACATTCAGCTCTCTTTTGGTCTTCATTTTTTAAATGTCATTCTTGATTCATTAGTTTGAATGTCTCTTAATGCAAGAAACAGTAAAAGCCTAAGCCTCACTGTAATAGAGTAAAGCTGCTAAGAGGAATTTGGTTCCCCTGAGTTCCATTTGTTGCCTGCCTACAGTAGAAACAGTTGAATTATGATTAAAAGAAATGAAATCCATGATTTTCATTGCTTGCTTTCCCATCTTGTCAGGTTGCTTGTGTCTACTAGTAACACTTTATTTTCATAGAACCAATGCACAATTTATGTTACTGTTTTGATTCCTACTTGCCTACAGTATGTGGTTACTGTAAAACGATTAGTTATGTTTGTCCTGTTTTTTTTTCATACTTTTATTCTAGATGCTTATGTAGAAATTGTTTTTTAAAGGGTCTTACCTTGAGCCAAAAAATATAATCCATTTAATCTGTAAAGCAGACTACTACTTTTTACTTGGCCCTGATACAAACCAAGGAGTTTGGTCGAGGTTCTCGATTAACGTCTATCTGCTTTATATGTAATGGATGGTTTTACATCATTTTAGCATGCTTTTTAACACCTTGCTTGAATAAGCCTGGTATCGATGTGAAACTCTGCTGGGTGGCTGAGCCGAGGTGGAGCAGTGAACAGAATCTCTGTGGGAAATGGCTCAGTGGCCTGGCAGGTGCATATCATAGGCCTCTTCACCATTTCAGCCTAGTAAGCTCTTTGTGTTTAAGAGTTTAAAAGCTGATTTCTTTACAGGTTAACTTTCTCAGGCTAAGTAGAAAACTACTGCATTTACAAACAGCTAGCTTGTTTCATGTTTCCTGAATGACCCAAAATTATTTTAAATTGTTAGCATGTATTTGTATTCTGACCCGGATAATAACCATATTTTTGTCTTTCGTTGAAGAACATATACATTCTGTTCTGTTACAATGTATTATTGAATTTTTTAAAAAATCAATAAATACTCATTTGATGTTTCATTTGTATATGTAAAAAATGTTATTTGCTTATTTGAATGTTTTTTAACTCCTTTAGCTGCAGGGACACGTCTTTAAAATGTGGTTATTTGAATTCTTCTAAACTGTTTGTGTATGATCCCAACCATGTTCTATTATAAGCCCTTTAATATTAAAATTTACTGGGACCAATGTGTGGAAAAGTACTGAAAAATGACATTTTAATGTTTTATGGCTTATTATTCTAAAGAGATAGATATATATATATATACACATATATAATTGACAAGCAGCAGCTCAGTGTCGCTGAAAAATAGGTGTTTAGCTTGGGTGCTTTCGAGGCTCAGGCTTCAAATTAACAGCAATAATTAAACACATATACTTCAAGCAAGTCTTTACAAACTCTGAATAAAGCATTTTTAGTGCTTGCTTCATATTTATGATCTACCAGTTAGTTCTTTTGCAAACTTTGCCCAGAGGTTGTTTAAAGGAAGATTCAGCTTTGGTAAAATCGTTATTTTCAAGTGACTGTGTGGTACTTTGATCATTGTTTTGTAGCTAGATTAGGAAAGGTACAGATATTTTTGCTGACTGTTTAAGCGCAGTAAGTTATTCAGGGAGACTGTTTAAATGGAAACATTCAGAGAAGCTGTTTACATGAGTAATTTGAGCCTCCAGTTTTTACTGATGCAAAACAAAAGTTGCAGGTAGCCCAGTAGAAAATTCCCCTGGGAGTTTTCGTGAAGCAAAGACTGTAAAATTTAAAAAGCCAGGATTGAATGCCCACAGTCAGTCCCAGAGCACGGCTGGAGCCATACTTGGCTTGCTGCATTGGCAGGACTCAGCAAGCTTAGTTTTTTCACCGACATAGATACATATGGAAACCTCATACGGGATATAGTTCCTACGTGGTGTATTCCTTTGATTGCAGTGATTACACAATTTACATCCTTCCCCCCAGCGTTCGTGTGGCGGTGAACTGTTCCATTTTATACATGGGTGGATTTAAATGTTGTTGGGCGTTTCTACATGTTTCTCATTTCCCCAAACGGTAGCAAAGACATGTTTCCGTGTGACTGCACACACAGGAGCTGGATGCTCTAGAGTAAGGTTTACTTGCGGCACGTATGTTTTTTCAGTGTGTGGTTTTGAATCGTTGAGCAGAGGTGGGCCTAAACTAGATTTCCATACTTTAATTAGGGTTGACACTGAGCTTAAACCTTTCCCTACAGTGGCTTTAAATAAAACAAACACTCATTTTGCTTTATTGGGGTTTGGATTTGGAAATCAGCATAGGAGTGCTTGGAGGAAAATTTCAGTGTGGATTTCAAGGAGAGAACTTTGGTCTTCTCTGTTTGTAATTGTAAATTTCTTAGAGCAGGTCGAATTTTAAAAAGCACTTGAACACCATTTTGAAAATTGACACAGGCGCTATGGGTGCTAATAGCATGTCTTTTAAAGCTGTAAGAGCATCTAAAAGGGTAAATGCTTTTGGGATTTTCACCTATGCAGATGAGGTACCTTCCTTCTAGTTCACTTGTAAGACTGGGCAACCTGTGTAGTCTTTTGGAAATGTGGGCTGTTGTCCCACACTGTGAACTCATTGCCTGAGGTCAGTCGTACCTTTGAGGCTTTGGACCTGTACTGTGTTGTTTGACGCAGATGTCCCCATGTGTTGTGGATTGTCATTCTGATGTGATTGATAATGTAATTTCCTTGGTGTCTGCTCACCACCTTCACTGAAAGAGCAAAAAGGGGCAAGTCTAGCTTCTTCAGATTCAGCATAGCACCATATCATAGAATCATGGAATGGTTTGGCTTGGAAGGGACCTCAGACATCACCTAGTTCCAACTCCCCTGCCATGGCATAGTATCTGAATCAGTTGTAGCCTAGGCTGTGCTATGACTGTTTCATGGTCTCTCAGATTTAGCTGTAGCTCCTAATGAGTTCAGCACCGCAGAACTGGTGCCTGGCTTCCTAAGTAAAGGAAGTTGGGTGATCTTTACATCTGTCCTGCCTGAATTTGCAAAGGCTTGTGGATCCCAACCCTGTCTTTACCTCAGATCTCTTTCTCTTTGACCAATACTAAGTTTCCTGTCAGAACTTGTTGATAGTGTTCATGATAGTTTTCCAGAGCAGGTCACAACTAAGAAATGTTGCTTGCTTACTTAACTTAAAATTCATTGGACTTCACTATATAGAAGCAGCTTTCCTTTCCTTAGTTCTTGTTTGTTACATGACAGAGCAAAATTTGCATACTTAATTTAGAAAAGCTCCCTGGGAGTCTTGACTTTAGCTATTTCACTCCTTCTTTTTTACCTCTGAAGCTATTTTTACCTCAGTAAAAACAACGTCTTGATCCCTTTCAGTCTCTTTTTCTCTTCCTACAGCAAGCAGGATTTTTTTTGATTGAAGTTTCTTCAGTCTCTGCTAGCACACCAAGATATTACATTTTTATCATCTTTGGTGTAACTTTAACTGGAAAACTAAGGCCAGATTGTTTACTTGTACAAGTTGTTATATCTCTGAAGGCAACAGACTGACACACCAGTTGTGGATTTTAGCAACAGGACTTCACCTCAAAATTTTCAATAAACTCCTCACATTCACCAAAAAAAAAAAATAGGGAGAAGGCTACAGCAAGATGTTTACCAGTCTCGAGTTTTTGAAGAACACAGATCTTTGAATTAGCTTTGAAAATTCAAGAATTCATTGGTACGAATTGCAAGGCTGAGGAGAAAAGCAGGAAGCAAACCTCAGGCATTCTCCGTTGACTCCAGTTTCAAATAGCTATAGTAAAGGGAATTATGGGACTTTTTTTTTTTCATTGTTCCGGTGAGTAGAAGTAAGGTGAAAATGTCTTGAGAAATGCTCAGCATCATATCTCATTCTAAGCCGAATCTCCCTCCTGAGGAGGCTAATGAGAAGAAATGAAAACAGACTAACAAGAACACTGTGACAGGGGGGAAAGCTTCAATAGAAGGCTTTGAAAGCAGCATGGTAAAATGAAGCTTCCATGGTTTTCAAAAAATCAGTGGGCATTTCCTGCCTACAGGTCTCTGGTGGACTCTAGACTACCTTCCCATCACAAATGTCCTGTCTCCATTTTTACAACAGATGATCTTTTTTGTGTGTTTTGTTTTCATTTCCATTCCTCTTTTAGGATAGAAAGCAGCAGCTCCTCTTTGCTTCTTTCAGCCTTTCTCATGGCTTACTGCTTTGCCCAAATTGGCCCCCTACTCTTCCTCAGTAGTTATCTACTGAGCCTACACTACAAAAGTTTTAATTAGAAGTTTAATCATTTTGTGGTGATTGTAGTCAAGTGATCATTTATTTAGGAGTGAAATGGAGCTGAGATATGCTAAACTGGACAAAACCCAAACCATTTCTTATGAGTCGTGAATGGCTGATGTGATTTTCCTCAAATTCCCCCAAATCACTTTTTAGAAAAAAAAAAAGTAAAATTTTTTGGTAGAAATGTTCTGTGTACGGAATCTGTTATTATGATTATAGTTGGGATTATAGTGTTAGTTGTCAGGTATTTTCAAAGTTCTCTGCAGATCAATGAATCAAAAAGGATGTTTTAGGAAGCCTCCAGTGAAAGCCAATGAGGGAGAGTGCAGCAGTTGCTCAAAACTGGGGTGTAAACCCAGATGATACTGGTCTGTTCTTTAACGTGTCCGCTGCAGAAGGGTTTGTGGCCACTGTCAGCTTGGAACTGGAATCCCAGCAAATGGGCTAGCTCTGGGGAGAACAAAAGTCTTATCACTCGTTCAAATTCAGAAGAACAAACAAGAATTAAAGGAAGCTTTTGAAATTATAGCATCAGACTTCCTGACATCATTAATGTAAAATGGATGTGAAGGCTGTGTCAGCAAACTTTTAATAGAACTGCTTCTTTGAAGAAGATCTTATCTCTGAAAATCAGGAGAAATTATGATACCAAAAAATTAAGATGTTTGTGGAATAAATTTAGAGAATACTTTTGAAATAAGACTGTTAAAGCAAATATTGCTTCATCCACATTTGGAGTCAAACCCCCCTATAATTCTATGTATGTAACTGTGTATCTGAGCCTTGCCCCCCTCACCCCACTCCCTCAGGCTTTGAAGAATACTTTCCCAGCAGAATTGACCAGACTGCAAATATTAGTGAAATTGTTCAAAAGTAGTAGCGTACAGTCAGGCCCAGAGGGAACTGTGATCTGCTGATTTGCCTTACTGTTAACACGCACAAGACAGTGGGAATTAATGGCATTTATATTTAAAAATAAACACTCATGAAACCCCTTGAAGTAGCTGGAGGGTGGCTGTGCTGCTGGGTATTATCAATACCTGCTTGTGCAAAACAAGCTGTGGAATAATGTTTTTGATTCCTGTCCTGGTGTCTTAGTCAATTTACTAGCACTGTTCCTGCTCACTGGTCACATCATTTTCTCTAAAGTGGTATGTGGAATGATGTTCTGTTATCACTGAAAGTGCTGAAATCTGGCCTTGTGCAGAAGGGTATTCCTGTATTTGTACTTTACCATACTCAATGGTCAGTACAATAATCTCAACAGCACTTCGTGTTTTACCCACAAGGAGTATAAACACCTTTAGAATGGTTGACAAAGTCCTCATTATCTTAGTTCCTATCTCTTCTGAATATATATATTTATTTTTTTTTCTAATGTGAAGTTTACATTTTCACCCACTACCAAACTATTGCCTGATGTACAAATTACTGTAGACTTTTGTTGTGGATTAACCTTGGTGGGCAGCTTAAGCCCCACACAGCTGTTTGCTCACTCTCCCCACAGTGGGATGAGGGAAGGAATCAGAAGGGTGTACTAAGAAAACTGCTGGGTTGAGCAAGGGCAATTGATGGCTGTGCATGCAAGCAAAGCAAAATAAGGGGCTGATTGACCACTTCACATTGGCAGGCAGGTGGTCAGCTATCTTCAGGAAAGCAGGGCTCCATCATGCGTCATGATTCGTTGTGAACACAAATGCCGTAACGCCGAGTGTTCCCCCATTCCTCTTTTCCCCAGCTTTTCTTGCCGAGCAGGATGTCATAGGTGTGGGATGTCCCTTTGGTCAGTCAGGGTCAGCTGTCCCAGCTGTGTCCCCTCCTAACTTCTTGCCTTTCCCCAGCCTGCTTGCTGGCAGGGCGTTGTGAGAAGCAAGAGAAGGCCTTGATGGTGTGTGAGCACTGTTCAGCTTAGCTAGAACATCAGTGTGTTGTCCATGCTATTTTGATTACAAAGCCAAAACGTAGCACTATACAAGCTTCTGTGAGGAAAACTAGCTCCATCGCGATCAAAACTATTGCAGCTTTTTACACTTCACTGGCATCTTTTTAGTGGTGTGCCACGAGGCAGAAGTCAGGAAATAGGAGAGCTTCCTTTATCCATGTGAACTTACGGTTGTTGTGTTCCAAAGAAAACTTACTCCCTTTTTATCAATTTTTTTTTTCTATAAAGCTTCTCCATTTATTGAAGACAACTACTACTTTTGTTGTATTAACAGGGTAAGAAGCTTCTTCCAAGGAAAGACAGCAGGTCAGTCAGGATTTAACTGATAATTTTAGTGGCATCTCTGATTTGCGCAACACCAGGTACCTGTTAATTAAGAGTCCTTACCTGGCTTTCAGAACTTGCAGGTGTCCTGCTACAATAAAAATCAACTTGACATTGAATGTCTATTTTATGTAGGAAAGGGCCTCAAGGTCTCCAAACCCTAATTTATACATGACTAGCCAAAAGTAAGAAAACATGTTGGGAATGTGAAATAGAGGGAGAGATAAAACAGAACAAGCTGATAGCAAGAATTATTTGTGAGAGAGAGAGCTTCATGTAAAAATCAAAGCACCTGGACTTCATTGCATTCTGGTTTATAGGGGGTTTTTAATCAACTAACTTCAGAGAGAAGGTAGACAGTACCACGGTTGATGGCAGTGACTCAGGTTAGATCTACAAGAAGTGGTTTTATTAGTTTCCATTTATTTCAGAAATGTTTCTTGGACTGTAGACCATCTAGGCCGTATTATCCTATAACCATAAAAATCATTCTCATACCAATTTCCATAAGGAAAGGCATGCAAGTTTGGAAACCGTATTCATTCACAGAGCATACAGCAGGAGGTAATATTTGCTGCAGAAGAAATGTTTCTGAATTAATTCAAGAGTATGCAGGATTACAAAAACAAATGCAAATCTAGATTCAAGGGGCAGTAAATTTTCTCACACAAGGTCTACAAGTACCTGGCTTCCGGCCAGAAATCTGTCTCAACTAGCTTTCTTCTATTCTGGCCATCATTATCGCTCTCCTTCTTACAAGGAAGAAAGCTCTTTATGCAAGTGCTGCTGAAGTTTTGCTCTTCGTGCCTCCAGAAATAGCCAGGTGCTTCTTTTTTGTTTCAGTTTCTAAAAGGGGAAGAAAGTAAATGGAGAATGGCTGGCTAATGGCATTGCTTGGGTCCCTAAGTATGGTGTGGGTGTCACCTTTGTAACATCTTAGCTTTTCTTCTTGGCATCTTGCAAATAACCATTAAAATCCTCCCACGTAGTCCTGCATGTAACTCGGTCCACGGAAAAAAAGTGAATTATATATTCATATCCAATTTTAGAATTCAGAGGGTTTATGTATGAGAAAGTTTAAAAGCTGTCAGGATCTCTCAAAATACTGTAGCCAGCACTAAATGCACCAGACCGCTTTCTCTGCCAAATATTTCTAAGTAAATCCTAGTGTGACTTGCTAACCTAGCAATGGACCTCAGCTTGGTACATGGCCAAAACTTTGAAAGACTGAAAGATTCAGCTGGCAAAAATGTGAAGGTGTGATAGCGAATTCATAGCAGACTGGGGTTTAGCTTTGATTACAGTAAGGGAACTCAGCTCTCGAGCAAAAACGCTTAAGAGGAGATGCAACAGTAAGGGTGAAAAAGGAGAAAAGAGATGAGTTACAGTTTATTCCACTGACTGTGCCTTGAAGCCAAGGCTTTCAGAGGGTTTTTTGGCTGTCATCTCCTTCAGTCTCATTTAGAGTTAGGAGCACAATGAAACAGGATAATTTTCCAAAGTGAAATGATTGTTTCTTGTTTTAATTAAAGAAGGGCGGCTCTTTCTGCACACTGCCCTGTATCTGGGTTAGTGCACAAAACCAGGGTCTGTATCAGCATCAGCAAACCCAGGCAGCCAGTTCTGTACTCACAGTTTCACAGTGATCCTGTTCCCTCTTCATTAATGCAGCATTTGGGGCTTTCACGTGCGGTTTGTCAACAGAGAATAGTTAATGTTTGCTTCACTCTTCACTTTGGCAACCTTCGTAATGAAAAAGAGTGTACATGAAAACATACCTAAATTGATGCTTTTGTTAGAAAGTGATTTGAAACCCAAACTATTTCCTCTCTCCAAACTAATCAGGTTCCTCTCTCCCTTTAGCGAGTTGTTCAGTATGATACGCGAGACACAGGCTCTTCTATGAATGCTCCACACCGTGCTTGTCCTCTTCATCAGCAGAACACAGACTCCCTCAGCTGTCTCCTCTTTTTAGGCCATGTGATGGAAACAGGAGAGCCCACGGTTGCCAGTTTTTCATATTTCCTGTGTGAATTAGAAAAGTAATTTCAACTCCTCCCCCCGAAAATACAGTATTTACCTGAATGAGTGAATAGATCAGAGACAAACAAGTCGTTTGTGCAAAAAGCACGTCAGGTATCAATTACATTAAGTGCTTTGCAGTGTTTTAATTTCTGAATAATTAATTTATTATTTTTAATCATGTTTTTCCTGTGTGTTTTGGGGGGGGTGGGAGATTGTATTCAATGTTCTAGTTCGCTGTAGTTAAACTACTCTATATGCCTACAAAATCAAAGTTAGTTGTAGAGTAGAGGAGGTAAAAAGGGTAGCAAGGTACTCTTCAACGTAAGTGTGATTTTTTTTAATAGAAATCCATGTCCCATCTCCTGATTTCAGCTTTTCTATCAGACAAACAGATCTATTTGCATCCTTGAATGCCAGCCATTGAAAATATGGTAGCTTGCTTTGTATGTACTCCCCAGGAACACTGTCTTTGTAAATACCTGCCTGGTTAAGGTTTAACAGATGGAAGGGAAACAGTAAGCACCTTGCTGTACTGGTTATCCTGCAGCGTCGTTAGCTAATTTTCTCTTAATTAGAACCGAGCATCACATCCAGAGGTAGGACAGTGCTGGGTCTCCCTTGCTTAACTGAACATAATATATGGCCAAACTTTCCAGATCCCTGCATCACTGAAACAGGAGCTCCGAATTCTAGAGGGTATCTAAATAGCATTAAAAAAAAGGATGTCCAAGTTTCTTTGGCTCAGATAAATTGGCTCAGTTTATCATTTGTTTTGCGTTTAGCAGACACTTTATATCTTCTCTTTGGGAACTGTTTCAAGTAAGTGTTTTCACTCTTATTTTTACTTCACATGTTTTTATAGATGTCAAATATCAGGAACGTAAAATATTACCACAGCAACCAGTGGCGATGCCTGCAGTCTGCTTGTTGTTGCCCATTTATGGTATAGAAATGGTTTATTTCTTAGTCTAAACCCTAGGACTGTATTTTAATGAAGATTTAAGACTCCCATACAGCTGCTATTCAAACTCTGTAGGAGAGGAGCATGTTGGAATAGATCAAGATTTACTGCTGAACTGTCAGTCTTTAAGCTACCGAATGTCTTTACCCTTCTGTGCAGTAGCTACGGTGGAAACGTTGCCCACTGCTGTGAAGCAGACACAGCGATTAATGAACCTGAGGAGCAGTAATCAAACATATGTTTTCTTGACACAATGATTGTGTTATATATCACATCCGAATGTACAGGCCTTTATCTTTCCTTAATGATCTAGCAAGGGGGCTTTTTAAAATGTGGGTGTTTTTCATGTGCTCCTTAGATTTGTCCCACAGGGGGTGACCATTAAAAACATCTGAAGGGCATGCAGTTAGCCAGATCCCTACTGAGATTAGTAAAATACTATATTTAGTAATCGCACTACATCAAGGAACTCTAGCATGGCAGGAAACAGTTTGATTCAACACTTTTCTTCTGATTTTTTGGATTTTTTTTTTATTGTATGTCTTCTTTCTTCATCTGGGACATATTTTTTTCATGTTCGTCTTGTTTTTGTACCTATGCTTCAACTTTCCGTAAAAGACTTTGTTCACGCAACGGGATTTTTCTCCCTTTTTTTTTTTTACTGTACCACTGCAAGTAGTAAGAATGTGAAGTGATACTTTGAATCTCTCTCATGTTGCTCCATGTCTGAAGAGACTAATCCATTATTTGTTGGGAAAGCCCTGTGGATAATACAAGGATTCACACTTTTACATACTAAAATACTATAATGTGAAAGGTCCTAAAATTGGCTTTAAGAAAATGGTTTAAATGAGCAAGTATATTTAATTTATTTTTGTACCAGGAGTATTTCTTCAGCCAGTAAAAATGCATGAGACAGAGTTTGAA
Organism: Eurystomus gularis; assembly: GCA_013400335.1. Classification (NCBI taxonomy): domain Eukaryota; kingdom Metazoa; phylum Chordata; class Aves; order Coraciiformes; family Coraciidae; genus Eurystomus; species Eurystomus gularis. The sequence continues at coordinate 132,278 of VZZY01006339.1, read as the reverse complement.
CTCAAACAAACAGGATTGTTTCATTTTTTTTAGTAGATGACATGACTAACAGTGGATGAGCAACAGAAGAAGGAAGATGAAAGACCAATATGGAAAAGACAAGCATTTCACCAGGAAACTAAAGGAAGAAAAATGTTTCATGAGACTCATCCATGTCAGAATTACTATTTTACCCTCTGATTTTTGAGCCCATTTGCTTGTTGCTGTAAATCCAGAGCAACCCGTGTAAAATCTTGGAAATTATTCTGTAAATTCAGAACTAAATTAGATGCTTTCCCCTTAAGGGGCAGATTTATAGAAATACTATCCTTTGTTCTAACAAAATAGTCCGGGCTTGTCAATCCAGAAGATTTGTGCATTGCTGAACATAATGGCATTTTATTACCTAGTTTATTTCTGTCTAGCATTCTAAGACTCCTGCTGATGCTTTGACTCAGAGTAGGTTTTGGTTTGGAAACATGAACTCCAGTATCACAGATGACTTCTTTCTTTTGGTAATTCTTTCTTTCTTTTTTTTTTTTTTTTAAGTTATTAAATGTTCAAGAAAGAAAGCATTTGGCCAGACAGAAGTTGTGTTTCAAACTGTGAACATCTAAGCAACAGTGTGTGAAAACAGTAGCCTTTATTTTTGCTCCCCTCGGTCTCTTGTTCGTGCACAGTTAGCCCATTTCTAACGGTAGTTTAGTATATTATAGTTAAGCTTAACTACTATGTATTAGTAAAACAGGTCTCTCACCTCCCTCAGTAAACCACGGCGCTCGTTCGTGCAAAAGGACCAATGTTCAAATTCACAAGTGTCCACTGAAGACCAGCACACTAGCCTGTGCTTGAAGTTAGAACATGGTGTTTACAGAATAATTTATGCATATTAACTCTGGCCATTATCTGAAATTGCATATTGATTCGGTTGCAAGAAAAATCCTGCAGTATTTTTACAGGTTCTATCAGAACACTTGCACATATAGTGTTATAGTAAAGCTAGATTCAAGAGACATCTTTATACAAAAAAAAAAAAGGAAATTTTGTGCTTTTAGAGCAGTGTTATGATAGAAGAAACCTTAAATGTAATTCATTATGAAGTTTAATGCAGTGTTATTTAGTTTTTCTTTTATAAAATAACATATAAACTTGAGAATTTTGGCTATGCCATTCCGCATTCAGTTGTAACGCTGTAAACATTCATCTTATATCTTCCTTTATGTGAAGCTATAAATGTCCATCAAAATATTTGCATCTCTTCAGCAATTTGAAGTATTAAAAACAAGGGCTAAATTTCAACATAGTTGTCAAATGGTTTTAGACCTTGGCATACATTTCTATATGCGTATGCCGGTTAATAGTACCCCGCCATATATACTCATACCATGCAGCTTGTTCCTGACTGAAGCAATCTGTGAAAGCACGTCCAGTTTCCATGGCATGTGCTTGTGGAAAAAATTACTTCTAGAATTTATTTCATTATTCTGATGACCAGGATGCGCTTTGCCTTTTACACGCAGAAGTTTCCTGCCCTGCCCGCACAGCACAACAGAGTGCTGTACTTGAGATTCCCGAATGAGTTCTGTATGATTTATCTCAGGCACTCCATGTACGAAGTTACCCAGGAGAAAAGCTAGCAGTACTGTGTGCTTTTTCCAACAAATTTAGAGTTACTGCCAGGATCTTGTTGTTGTGGCACTGCTTTGTGCTGCGTAGAGATACCTTCAAGGAGAATTATGTGTAAATCACTCATAATAGTCTGAGGCTGGAGTTGCATTTTACTCAGAGCCTTGCACAACCTTTACTAAGACATCTGTGTGCTGGCCATTATTTCCTAACCAGATCTGAATGCTGTTCTATAAAACCTCTGCTTATATGTTATCCAAATAAAACATTCCGAATTTTAATGGGTGAGATTTCATTGCTGTTTAATCCTTAACATGCACTGAGCTAATTTTGAGTGTCCCTTAATTACAAAAAATTGAAGCCTGAAAATTAGGTCTTGGACATAGTAATTATTTTCATAACTCTTTTATTTTCACTTTCCATAATTTATGGAAAGGAAAAATGACCAACTGTAGTTAAGCCAGAGGCCTTAATGAAGGGTCATAGTGCCAGCACTGCCATTCACTCCCGCCAACGCTGAGTGAACTTGGATGAGTCGTTCAGCGTCTGTCCACAGTGTCCTTACCTGCCTAACAGAGTTATTGCAGAGATGAGCTAAGCATTCGTGACTCTTAAGGCACTGAGGAACTGAGAAAAGCATGATTGTTGTTGTGTATCTCAGTAATGGCCACGAAATCACCATTAGAGCACTTGACCAGCCTTCAGTCACCGCTCCTTGGTTGCAGATACTGAATCATGTATTTGCTGGGCCTTCATGTTCCCCTGCCTTACATGATTATGATAGTCTTAAACCAGTTTTATAGACATTCATGTTCTTCCCATACTTATTCATAATAGCATGGACATAAAAACTGAAATATTTACGATGTACTGCTGGCCAAAAACCTAGAAGCATCTGCTGCTGTTCAGAGTATTTAAGAACTATTCGAATACTACCATTTCTTTCTGAGTGCCTGGTTTGGACATTCTGCTCAAACAGGTAAATACCCAGCACTCTTGGTTGGCAAAAAACCCAGAACTTTGGATCATCGATCAAATTTGAAGAAGAAAGGAATAAAATAGAGAGTTTAAGAATATAGTAGCTGGACTGATAAATAACAAAACAGGATTGCTGGAAAATTGCACATACGGATGGCGAATGTCAAAGAAATCTTATGTTTCTGCTGGTTGCACAAGTCTGTAGACTAGAGACAAAGTATTGTTCTGTCCCCCATACAAAGCCCAGTCTTTTTGGTTTAAAAAGAGAAATACTTTCTCTATTAATATCACTACTCATATTATTAATAGAGAAAGCATTTCTCTCGGTTCAAGTAAAGAGCTTCAACAGGGCAAGAGATAATTAGAAGACTATTGTCTGAAAAATGACAAAGTAATGCCTTTGATACATTCAGATGAAGCAAAAAGTGCATCATTAAATTCCTTTGGGAAAGTTGAGCCTAGAAAGATATGAAAATTCTGAATTTTTTGCAATTTCAATGTGGGACTCTAAAGGGAGTGTGGATCAAATCAGCTATTGCAGATACTAGTGACATGTAATACTAATCATAATTTTTCCCCTGGATATCTCCTCTTCTTTCAGCTTGTCAGCTTTGCTTTATTGCAGTGGACATTACTGAAGTGTAACCTTACTCATATTAAAAAATATTAATTAAAAATAAGCCTAAAAACATGCTATGCACTTCATGTAGTGCCATTTTTCCATTTCTCCATATGTGCTTTGAGACACACGCTTTTCTGGGTCACCAGATTTTGCCCCTTTTGTCACGTTTGCTGTACAGAACCATCCTTCAAGCTTTTCTGCCCCATTTCTGCACGCTGCATTCCCACAACACATAGGCAGCAGAGTGTCTAGCTTGCAACCAGATGCCACGGCTGTGGAAGCTTGAGAAGTCCTTGTCATAGCAGTAGTCCCTGACATTTAAAGAACTTGAGTTTATATTTGCAAGCCAAATTTCATACCTTCATACCTCTTTCGATTAATCAAAGTTAAACTATTGTATATGTGAAGGGGCCTCTTGTGGTTTCTAAGTAAGTAGTATGGCTCTTCTGGCAGAGAGCCACAAGCAATTTAGTAGGCACATATTGTGGGGGTTGAGAGGAAGAGAAACAGGGATAGTGCAAAAAGCTTTAAGGACTGAGTGAAATCAATATTTCTGTACCTAGTACAAGAATTTTGCATCTTTTGGCCGCAGCAAGGCTGTTTTGATGTGTTGTCTGTACAGTAGCTCTGAAATACCGTACGAACTTGGTTTGCCTCTCACTCAGCTGGTTTTGCACTAGTTTTGCCTCAGCTAAAGCATTCCAAATTTGCACCTATGGCAGAGAAGAGTTAGGCACAGGGCATTTAAAAGATCTGTCTCCAGCAGAGCTGATCTCTCCATTTCTGACAGGGGTCACATAGTCAATGTAAATTACCACCATAAACTGAATTCCACCTCTCCTGTGGAACAAAGTGCTTGGTCTGCCTGTCTAGAAGCCAGGAGCTATGCAGAGAACTGTAATATTTCAACAATTCAGCATGAGTGGGAGCCTGTTCTTAATAATGAAACTCTGGCAACATTTAATTTCATTTTGTTTCATTAATTTCAATATATTAAAATCCATCCTTTCTTTAGGGCATGTAAGAACTATCTGAAGGGAACCTGAAGGCAAGGAGAATAATTCAAGTAGAAGTACTATCTTTCTCTGTATTTCATGCAATATTCAGGTTCAACATGCACACCTTGACATCGGTAGGGAATGAGTTACTCTTTGAAAAGGATAGCCTAGACTGCTCAAGAAGAATGTGAATTCTTCTCTATTTTATCTCTCATTTGATTTAATTACAAAATCAAATGTAAAAATTGATCATTAGCAATGCCAATGTGGATTTTAGTAGAAATGGAGTTAGAATTGAAAAATTTAAAATATTGCCAAGTTTTTGAAGATGATTTACATGGATCTATTATAACTATCCTTTTATAACTAAGCTACGAAGTGCTTTTAAAAATTGACATTTAGGCTGGGAACTATAACTTGAAACTAGATTCTTATATAGATACAACATCTTGAATTGAGTCTCAAAGGTCTCAGAAACTGAAGAGCACAACACTTTAAAAACTATCCAACAGACATATCACAGAAAGTTTGGCCCCAATTCATTATGTGACTACCTAGAATATTTTACACACTCCTCGTTTTATAGTAAAGATGAATTCAATGTAAATGTTTGGAATTCTTCTTACAAACTTGTTGAAAAGGGACGGTATTTTAGCATGACTCCCTTGTACAAACCTGGTGTTTAGCAGATTACGTATGTTATTCTGTTATAGGTACACTACAGTGATAGACAAAATGGCAAAGAGTGTATGACCTGTTTGACACTGTCTCCTGTGCAGATGACTTTCCAAGGTATCGGAAGCTCCATTGAAGCCAGCCATGACCAGGTATAATACCTTCATCCCACACTCTTGTAATTTTATTACTATCTAGTAAGGCCACGATGTCAGCATTAATCTTAAATTTCGACATGTCTTGTGCTTTTCATGTGGCATGTTCTTGTCACTGGGATTTGCCCATCTTGATGTAGTAAAATCCTGATTAGATCTGAAGAGTGACCCAAAAAGGAGACATAACTATTTCGCCTTTTACATATTTTTAAGACGTATGAGGAAAGTCTGAAGAGCTCGCTTTGGTTTTAAAGTGAGATGTAAGGTTTCTGCAAAGGTTTTGTTTGACTTTATGTATGTATCAGGTCTTGTCTATCCTATTTTTACTAGAAGATTATGGGTAGCAGGAAAAGTGGAGAGATGAAGCCATCATCTGTAGCCATCATCTGTCACAAGAAACTGGCATTTAAGAGAGGAAAGGGATTTTTAATCAGGCTGTGTAAAACTCCCATTTTGTTTGGCTGTTTTTAAAATGTTTAATTCAAGCTTCTGGTGAAAAGCCAGGAGAAAAAATATCTCAATCACTCATCACTCTGCTGCTTCAGATGGGAACTGAGGGAGACTTCCATTCTTGTCCTCTTGTCCTCCAACACTCTTACATATAAAAGCAAGACAAGACTTTGATACAACAAACATTTTAAAAGTAAAAAGGAAACAAGTAGAAGAAAACTTTAAACCGAGCCTTGCACCTTACAGATCTTCAGCAGATTGGAGGAAGTACCATTTTTGTTTGCCTTTGCAGATCATCTTTAAATTGTACTGTGTTCACATTTACTGTATATTTTATCAGACTCTATGTAAGATTCTCTAAGGAAAAAAGAAAAGTCACCTTAGGAATTATCAGAATTAGTTACTTTTGGGGAAAAGTTTCAGACACTTTTAGCCATCTTTTTGATTGTTTGGGTTTGGGTTTTTTGTTGTTTTTTTTTTTTCAAGTTTCTAAGTCAGTTTTTAACATAAACTAAGCCCATTAATTATTTACATGGTAACATGGGGATACTTCCTGTCCTTAAGTGTTTGCTGTTTTGCAGTAATGGAGAGCTGTGGTAAGTCAGACCATACTTCAACATTCAGTTCTCATTTCATCCAGCAACTTGTTTATGCTATTCTAAAGTTGCTCTCTTTTTTTTTTTTTTCAGTGAAGATTGCTTTTTAAAATTTAGTTATAACTCAAATACAATATTTAGACATTTCAATTAATGTCTCTGTCAATTTGGTAACAACTACATTCTGGGCTACCAGCCAGCTTGGCCTTTGTCTTAGCATTTATTTAGGCTACAGTATGATATGTAAACAGAAAAAAGACTTGTAATCAAAAAGCACATTTAAGCCATCTGAATAATTATATATTTAAGACATCTAAATGAAAAAGTGCTATTGAGCCTACAAAGTCAAGCACCTAGAAATCAGGAAATTCCAGGTTATGTGCAGCATTAGTTCCATCCCAAGTCTACCCCATCAGTGCTCCAAACAGGATGTTCTTCTGGGAGGAAAAAAAAAAGCATAAAATAATACAGATAAAGATTGTTATCACAGCATGTGCACAAATACATCAAATTAAGTTTGCTTGGGCCATTATATAGCTAGAATTCCCTAATCTTGCTTCAATTTGAAGTTTTAAAAACGTTCATAATTCATTCTAGTTATGTAATTTTCCACAGGATTCTTAAAAAGGAGAATGTTTTGTCATTGCATGATGGAGTGCTTGTTGTATTACTGAACCCACAGCAAAGATTTCATCTGAGCTGAGAGCAAAATAAAATAATAATCTAAAAGCCAAATCTCAACCAGTGGGTCACAAAACAGATCCACATACTTACTGGACAAGATTCACCAATTTCTGCTCGTTCCCTTCCTAAATATCGAAGGAATTCCACTTTCTGAGGAAGAGGGGTGATGTTGACTGGTTGTGTTTAGTAAGGGATGTTGCGGGACTGGATTGAAAACATCATTTGCCATCACCTGAATAAACAGAGAAAAATGAAGGAAGCAAACAGAAAATGAAGAAACAGAAAATGAAGGAAGCAAACAGAAAGCACAGCAAGTATTTGTCAGGCACTGGAATTAACTAATTAATGACAAAATTAGACTAACTAAATTGGACTAACTAAAAAGAAAAAGCCCTTTTCTTTCTTGTTCTTGTGTGACTGGTATGATTTTGCTTGTTTTTCTACAATTTCCCTCACAGGAGGTTTATTTCATACCATTATTCTTCTTATGAAAATAGGAGACAGAAGTGCTGTATCTTTGTTAAGATGAGTTATCCACATTTGATAGCCAAGATAGCCATATGCTGTAACACTTAAATTCTATAAACTCTTCTTTAATTTATGTAGTCTGTGATTTTTAAATACCTTGTTTGTATTGTATGGTAGTTAGGATGGACTAGTCACCTGAAAGCGTGTGATTTTAGTGGAGTCATGTTGATCTGTGTCAGCTATGAAGCCTGACATAGTTTGACATCAGGATCTATCCACTTCCGTGCTTATGAAGATAATTTTTGTCATGCTCATTCTAAAATACAGATTCTCTAACTTCTAGTTTTTAAAATGTAAAACTATCTGAATGAGACTCTGGAATAGTTTGTGGGAAAGTGCTGGAATCTGTTGTGTGAGAATATCTAATAAAAAAAGCTGTATACCAGATCTGTCACCATATTGTGGCAGAAGAACCACAGCTGACCATATGGCAAAGAGTAAAAAAAGGGGAACGTTCCTGAAGTACCACTGCAGTCTAGCTGGCCACTTGTTTTGTTGTGTTTTGCGTTCAGGTACACCAGCCTTTGTAGTAGAAATTTAATGTGTTTTAGAATATTTTTTTCCTGAATGATTTCTTTTTCTATTTTCTGTTTCCCCGTATCTGACTATAACTTTTCTTAATGGCCACTATTCTTTGTTTTTTATCAGTAGAATTGAGCTGCAAGCAACTTTTAGTTGAAATGGTCACCAGTTTCTCATGGCTTTCTGAAGCAAACCTGAGTTTGTCCTTAGTAGTAATGAATCTTGGTATTTTGTACCTCGCTGTGGGACTGGAGACAACCTATTCTCAGGCCTTATGATGGACTTTAGGCATATATTATGCAGCTTAGGAATGAATTGAATGTTGATGACCTAAAGTAACAGAAAGGAAGTCAAGGTACTTGTTCTATTTGTGTCACTTAGAAAATTCAAGTTATGAGGAGTGGGAGACAGGAAAGGGAAAATAGCAAAGGTAGGAGGCTATATAAGCAAACAGGTGGTTTGGAGCAGAAGACTAAGAAAGTGCAGGGAAGTGTGGCATTGAATGGCTAAAGGCCATAGAAGTAGGATAAAGAGAAAATGTGGAAGAGGGTGCTAAAAAAACCCACCAAAACGAATGAAGACATCTTCTCTACTTCTTAGTCTGAAAGTCTTGGAGAGTTCTGCCTGCTTAGCTTCTCAAAGTATTGAGAATTCTTGAGCACAGACATAGCAAGAACTTTTAGTTAGCAGATGTAATGCAGTCAGAGCAAACTGTTAAAGGAAGTAGAGATTTCCGTTTACCTGAAAGAATTCTAATCAATACCATAAACTTGTCAGCACAAATTGTTGGGCTCACTATCATAGAATCATAGAGTGATTTGGGTTGGAAGGACCTTTAAAGGTCATCTAGTCCAACCCCTCTTGCAATGAGCAGGGACATCTTTAACTAGATCAGGTTGCTCAGAGCTCCGTCCAACCTGACCTTGAATCTTTCCAGGTATGGGGCATCTAACCATAGACAACCATCTCTCTGGGCAACCCCTTCCAGTGTTTCACCACCCTCATTGTAAACATTTTTTCCTTATATCTAGTCTGAATCTACCCTCCTTTAATTTAAAACCATTACCCCTTGTCCTGTTGCAACAGACCCTACAAAAAAGACTGTCCCCATTTCTCTTATAGGCCCCCTTTAAGTACCGAAAGGCTGCAATAAGGTCTCCCCAGAGTCTACTCCAGGCTGAGCAACCCCAAGTTTTGAAAACTTGCAGTGTTACTCTCTTGTGGCGTTGTAGTAATTGCGGGTTTTCTGAATGCTTCAGCTCTAAGTGACTGTAGGGCTCTGCTTCAGGGGTGTCATAACGAGCAACTTGAATGTATGAAAATTCATTTAGTAATAAAAATATTTTAAAGTCACATCTAGTGATGACAAAGAACAAATTGCACCCATGTTGAGATTTTTTAATGCTTGCCATGGAGAACTCTGCATGTACAACTTAATTTTTAACTCCTAGTAACTTGATGTTCATTGAGGGGGGACCAGTTCTCTACTCAAATTTCAGGATACAGGTGAAAGACGAGTGCATTTTCTTAAAGTCTCATTATTTCATACTTTTTGACTATTTTGAAAGTTTTAACGTATGCATGGTTTTGAAGCTGGCAATACTGCTGTCGCGGTCGAGCGCGCAGAGGTCCGACCACCTCCCAAAGGGAGAAGGGTTGAGGGTAAATTGTTATCTGTTTATTACTGACTTCTGCTGTTTCCTTCACCCAGTAGACCCAATGAGATGTGCTGGTGAAGTGATGACAATGGATCTTTAACGCTTGTATTTTCAGTCCGTGCATTCTTAATCCCATCCATTATATATTGTGTTGTATATTAGACCATGTTTCCAGAACTCTCCTACACTTTACAATGCATAAAATATAATACTTTTATTTTCTAGGACAGATAACAATTGTGTAATGTTACATATAATCTACCCCTATTCTCACTTTTATTTTCAGTATAAAAATAGCTGAAAAGTGAATAAGCAGGGGCAGAAATTGTAGAAGAGCTACTAATGAGATAGACTTGATAAGAGTCCACCAGGGAGGGGCTGTGCTGAAAGGAAGATGCCGTGCTCAGCAGTTTCAGAAGCTGCTGATGGAAAGCTTGACAAACAGCAGAGACAAGCAATCTGAAACATGGTATGTAGCAAACCATCGTTGTCGGCCTGCAGGAAGGCATTTCTGGGCAGGGTTAGCAGATTGTGGTCATGGCCACAGGTGAGCAGCTCCTATATCACTTGAATACAGCAAAGGTGGAAGTATTTCTCTAGGGACAAAAGACCTTGGAGATGGGTAACAGGCTTGAGGGAAGGTGCTTGGAGTGTTGAAATTTAAGGTTTAAGAAGAACTTTACTTTGCAACAGAAAATATATAATACATATGAAGGTCTGCATCTCTGTATTTGTTATGGTCTGAGAATTGTTTGTAGAGCATGCTTGGGAGGCAGCATCTAAGGAAGTTGTGCCAGCTGTAGTCTCTGACTGCCTTATCTGTAAGAAAAACAAAAACCCCAAAACCCCAGTGGTGTGGTCAGTGAGTATACAGGGGATGAGGATTTGTCCAATGCTGTAACCAAAAAAAAAGAAAGAGATTGAGTTCTATGTTAAGATACCTCTCCACACCAGAAAAAAAAAAAAAATTTACTGGATACTTAGTTCCTGCTTAAAATTATTTTTTTTCTAAGATTAAACTAGTGTTTTCTAGTTTCAGATTTAGTTCACTACGGGTGTTTGTGTCCTGGACATAGCCAAAAAAATAAGAAAATGTTAGGATTTTCTTTTAAAAATACATGTATTCCTGGGTAATGCTATGTGCTTCATTTGTCTACTCATTTCGACTTGATTTACTGTAACTGTAGTTCTTATTTCTTTGGGGTGGCCTCTTTAATAAAATGAGAAAACTGTATTTTGACTCAGTAAAAATATTCTAGCAGTTTTCCCAAAGCTTAGCAATTCTGTTACAGCCTCTTCAACATCAGGACTCCTACCTATCTTGTAAAAACATCTCACACAATGAAGTGCTGGGGCCTGAGCTGTGGGCCGCAACGTGGAGTTGACCTGTGGATGAGTCAGAACCCAGCAGAATGGTTTGTTTTTCCTATTAGCTTCAGGTTTCAGAGCCAGAACCTGGCCCACCTGTGGCTCTGCCCACACCCAGGTGGTCATGGTGTGACCAGGAGCTGATCAGTTGGAGAAGCTTCCTGTTGGGTGGAGCTTCTGCTGGTTGCCTCTTGCTGAGCTCTCAGTCGTGTCCTTCTATGTGAAGGGCCACTGAGGAGCCACCTCTGTCCATTGTGTCCAGCAGGCGATGCTGGCACCACAGTAGGCAGTGGAGGAGCTTGGCCCAGAGGAACCTCTGGCAGAACTGTCTGAAAGGAGACTTCTGAAGGGATTTTGCTGAGTTCAGTGTTGGTCTGTGTGATCAGGCAACTGATGGCAGCATAACATGATGATGGCTGAACCAGCACAACACAACTATGTCTCCTTTTCCTGCTGGTGTGATCTGTTTGGCTGCTGCCTTCTCCTTGACGACTCCATAACCTTCATAGTGGGTCAAGCATGGCCACAGCTGAGTGCCTGGTGCTCCAAAAGAGATAATTCACGTGGACTAGAAATACAAAATGTGTTTGATATTTAGCGCCATGCTTCAGTTTTGTCTTCTTGTGTTGGGAAAGTTGCAGCTCTTAAGTTGACATTGCAGTCAGGTGTCATCCCATCAGGTTTTACTTAGGTTCACTAGGTTGTTGTCTGCTATTTGGTACTTTTTCCTTGTCTGCTGTGCTCCCCATGACTGTGTGTGAGGGCATTGCTACGTTCTCTCTGTATTCTTCATCTTCTGTTCCTCATTACCTCAGTCTGGATGTACGTGACTGAACATTTGTTTTTCTCTGGCAACTGCTGAAGTTTTCCTTGATGAGCCTGAGATCAAACATTTGTATTTGTTGAGGATGTGTAATCTTTCGTTTTCAAAAAGTGAGTTACTTATTACCTGCCAAATGGGAATAGAATGTAAACCAAGGCATGGCTACCTCCCTGCCAGACTCTTTCAGTGCTCTCATTCAGGGCTTCCTGAGCAGCATTCCAGTGTGACTGCCTCTTGCTGAAGATGCAGAGTAGAATTTTCAGTGCTCTATATGCGTTGTTTGTTTACGCAGTTAATGTCAGCAGAGAATAAAATGCTAGGGTTGCGGTCTCTGAGTATCTTACGTGCCTAGTGTGTAAATGACGACAAGCAAAGACCATGTAGGTTTTGGGGACTGTTTCCTCCTCTGTTGGAAAAAAAAATAAAAAAGGTGAAATATCCTGGTGACAGCTATTGGTGAGATTTCACAAGAGTGGTGAGGTTCGCAGAATCACAGAATGGCTTAGGTGGGAAGGGGCCTCTGGAGGTCATCTGGTCCAACACCTCTGCTCAAGTCTAGAACAGGCTGTCCAGGCCTATGTCCAGACAGCTTTTGAATATCTTCAAGGTGGAAGACTCTACCTTGGTTGTTCCTTCATCTTCAATTCTGGCTGCTTCCTAAACCACTGAGCTTGCAGAAACGAACTCAAGTGTTTAGTCAGCTAAGTGAATTGAACTGATCCTTACATGAGTACCACAGCTGAAAGAAGGGAGACATCAGGACTGCTCAGCCAAAAGGAGAGGAGGAGGAGCCATCCCCTTCCACAGCACAAGCTGTGAGCTATGATCAGCTTACCCACCTTGTAAAATGACACTTGAAGAGGAGGCACAAATTAACTGTTCAGAAAAGTTATTTTCTTGTAGAAATGTTTGTCCCTTAAACCTCTTCACTGTGCAGTAGCGTAATCTAGCATAAAGAAGAGAACAGGAACGCACAAAGAAGGACGAAGGAGGAGCAGGATCAATGCAGTCCTGACCTAGAGAAGTTTAGCTGTTTTGGAACTGCACCCTTAGTTGCTTGCATTAAAATATCTTAGGAGGCTTTCAGTGCAGCGTAGCATGTGGAAGTGAAAAGAAAGGCATTAACAACATGCAATGAGCCAGCCTTCCACCGACCACAGGCCAGCTGTTCATTATCCTTCATTTGCAATCTGTTTCTGGTTTGGTTTGTTTTGCTGTTACTTTAGGCTCAGTGGCCAATGGTGAAATGTAAAAATAATGAATTTTCTTGCTGCTGTGGTTGTTAGGGAAGAATCTTTACAGAGAAAGGTATTGGAGAAGTTTGGAAAGGCTAAAAGTGTAAATTAGTTTTCTGCCTTGCCACACTGCAGCAGGAGATTCAAGCCACTTGCAGTATTAAGAACTCTAACAGCTTTTTCCCTACCAAGAAAGAACAGAGGGAAGGCAAGAGAGATAGGTTCTTCCCCTACTCAACAATTAAAAATGGATAGGCATGCATCCACTAGACAAAAGTTGATGACAGAGATGAAGGCAGAAATGGAGGGAGACCCCCCTAGTAGCTTATCTTGCAGTTGAGAATAACAACTATCTGGATTTTTCATCCTGACCCCTGATGGGCAGCATTTTCATTTTAATACCTACATTCATTTTAATTTCTGAGACTGGTAAAACCTTTCAAACCTTGTGAGTTAAAACTAATGGTCACAACCCAGGTGCCTATTTTTTAGGCACCTCCATTTTAGACAAAGAGAGGCACACTCAAATGTACACTCAACTTTGTTGCTTGCTTTGTACTTACCAGAGTTATTCTGTGGTGTTTTCCATACATTTATCAAAGTAATGCTATGGCTGTTTGTTGATATGTTTTTAATAACTTGTCATTCAGTGAAGTTGCTTAACACGCTAATTATATAATTGCCATTTCAAAATAGGTTTCCTCAACCATTCCACAAGACAAAATAATGATTTTCGCATGTTGCATCTGAAGACCTGTTGTTTTGCCAAAATTGTGTTTGCCACCTAGTTTTTCCACATCTCTTGAAATAATATCACATGGCTGGCATGATGCATTCACCTAGTACAATTTTTTTAGTTTTTTTGTTTGCGTATTCATCATACAACCCCTCAATCTACATAGTGCAAGTAGAAACTAAATTTGACATCCTACACCTCTTTATTTCAAGGATTCATTTCAAGAAGCCAGGGTCTCATAATAAATATTCTAACAATAGACTTAAGGACTTAGAGGGAAATGAAGGAGATCAGGTTTTATAAATAATTACAGGGGAGTAGCCAAGCTTATGTACTGTGAAATACAATGGGAAATCAAAACCGGGGGCTCCTCTCTGTCTCCATTTTAGTTCCATCACATTGGTACAATTTTCCTCTAACTGTCTGCCCAGCGTTTAAACAACTTTTCCTTCTTTTTGAGATATGTCTATACAACATCATTAACCTTGCTGGTGGGCTAGTCTAAGCACTTTTGTAAACTCAGACTGTCTTCCAGCACCATGTTCCCACAGCAAACTCCTGTCATCTGTTGCGTCTATGTAACTTACACACTCATCTGTTTGTAGTTTGGCCCATGTTTTTAATGCTGAAGCTCTTTTCTCAGTTTGTTGTAGGCAGACTCATGTCTATTCTGGGCAGAGGTAGGATCACAGGGGGAATAAAGGAATAGTTTTGTCAAGTGATGGGAAGAGGATAAAAGTAGTCATGCGTGCGTGCTCAGTGCATATTGTGGCACATTGAAGGTCTGGATCTCTACTGAGCATAAGGAAGTTGTGGAGCTATGTTTAGGAGCACTAACATTACACTCAGTTCCCAGACATCCATGGTGCAACGACATCCTGCTTTCTTCCTTGGATGTTTTTTTAACTATTCCATCAAGAAATTGCTAAAGACTTTTACCCTAGTTTGATCACTAATGGCTTACCTCAGAAAATTATTTCACTTTATGTTTTTACATGATTGCCATGGATGTCCTGATGGCAGCGTCAGACATCTCTAGGGAAGGGAGTCTTTCCTATAACTCATTTAACATAGCATCCAGGTCCCTCTCTTGTCTCCCAAACTCATTTCACATACAGGTTTTTGTAGTCACACTGGGTTTCTCAGATCAAGTCAGAACATCCCACTGCTTGAGGCAGGAAGGAGTCACCAACCGATTATCTCTTCAAAGCATCAAATATGCAATATCCTTACTTCATGCAGGGGTTCCTGCATCCCCTGAAGCTCTGTATGTACTTGTGTTGTCCATTTCGTAGCCTTTGCAGACTGTCTGTGTTCCAGTACTAATGCTTCATTCCAGCAAGATCCTTCACATATGCTAAATGTAAGACTGCTTCCAAGTAATTCACTCTCTCAAGGGTCCAGGACTTGAGATAATAAACACTAAAACAGAGGTATCAAGCAAAACTAAACCAGTGAACTCTGAAGTTAAACTTTAAATTTTGTACATGTTTCTTCATATTCATTCTTTCTCTTTCCCATCATTAGAGAGACTGTGAGACATAGTTTTCCAAAGATCCTTCTGGCTGTACAAATAATCGATTTTACAGACCAAAATCTCCCTTCTCATCCTTCATGCCCTCAAAAAAACCCAGTTAAAACTGGTCCAAAATAAAGAAAAAAATGCTTCTAGCAAAAAAAAAAGTAAATCATTTTGTACTTGGACATCTGTAGTGAAACTAGGAAAATGGTTGAGATTCACAGTACTGGTGGGAAAGATGATGAATTATTTTACCTACAAGCTCAGCGGTTCATGCACCCACAGAGGATGCAGAGGATGTACATTTCCATTCAGGAGCATGGATCTTCTGTAGGAGCCCTCCTCATCCTACAGAGCAGCAGGGCTGGGTAGCCACAGGAACACAAAGTGGTAACCACAGAGTTTTGACTCGCCAAACCGTGTGCTCAGTAGAGCTGCATGAGCAAAAGAGTCTGGGGGAATTCTCCTTTTGTAATACCCCACAAGATGGCAGTTAGGGTGCTGTTCTGAAAGGGTAAAGGAAGGATTTGGATCCCCCTGGAAGTCAAAGGGCCTTAAGCTGTGATTTTCCACAGTCTGGTATCAACTATGAGATGAATCTTGCGCTTTGATTTTCACTACAAGTGGCCAAAGCTAAGCAAACTATAACAGATAACTTCCACATTTCTAAAGTTATTTTCAGCTGAAATTGCAGACTGCCTGTCCCGAGTCTGAGAGCAGATTTAGCCAATACAAAACTGCTTTTTCCAATGTGTGTGTATATATATATTTCAGGAAGAATATGCTTAACTTGCTCTACAGCCAGCCCCACCCCTGCCACTGGTAGGTATCCAGCTGGTGGCGGCATTGTTCAAACCTATAAGTCATGTGCTCCTCATGGTTGGAAGCTGCCTCATGGACACCAAGCAGGGACTGCTAGGTCAGGCTATAGAGACCATTTAAGGTAGTAAGACATGTTCAGCTGGAGTCATTGTGTTCCCCAGTAATACCCAGGAGTCATCTTCTTTCTCCCTTGTGTAATCCTTCTAAGCATAACCTGCAGACAAAACAAGAGCTTTCCTTCCTCAGCATTCAGCTGTCTATAAAAAAGCTTTACATTTGCTTCAGGATTTTAAAAACCTAGTTCCACGGCATGGATTCATAAAGGACATCTTGGCGTATGTTTGTACCTCTGCTGTTGCTGAATCTCTTATACTGGCAGCTTGGTAAAGTAAGACAAGTGCCAAAGGTGCAATTTTCTGTATGCTGGTAGCACCAGTTCTGACCAGTCCCTGTACCCGTCACACCACAGCTATTTACATAAAGAGCACACCTTTTGCCAAGACTGGCTATAAGGCTTATGCCAGTAACATGAAGATTTTAGCTGGTTTGTGAGATCATAGAGAGCCTGTTTAGCCGTTACTTCAAAACATCGGGCTGTTCGGTGAGTCGGTCCTATTTCATACACTAACATTGTTTTGAATAATTGGGGTAATTTTTTTTTAGCACAGAATGCTGTATGAAATCATGAATTGAGAAGATTTTTGTGTTGCCGTGTTTGATTCAATACCCCACTGTCACTGATGCAAAGTGGTACCATAATACACTGTCAGTCATTTAGGGGACAGCTGGATGTGCGTGAAGCTCTCTGTTCATGTGAGTTGGGCTTCCTAGGGTGCTTCAGTTCATCAGCACAGATAATACTGTAGGACCTGGGGCTTGATTTTGGAGTGTGCCAGAGAACAGGATCATTCTTTCAAATTAAATAAAAAACAAACAGGAATCAGCGTGTAGAACTTTTTTTGTCATCATGTATCCATCCTTGCTTGTGAGGAAAATAATAGAAGAAAAAATTTGGAAAGGAATGCATGCTATAATTTTCTAAGCAATAATTAGGCAACAAAATAGGGGTTTGAGAGGGAGTTAAGGAAATTAAAAGTAGACATAAAATGTCGACTTGACCCAAAAGTGCTTAAAGCCCCACTTACCCTACAGAACAAAAATACTAACACAGAAGAAGTCTGGCATGCTGGCAAGCACACAGCTTAGATATGTCAAACTACTTTGAGAAAATTTGCAAAAATTCTGAAGTTATTTAACCCTTATTTAAATAAACTGGATCTTGTGGAGTTTTTTGGAACTCTTCTGAAAAGTAACACTTAAAACCCTTTTGATCAAATACCCTTTCTCAGGCAATTACGTGTTCTTAATTTAGAGGCCAGTTCAAAAGATTGCTTGTTACCTTCATTTAGAAAAGGTTCAACTGCTGCAGTTTTCTGATCCTTTTAAAAAAGGCAAACAGGGAGAGTTTACACAATAAAAGTTCTTTTATTATTCTCAAATTAATTATTTTGAAATATCTCACAGATTACATCAGTTTCTTACTTGCATTCATGTTGCAAGATGGCGACTATTGTATATTGCTAGTGATGCATTAAATTAGTTGTTTACATTATAAAATCTAAACATATTAGAATCTTTTGTGTTTGTCTTCAAAGATTCCTATTCTAATAAAGCTTTCTGAAACAAGTAAGGTTGTCTTTTTTGTTTAGTTTATGCATCAGTGGAGAACCTAAAGATTTGTAGCCTCTAGCCATCCCTGTCTGTGTTTAATAGAGTGTAAGGAAATGGTGTTTGAGACAATATATATTTTCTTTTAAAAGGGCAAGTTGTACTTTAAAATGAATCATTTTATGTTTAGAAAAGGTAACATCTGAAACAAATGTAAATGGAAAGAGTCGAAATTCACCCTCTTTTCTCAAAGACTGTTTTGCTGTGATTTTTAATCGGAGTAAAAGAAGTATGTATACTGCACTGAAAAATAAAAATTTTGGCTGCATCCTTCCTATTTCTGATGGCCTTTTGTCTCTCTTCAGGTCGAAGTGTTTGTGAGGGTTAAGGGAAGTAAAGAACAGTATTTGGGATTTTAATGAAACTTTGCAATTTGGAGTCACAGTTTTGTTCTTTAACAACTGTTTCAGCAGAGATGTAACGAAATGTGAAAAACAAAAGCAAAAGCTGAGAGCTTTAATACAGCTGAAGCTGCTCTGTGAAAGTAACTTTCACTGTTGAGAGAAGTTAATGAATGCAATTTTAGCAGCAAAGGAGCTTCTTGAAGAGTCAGCTCTTTCCGTCCACACTTTCCCCTCCACACACTCCTTTTAAGTGCAATATGTCTTAGTTCTTCAGCTGGAGAAATGGCTGCTTTAATACACTTTTTAGGTCATACTGCAACTGCGTTAGGAATACATGTTTTGGAACACATCTTAACTGTGTTGGGAAGTCATGAGAAAACAGCAGGATTTTATTTACCTGTCAAAAACCAAAAGAACTTGCAGTAGGCCAATGACCAAATAAAATTGTCACAGTTATACTTTATATCAATCAGTGTCACTGAAAGGAAGAGTAGGAAGCTAAGTGTTGACTTCCGAAGCAGTTTATTTGCTGTGTACAAGATGCAGCTTTTAGGATAACAAGCCAAGAGCGTTTTGTATCTAAATAACCTCTAGAACATACAGCAATATAACAGGCACTGAGTTATAGTAAGACTTGGGAAATGTGACAAAATAAGCAGTGGAATGAAAAGAACAGTACTGAAACCAGTTGGAAAAATAGGAAGTAGAGTGTTTGATGAAGTTATGAAATATCTTAAGGAACATCTTGTTTCTGATCATGACTAAACAGTGAGAAAAGCAATAAGGAGTAAACTGGCTGTTTTCAATAAACCTTCAACTTTAGACAAAAAAAGCCAAGTGATTAAAAGGTACTAAAGACTGTTTTGATGGAATTTTAAAGTGTAGTATTTTAAAGTGAAGTGTGGGATTTAAAAAAAAAAAAAAAATTCCTATTTACTTGAAATACTTCTTTAATGGAAGAAAGCATAAGAAGGTATGAAACAGCTTGATTTAACAGCCTGCCAAAAGTTGTTTTGAAGGTTATGACTTGCTGAGATATTTAGGCAAGATGCGTTTTATCAGCAGCCTAAAGGGCAGTCCTTTGTGTAACAGAGTAGTAGCACTCATATCTGAACAGTTTTAGTAAAGCAAAAGGTTAGTCATGAAGCTTCAAAAATAACATGGGTCGATCTAAGTTCTAAAGTACAAATTAAAGCCTTGAGAGAAAAATTAAAGGCTACATTTCAAATATACCCTTGAATTCTGGACTTCTGATTTGAGATACCTTAAACTACAGTATTCAGAAACAAAAAGCACCCACAGCTTTTTAAATGGATGCATGCTTTATCTTCTGCAGGAGCTTTACTCATTTGGTTTATAATGATACCAAATGACTATCCGCACAACTAGTTCATTCAGACACTGACCAAATGTCCTGATTCTGCAAACACTTTCACACCCATGAAGGCCTGCATATGAGTCAACCCATTATGGTTTCCATCCATATCACAATTTTTATAGTAGAATGAATAATTTATATTTTGAATTCCCTTTTGCTCTTTCTGTTTTCTTTTACAAGTCATTGTAGCTGGTACTTGCATGCCCAATCTGCTGGTAAAAAGTGACTGAAGGGAAAAGACTTTGTTAATGGTTTTAGAAGAAGAAGTGGAGGGAAGTATAGAAAAGTAAAGGCTTGTTATTGGAATCACAGGAATTCACAGCCCTTGTCCTAGGAACAGATACGTGCGCTGGGTTGTATCTGGAAAAGCCACAGTGTCTCACAGGTCTCCTTTTGTGTATTGGCTCTTACTTCTCTCCCAGAGCTCTCTTCTAAGACCTTGTTCCAGATAACAAATCATTTCATCGTTGGAGAGCAGCAGCCCAAAGTATCGAAGACTGGTATTTGACTGATGGTTTGAGCAGGAGTGCAATTTTGACAAGGATAGTCTTTATTAGATGGAACGAGACTCTAGGACATACACTGTGTACTTCTGCATTCCCAATCATGTTCTCTGTTTCAAGAAGGTAAGCAAGCCAGGTTGCCAGCTAAGAGTGGTATAACCAGGTGACATGCTGTGGTTTCTGTTACACAAAGAGGTCAGAAAAGTCATTTTGGGTCTAGAAATGGACAGTGCAGGCATGCCGGTGTAGTGCATTGGAACCGGAGGCTTGCTAAAGACAGCGTTTCAGAGTTGGCAGATGAAACTGCCATTATGTTACTTGTCCAGCAGAAGAAAAGGCTCAATATCACCCTTACCCTGTTGTAGTCTCAGAGAGGTTGTGTGCCTTTCTTGTTGTCTGATCTTCCTCTACCTTTTAGAAGCTCTTGTTTTCATCTGTCTGTTACTTTTGAGATGTCTCACTGCAAATCTCTCTCCTTGTAGGTACCGCAGGTCCACTGTTAGGTTACCTACGCCTTGTCTTGTAAGCAGAGTAACTTTAGATTCTTTAGTCTTCTAACTCTTTTTCAGAACCATCTAATCTGTCAACATACCTTTTAAACTTTAGATCTTAGAGCTACGCATGGTCAAGTTCTAGAGTATGGATGCTATCTCTACTGGTAATATTTTCCTGTTTCTTTATATCATTTTGACTATGTGTCTGAGGGTTTGCTGTTGTAGCCTTTGCATTACTTTTGCTACTGTAGTTTCTTCCATTTTTTAATGTTGTCCTTTTTTTCTGGAATACATGAGCTGCATCTGAATGAGATGGAACTTGCATCATTGCAGATTACTTGTTGAAAGATGTTGGTATTTTTTACAATGACTACGTGTCAACGTTAGGGCTTTGCTTCAAAATAGCTGCTTTTTTTAATCAATTCTTGCTCTTTGCTGGGGAGAAAACCAGAATGCAGCAAGAATGCATTATCTGCATTGAAAGGAGGTCTTTACATACAGAAAACAAGATGCAATTTCCCCTAAATCTCATGATTTCATGAGTTGCATTCCTTGAGTACTAGGAGTAAAGTTCACAACATTAATAGGGTTGTAAGATGAGGGTGGTTTTGTTGAAAGTGCTCCTTATGAGGCTGGGCTCCCATTCAGAATCAATCAAACAGTGCCCGGTGAGTTTCTGTAAGTAAATATTATCAAAGGTTGCATTTCCTGAGGATGTATTAATGTTCTCTATAGTCTTGCAAAAATAATAGAGAAGAGAAATCTTTAAAAATGCAAGTCTACAAATACACAGGAAGCCATGTACATCTGAGGAAAATACTTATACAATGTTAAATAAAATAAAATTAAGGATATGAGTAGGAACAAAATTCTTACAAATTACCCCAGAGCCAAAAAAATATATTGACGTGTTGTCTATAAAACATAGGAAGCGATGCATGTGTTTTATGTTCATTCTTAGAGAAAACACAAAAATGTGTATGTCAAATTACAAAGTACTGATGTGAGTAGTTAACATTAATTCGCAGGGATTACTTGCGCATAAAGTCACTCACTTATGTAGCATTTTTAAGATCTGGCCCAGACTATATACATCTCTGAACATACTTAAAACAACTTGTCACTCTGGTGTATCCTGTATAAATTAATAATCTATGTATACATCAGATACACAATCAAATTATATTTCACATTTGAAGTCTATTTAAAATATTTTCTTTTGATATAAATGTCTTCAGTACAACGTTTTTTTTCTGTTGAAATCTGAGATGACCTCTCTAATTGTGTAGTGTTATGTTTCAGTAATTCAAGTCATGGTGCAGGTGGTACATGCAGTTTACTGATGTTAGAGATAGTATTTAAACAACTCCATGCTCAGAGGTAGTATATTAAAAGTTTTTAAATTGGGGGAGACAGGAACTGGTGCTGCACTTTCATGTTATCCAACAATGTGGAAGAATTTTGACATGCGGCTGGAATGATCAAGCTGCACCAGTTTGACTGTCTAACTTCATTTGACATGAATTTCAAAGGTATTTGGAAATTATTAAATTGTATGCTACATTTGGAGAGTTTGCCTTCCTTAGGGAACTTTTTTATAAGGTCTAATATGAGCAGGCTTACGATCCCAAAACATTGCATGAAGCTGATATTTTTTTGGTAAATCTCCTTTTATGTTTAATTCGTGGAGTCATGCAGAAGCTGTAGTTTCTACAGGAGCTGTTACTATAAAAGTGAAGCTCGCTGCTACTAACCTGCCACATTGTTTTAGAAACGTACTTCTTCCACTGATATAAGAGACTGGCCTGAGAATACAAAAGATTACTTCAGATCGTCTGGTTTTGGTGTACATATAATAGGTAAAACTGGGGGAAAAAGTGTAACAGCAGGAAGCTCAGAGTAGTTTGGTGATACAAAGTTGGTCCTAATTCACATCATAACTGATATAATTTCTGCAAGCACAAGTGTTGTGGAATATTTACTGGTTTATTGCTTTTTTGACAGAAAAGCCAAGAAAAAGGTCACTAAATCTTTTTGTTGTGTTGCTTGATACTGATTGAGCTCGAAGAACATAGCTGTAAGCATAGAGGGGAATGCTTTTTAACAGGGTAAAATTTTCTGTGAATACTTGTGTTTCTTCAGGATTCTGACAGCTGTAAACCACAGGACTTACTTTACTTTTGTAGCTATGTATGAGCCGTATAAAAGAAACAAGGATTTAAAAACTTAACAAAATTAATTTAATTGCAAAAATGCTGTAAAAACTCCTGATTGAAAGGTAGTTATATAAAAAAATCTTTTTGAAAATTACTTCCTGGGTTTTTAATTTAAACTTTTTTTTGTTTTCTTTTAGTTGATATGAAACATTTCCATAGACTTTGATTTACAGTAAGATCTTTAAGTCAGTGATGCCTTTTTCTGCCTGAGTACCGTGTGATTACTGCTTAGTAATCCACAAAGGGTACCTCTAATAGCATTTCATAATGATCTGACAAAGCAGCAGATGATTGTTTGGTGTTTGCCGTGCTTATCTTCAGCAATGACGAGGGATTAAATGCTTCCTCGCTCCTGTGTTACGGTCCTTATACTTTCCCTGCTAGCTCACATGGGCGAGAGAGACATTTATATGCAGTATGAAGTTCAGTAGAGACTGTAGGAGGGAGTTGGTTATTAAGAAATTGGTAGATGTCTCATAGAAGCAAAACCAGTATCCTGTGCAATAGCAACTTCTGTTTAACAGAAGCCTTGGGGGGGAAGGATTATGACGTATGATTGAGGCACCTGTTGAGAAAATAGGCAACTATTGACAAGTCTGATTCATGACTGAGTGACTGCTCTGGTAGTCTTCACATGATTCCCACCGAGAGCGAGCCTTGACCGCCTGCTAAACAAGGGCTGTTTGAAGTTTCTTTTTAACATTTCCAAGACATTAATTCAGCAGGACATCTCCACTGGGGTTCTCGATGTCACCAAATCAGCAGCTGTTGAAATCCATTCACTTCAGCATGAAATGTTTGCATAAGTTTTTTTCTTTTTTTCTTTTATTTGTGACAACAGCAAAGTAAATAAAAGCCTGAAAGTCCCGCACTACTCAGCTCGCATATGTGTGAGAACAGCTTCTGGTCACAATTGTAGCTGCTAAGACAAAATGTTTATTTGTAGAGAACAATGACAATTGGAGTGGTTTATTATGATACACAAAAATTACTGATTTTAGTAGACATTTCTCTGACATTTTTCCAGTGTAAACATTCGGTTAATTTCTGTGCCAGCTGTTGAACTTGTGTGAAAAGCATTTTGAAATGGAATTGTCTTTGTTTTTCAATTCCAGAAAAGTCTTAAAAGGCTAAAAGCAAATGTTTCCTATTTTTTCCAGTTAGTAAATGAAACACTGGTTCTTGGGTAGGAAAACATTTCTATCTGACTCACATTTCCCTGAGAAAACAGCTTGTATCATAGAATTCGTTTATTTTGAAGGGGAAACAGAACAAGGCAAGACATGTAAACATATTACAAAGCTTACTTTGATATATAAATGCTTTCTTTTCTTTTCCTGGCCATCTGAAAAAAGGTGTGGTGAATGTAGACAGTCGTAAGTGGAAACTGTATTTTCGGTCAGCTTCATTGTTAAACCCAAGAACTGCTGACCACATATGAAGGCGCTCGGTTTGAGCCATCCCTTTTCTGTTTATTAAATCTGTTAAGACTTAAGTGTATTTTTACAAGTTCATTAATGTATTCCATTCTCTCTGATGTATTTTTTCCCACTATTATCGGATTTCATTATATGGGAGGAATTATCAGATCAACCCATTATACAGCTGAGCAGCGTTAAGTCTGATTGGAATTTGGGCTTCCCTCCATTTACAGGGGAATATTGTGTAAATCAGACTCTCGAGTTTCAGTGGGAGGCACAGGGCTGCACAGCATCCATTTGTCAAGTTGATTGCACCTCAGTGAGGTTGCGTTAGCTTGTCTTTGAACAGAAGTGAAATCCTATGCGAAGCTCCCCTTTCTGTCATTTACACTAACATCCATCCTCTTAAACCAAGGCCTCAGAGAAAAAACAAAGTGATGGCACAGCGTAATCAGTCACTCAGGTTGTCTGTCATCTGTTTTCTTAAGGAAGTGACTTTTAAGTTAGTGAAGCAGAAAATTGAAGAAAATTAGCAGAAGGTTGCTTTAGAGGCAGGAGAATTTTTTTTAAATTACAGATGTACGTAGAGGAGCCTGATTGCAAGCAGCAAATAGAAATGCAGTTGATTCTGGTTTTCGGCTTAGTGAAATGCCAGCATGTGCAATATGCAGTAATT
This sequence comes from Eurystomus gularis, assembly GCA_013400335.1. NCBI lineage: Eukaryota > Metazoa > Chordata > Aves > Coraciiformes > Coraciidae > Eurystomus > Eurystomus gularis. The sequence goes on along the minus strand of VZZY01006339.1, from coordinate 107,544 downwards.
CAAGCTTTAGTGAAACCTTATTCATAAACTTGGACTGGGCTGTAAACGTACAATAAAATGCTGGTATGCACGTTTTCATCTTTTATATCAATGACTGTGTTTTAGGATGCTGAATACTCAAGTAATTTGCACCCTTTTCCACATGTCAGGAAAGCTGCCTGTGTATTTCAGAAATGTTAAGCTGGAAAGGCTGTTGTAAACAGCTCTGTGAGGAGGCTTGTAAGGTTTTTTTAAATCACATAAATGTTTTTTTTTTACTCTAATGCAAAGAGCAGCAGTAAATAACATTACTTGCTTAAACTGAGGCACAATGAAACCTGTACAGCACAGTTACAAGTGTTCCTACAGCGTTCACTGGTGTAAAAGGTGCACATTTTGCACACATTAAAAAGCACCACATTTTAATATACTTTTTCTCCCATCTCTAAACTCTTATCCACTCTGGACGTAAGTTTTTAATTAGAGATACTTTGGTTAAACTTCAATCAGTAAAAGAATCCGTTTTGTCTTGTGTATCTTAAGGGAATATTTTTCAGTGTGATGTTTTTTAGAAGGAGGGTTGTGCGTGGCTATTTTAAGGTAGAACAAACCAGCACATTCCTAGTTTAAAATAAAAATTGTGAGCTCTTGCGACAGACTGGTGTGAATTTTGAATTTATTGTTATTTTGGAATAGATACACCTTCTAAGGGCTTTCCAGACATGCAGCAAGTGATGTGATTAGCATCTGAAAAATGTGCTGCTTCTTTTTTTACTTCTTTTCTCCCTTTTTCATGTTGCCCAAGGGAAAATTGCTTGTGGTCTTTATTTTTTTATATGATGGAGCTATACTAGTCTAAATCTTACAGTGCAGTAATAGAAATATTACTGATCTTGGATGAGAAACCTATTTTCTTATATTCCTTTTCCCCCATTTTTTTCTGCTAGAAATAGAGAAATGAAGCAAGTCAGGCTGTTAAATTGCTGTATCTTAACATGCCTTGGAAACTTTGAATGGAATATTATATGACAATACAAAATTCTAATATTGATTTATACCGATGTGCTACCACATTATCACTTGGAAAGAGAAAGGAAGTGTAGACAAAAAGTTACTATTTTAAATACTATGCAAAGCATATTTTTATAATTTCCATTAACAACTGTAGTTTGCAGCTAGTTTAATTTTTCAATCAGTAAGTATTAGATTTTTCATGTGTCCCTTGAAGAAAGCTTAAATTGACTTCACAGTCTTGAATAAACCTAAATTTGAATAGCTTTACTCAACAGAGACATTATATACACTGAAGTCAGTCAGATACATAAGGATCTGTAGCATCAGAGTATAAGTGAATCTGTCTTTCTCCTCAAAAATAAATCTTAAAAGATTTCATAGGGAAAGTATTTTTAAACACAGCGTGTAAAATTATATAAAAAGTTACAGATTATAGAAATATCAACTACACTGCTCACATTTCGTCAAGATATATATTACTTGAGGTTGCGATATGAAGATGATAATGGCTCCATTTCACACTTCTTTTCCCTTTTGTAACTTAATGTTAACATTTAGGAATTTGGGAACTTGAGAGGCTTAGTAGATCAATCTTGATTAGATCTGGGGGGAGGGTTGTAAAGGTTTTGATAGCTTGGTAATGCTTTTTTTTTAAGAGTATTCCTTACTTCCTCTTGTAGGGAATGAAATACCGTTATACCCAGCTCTTCCTCTAAAATAGTGAAAAACAATTTAGGTAATTGGATCTTTGATGAGGAGGCCTTAGATTGAAAAGTCTGGCATTTAATTGCCTTTTTACTCATAATTCTTCAATGTTTAACCTCAAAGGTGATTTTAAAAGTTACATCTTAATTGCATAGCCTCATTAAATCATTGGTACTTTGCCTTGTGGCGATTTATTATAACTTTATTTCCCTGAACCATCAATGAAGATGATGCTGAATTTTATATTAGCCAAGTGTCCTTTTAAGATTGGTGGTGTTATCGATTTTATGCACGCTTTTTCCACTTGAATATTTGTGTTATAGATTGGGGTTATAGGTATAGCACAACTGCTTGAGTAGTTTAGAGAATGCTGCTTGTATTGCCTCAAAAACCGATGCCAGAGGTTTATTTGAAAATTTGCATCTGCAAGAGGAAATAATAGCAGGGCATTCTCTGATTCTCTCTAGCTATTTTTACAGCTTAGTCACACACGGTTTTACCCTTTGAAGATAATAGTTGGACTCCCATTGTGAGGAAAGCACCGTGATCAGGTGAGCTAGGAGATGGAGATACAGGCACAAGGATGCCACAAATGTCTAGATTAACATTGGGCAAGTCACTCTGTAAATCAGTAAATTGTACTTGTTTTTCATAGTGGTCTTTTGGAGCTTCCTGCGTTCTTAAAACTTTTAAGGGTTCCTGCTGCTAGGGCTATGAAATACCAAAACCACCTTGTGTCAGTGCAGGATCAAGGAAGAATTAATCATGAGTATGTTTCCTATTATGTTCTCTAACTCATTTGGATAGATATATAAATACAGCAGGTAGAAAGCATTGAAACCCTCATTGCTACTCTATGTAACTGCCATAATTTTAAAATTCACAGCTTTTCCATATGATTCCTCATTTTCAGATTAGAACTGGCAGCTACTGGCATCTACTATACAAGCATTTCTGCTTGCACAAAGCTCAGGCAAATTTCACCCGATGAGGCTAGTTTGAGGAATACTTCAAGCCAGGTGTGCTGACACCAGTGCCCAAAGCACCGCCCTGCCTTTCCCCTGCTCCTGGCTTCTCATCCCTGACCCTCTACCGTGCTTTTCTTTAAGCTCTTGCAGCTGTTTATCCCTCAAGCAGTGAGGGAGACAAGTCTGGGGAAGGACAGGACTGTTTCTTTCACTCACACCGCTGGCACACTTAGCAGCAGTGTTAGTTTAGCTGCAGGCAGATGAGTAGGGTCTGTAGGCAAACCAGAAGGGTCTCCACTGCATTCGAAACATGTGAACTTGTGACATGCATCTTTGGGTGAAATACCATGGAACTTGGTGAATGTTACAACCTTACTTTAAGGAACCAGGTAAGTTCAATAGCAGCCTCCATCCAAATCTTGGGCATATTTTACCTCCTGAAACAAAAGCATGTGTGGGGACACTCAAGCATTTGAACTAGGTGAAAGAAGGATATGACTGAATATTAAATTAATCTCTATGGAAAGAGACTGGGTATATCATTGGGTATATCTGGAAGAAAAGGGCAAAAGCAAAAGCAAGACGGATACAGCAGGAGAAAAAGTATCGCAAAAGAATGAAAGGAGGAAAAGAAAGTGACATTAAGAATAAAAAAGTTAGAAAAGCACTATGACAACCCCACAAAGGTCTAAGTGCTGGCTGGAAAGGCTTCAAGAAGGGATGGCAGAGATTGTTTTGTTGTTGTGTATCTCATCTCCTGCATTCGAGGACACAGGAGTGAAGTTGGGACCACTTGACTTTGAAGGTGTTTGTTTTTTTTTAACTAGATATGGCTAAAAGATGCTTGACTTCATAATTTTCTCCTCCTAATAGAAACAGCCCTCAGGGCCTCAAACTTTGTCTAATCATTTAGGTCAAAAGGGTAATAATAATGTAGAAGGCCATGAATTAAAAGTGTACCCTGGGGAAAGCTTGACCCAATGCAGAAGTAGAAAATAACCATACAAAACTCTGTAATGAGATCCTCTGAAGCTGAATGGGGAAATGAGGGCTCATACAGATACGCTCACCATCTAATATGAAACATAACTCCAGAAATATGTATTCCTTGTTACAAGAGTGAAACCACAGTGGAGTTACTGTAACACTGAAGCTGAACTAATCCCATCACAGGATCAGTTCTTGGTAATAAATTGTTCCAGGTGCAAACCAAGGATTAGGAGTGTTTATATATGTTTAAACTGAAAGGTGTGGAGGTTTTTTTCAGTTTTTCCACTGACAAGGGAGGGTTTTTTGAGGTAACTCCTGTCTCTCAAAAGAGAGTCCTGCTTATTGCCTATACCTTTTTACTGGTATATCAATCTCGAGTACTTTACCAAGACAGCTTGTATCATTCTGCTTATGTTTCAGATAGGAAAATGAAGGATGAGGATGCTCAGCCCCTAGTAAGTGTCAGTCACCGTGCCAGTGGCAAACCTGGAAGTATAAATGCTAACCTGCTTTCCAGGGCATCTTTACAATTTACCACTTCCTTTAGCATGAAATTTGGGGTTGTGATGGGACAAGTGAGGAAAAGAGTTACTCTTCTGAATATGCCCGTCTTGTGAGTGGCATTAGATGGGAACGGAATGAGCATGTATTGCAGGATTGTGCCGTATTGCACATATATAAAGGATCATACTAAATTTGCGTAGACAATCTCATAGCCCGTGCCTCCATGTTTTTCAGTCTTTGGTTTTACAGTTTCATGGACTATGTCTAATCAAGTGCTTGAAGCTCTGGAAACAGGCTATAATTTGTATATTAGTTTGCTAGCCTCGGTTCTCTGTTCCTTTCCATAGGCTATGGCTGTATTGGCAGCAGAGAGATGCTATAGCAGCAGGTAGAGTTAGTTAGCTCAGACACAACATTTGGCTAAGTTTATAGCTGAAGAAGGAGCTGCCTAGAGTTAGCTCCAAGGAGACACTAAGCATTTATTCTTGGTTCTGTACTGCAGTACCTGTTCCGAATTCATACAGTGGTATCAGAGCAACAGGTAGGTGGTGGCTTGCACTCCTAACCCAGAATTTCTCGTGTGCTTCCACTTCTGGGCAGGAGCAAAAAAGCTTGTGGCCTGGAGCATTTGCCTTTTCTGCCTAATCTGCGTGTTCAGAGGGGTCAGAATGGAAAGAGGGAGCACGGCAAAAGAGGAGTGCAGAGAAGACTGCTCCTCTACACCTACACTGGCACTTACAGGAAGATAATGAGTGGGTGCTGGAGATCTGTACAAATAAAATAGGGCACCGACTCTAGGGCCTCAGACCGTGCTTTCCTTTAGTCCGTGCTGCTGAGCAGAGGCTCTGAGCCAGGGACAAAGTGTTCTGGGACACATCCTCTGTAATACATCTAGATTTCTTGAATAATTTACAAAGGTTTTGGTCCCCTTTTTTTCCCCAAACACACACAAAGCCAACTGCGCTGTAGAAGAGAGTTTGAGAAACTCTGTAAGGAAAGCCACTTGTGTCTTCAGCCTTTATATGGGCATTTTAAAGCAGTTTTTATTATTCTTTCTTTTCAGGCAATGACAAAGTTCACCAATTAGTTTTTGCAGAGTTAATACACTTTAGTGATTTACTTTTTATCCCTTTATTAGAGTTTTACTGCCATATTTACATTGCAATAGCGATGTTTTGCATATAGTCATATGTTTATATACAATCACAATACCAAGAAAACGGAATGCTTCGTGATTTAATTGTTTCTATTCTTTGCAAGAATAATTAAAGGATCATGCCAAAATCTTATCAGAGCGTGAAAATTTAGCATGCCAAGAGTGAAGCTATTTAAGTGTCATACCAATGACTTGTCTGCTGACATGATTAATGTTTAGAAACTCTCTCTTCGCTATTTCACGATTGGTATCTAGAAATGTAAAAAGTGTCATTATCAAAAAGCATCAGCAGGAAGAGAGAATAGATTTTCAAGTGACCTGTGATTGTGGATGCTTTGGTTTAAAATAAAAGTTATCAGAGAAACTGATTTTTCACAACCAAGCAAATATTTTCCCAAAAATCAAGCCATGGGGCAGGTATTTGAAAGTAAACCTGCACTGACACAGCTACTCATGCTAATCCTTTCCTAAATCTTCAGACTCTAGTTACTCATCTAGAACACTAATGTGTAAGTATTAGCTTGTTTCAGAAGTATTGCAACTGAACAGAAGAAACTGATGATTAAGTTGTTCTGAGTAATTAAACAATCTAAAGCATTGTAAAACGACTGTAGTCCGTACGTGCCTTATGATAAACTTTAACTTTATTTAAACTTTATTTTAACTTTTAAACTTATATTTAACTTTTATTTTAAACTTTATTTACCATTAGATCTTCTTAAGCCACAAACATCTACCTGGTTATTTTTTCATAAGTATTTTCTCTATAAAATTAATTAACCCATTCCCAAACAATAGCTTTAACTGTCTCCAGTAAAATGCAGTTTTGCATTGTGCATATACCTGGACCTACAAAGTTAATCCACAGCTTTTCTTGAAGAATTTTTGTATACTCACAAACTGTAAGTATATAAAACTGACTTATTGTAGCAGGGACTTAAAAGGATTTATCTGTAGGTGCTTGAAGGAACAATCATCTACTAAAGTAGTATTCAGATCATGTTTAACGTTTGAAATATATCGGTAGCACAAAGTCAGTTTGGGTGTCTCAGCAACTACCTAGTCCCGGAAAGAATATCGGTAGTATCAGGTAAAGTGCTGATCTTCAACATTTTTAGTGCTTTGCAGAACTGATTTCTCACTCCCAAGGCAATTGTCCGTATCATGCAAGTGCTGCACATTATTATAGTCAGGAGCCTCTGTTTGAGAGTAATCCAAGAAAGAATACTAGTATTTTCTTTCCAAGTTATTTTTGTGAAATATTTGGCTCCAATGCATAGCTAATTTTCATAAGGCTCTTTGAAAGTCTCTCTTTAGAAAAAGATCTATTTTTTCTATGTGCATAGCTCATTTTTAAACCAAATCTAGCTAAAAATGGCGGCCACTAGCCATATTTTTGTCTCCCCACAGAAGGAATACATTTATGTTTTTGAAATATGTGCATTTGAGTAGTCATATAAAATAAGCAACATAAAGGTGCCATGAATTAAGATTTCTCTCTCATATGTAATTCCATGTATCTTGGTCCTTATAATTTTATTGGCAGAGGGAGCAAGTACAGCAAGTATCAACTGGGCTATGTGTATCTAAACTTTAACACACTTTCAAGCTCGTGTTTTGGTTTGGGTTTCTGCCTTCACTATTAGTGAAGAAGTCCCCACTGATGAAGCTATCTCCAGACCGTATTTAGCAGACAGATTTTGCCTGATAATGATCAGCCCTCCAATGCTGGGACATGGAACGTCCTTTGGTTCCTGGTCCCCTTGTCCATTCAATGCTTGGCTTTCTTGCTGCTCTTTGTTCACTAGAGCATAACCGCAGGCAAAGCAGACAGCACATTTACCAGGCTGTGGAGCTGCTGGGCCCTAGAAAGCCATGATTCCCATGGCTATTGGTTTCCCAAGGAACAGAGAGTTCAAAGAAGACCAAAAGCAAAGGACAAGTCACTAATTTGATCTTCTTCTTCTTTGATATAAATAATTGTGAGTGCAGCCCAGAAAGCCAACAATATCCTGAGCTGCATCAAAAGAAGAATGGCCAGCAAGACTTGTGAAACACCACTTGGAGTACTGTGTCCAGTTCTGGAGCCCCCAGCACAAGAAGGACATGGACCTGTTGGAGCAGGTCCAGGTGAGGGCCACAAAGATGATCAGAGTGGTGGAACACCTCTCCTACAAAGACAGGCTGAGAGAATTGGGGTTGTTCACCTTGGAGAAGAGAAGGGTCTAAGGAGACCTTATTGCGACCTTCCGTTATCTGAAGGGGGCCTACAAGAAAGCTGGAGAGAGCTGTTTAACAAGGGCTTGTAGCGATAGGACGAAGGGCAATGGTTTTAAATTAGAGAAGGGTAGACTTAGATTAGATGTAAGGAAGAAGTTCTTTACTATGAGGGTGTTGAGACCCTGGCACAGGTTGCCTCATTGGGTTGTGGATACTCCATCCCTGGATATGTTCAATACCAGGTTGGATGGGGCCTTGTGCAACCTGGACTAGTGGGAGGTGTCTCTGCCCATAGCAGGGGGTTTGGAACTAGATGATCTTTAAGGTCCCTTCCAACCATTCTATGATTATTAGGAAACAAGATTGAACTTTCGCCTCATAACCAGGAGTCGGTACCATTTTTTGTTTTGCATAGTGACATCTTATGTTGTTAAAGAGAGCCCTCCATGGCTACTAGGGATTAGTAGGGGAAAATCTTTGACTTGCACATCATCTGCATGAATCTGGCTCGGGGCATGGGTGATTGGCCACTGTTCAAATGTGATGTTTGTAGGAGCACCCTGTGAAGGAAGCTACAAGTTTTGGTCTGGGTAGGCAAGTGTCAGTGCTGCAGACCCACACTGCCATAATCAGTAATCTCTGCCAGCAGTGTTGTGCTGGCTGCTGGAGCAGGGACCATGTGGAAACCCAGCCTCAGGGTGGCCAGGGAGGACACTGTGGGGATGTGGGGGCTTTCTGCTGCCAATGCTGTGCTTGCATGGGGAAGCTCCATGAAATCCGCATCCAGTGCAAACTCTCACCTAGGGTATGGTCATGCAAGTGAAGCAGGAGCCTGTCCCAAGCCGCTTTGGGCAGGCTATTCTCTTTAATCGTGAGTGTTGCTGTGTGGTGTAGCCCTGGAGAAAGTGAATGGCAAAGGAAAGGGTTTAATGCCCTTCACTATTTCTGTCCCAGATTCCTTCCTGCAAACCTGCATTTTACCAGTCTTTTCTCTTAACCATGTCAGCTCCTTGCTACACTTTCCTGTGCAAGTTTTCTTTCCCGTGTAAGTTATATGAAGCATGTACCTAATGTTATCTTTAGTGCTGACGCAAGAAAATTAGAGGAGGTCTATTACAGTACTGTTCAGTATTCTTTCCAGAGAAAACTGCTGATTAGGTCAATTTACTTGGCACTGTACACCACTTTAATCTTAACTTGGGGCCTGCTGCAGATAGACAGCAGATGGGCCTAATGACTTCATGCGTGGTTGCAAGCAAGCCAGTTAATTTCTGCTTGTTGAGAGGTAGGAATCAAGCAATTTTTTCTCTATTGAATTAATAGTGGGGCTGGTAACAGGTGAATAAGCAATACTGTATAAGAAAACAACCTTGAATTACAGTCTAAACTTTGAAGGGCTGGATTCCACAACAGAGAAGTCACCATTTCATCCCCTTTATAATAGCAGTAGTTTAGCCCTAAATCTTCGATTAGAAGAATTAAGGTCTGTCTGTCATGACAGACCTTGTTCAGGAGAAAATGTGTCACCAGTGAAGAAGTATTTGAGTCCTTTTGCAGTGCTGTAAGCTGCTAACTGGGGTGGTCAGTGTATTGCTAAACCTACGTGCAGGCTACAAAAGCTATGCAGATTTCTCACTGTATCACACTGAGGTTTGCTCAGGCTCTCCATGACCTCTCTGATTATATCTATCGAGCTTTTTGCTGTATGTCCATAGAGGTAACACTGGCTATGCAGCGTGTTACCCATGGATGGCCCAAGTTCTTGCCACGTTCTGTGGAGTCCTCAAAGACTGGGTCTAAATTCACTGGATCTTTTGACTTTAAACAGGTCTTTAGTCAAAGAGTTAACTACTTAAAAGTAAGTGCTAAAAAACCCTCAAATGTTCTGATTAAATGTAAGATGCAAGAGCTATGGGTCTGCACCTTACCGTATAAACAATTAGCCTCCTATCATATTAATGGTAGCTTAATGCCACATACACCTTACTGTAATACCTTAAAATTACCTAAAACTCTTCAAATATATCATAGAATGCATTGGGTTGGAAGGGACCTTCTAAGGTCATCTAGTTCACCTTCCTTGCAGTCAGCAGGGACATCTCTAACTAGATCAGGTTGCTCAGAGCCCCATCAAGCCTGGCCTTGAATTTCTCCACGGATGGGGACCCCACCACCTCTATGGGCAACCTGTTCCAGTGTTCCACCACCCTCGTAGTAAAGAACTTCTTCCTAATGTCTAATCTAAGTCTACCCTTCTCTAGTTTAAAACCAGTGCCCTCCGTCCTGTCACTACAAGCCCTTGTTAAACAGCTCTCCCCAGCTTTCTTGTAGGCCCCCTTCAGGTACTGGAAGGCTGCTATAAGGTTTCCTCAGAGCCTTCTCTTCTCCAGGCTGAACAACCCCAATTCTCTCAGCCTGTCTTCTTAGGTGAGATGTTCCAGCCCTCTGATCATCTTTGAGGCCCTCCTCAGGTAGCCACAAAACTTTAGATAAAATAAACAAAAAATCTTAGGCATAGAAAATTGAATCCAGATCGTTCTTCTATTAGATGACTACCTATAGAGTCACGCAGCTGCTTCCCCTCTTGCTGGGAACCTTAAGCTGTTGCTTGCAAAGTGCCACAGACTCAGCAGGAGGAGCAGAGCACACCCCTAGCTGAGGCTGTGATGTGGGCAAGGTGAGCAAGAGAGAGAAATAATCTGAGGGGACAAAATATTTTTTTTCCCCTCAATTTACTGTAATTGTTTTGTTGTTGTTTCTGTGTCTATACACAGAATTATAGAATTATCACAGCATCATAGAATGTTTTGGGTTGGAAGGAACCTTAAAGATCATCCAGTTCCAACCCCCCTGCCATGGAGAGGGACACCTTCCACTGGGTGTAGATATTCAGAGTAGAAGAGCATGTTTCCAAGCACCATAATATTTTATTACAAGACTTTGTACAGTCTAGCTTCTCTCATGTAGTGCGCAGACCTGTATAAGAATGCCTCAGGCTAAGAGGCATGCAGAATCAGTCCTTCTTTCTGAGAGGATAGAGACTAAACAGAATTAATCCTATATATGTAATTTCCATAGAATGTATGTCCTTTGTTAGTAAAAAGACAGCTAAGATACAAACTTTAGTCTGAAGTCTCAAGCACTTTCCTATAAAATTCTGTTTAGTTAAGCCCCTAGATGAAAAGCCACCTTAGCCTCTTCAACACCTAGTGAAGTTAATGGGCCATGCCTGTTATCCTTCCAAAACTTTCAGCTCAGCAGAAATTAATCCACTTTCTTTGCCCAGTTCTAACACATGCCACCACGTTAAAACAGGAGAATGAACCTTTTTATGCTCACTGGAGGATTGACTGACAAGTGGTACTTCTTTGAGTTTCATTAGTCATCATGCAGCTTGACACTAAAGCTAAACTTAATTGCTAGCTGCTAGTGAGAATGTTCTCCTCCCTTAGCTGCCATTTTGCTCCCAGCTGCATGGTCTCCTTGGCTTCTTTGTGGAGGCACCTGCCTCCACAGGGACTTAGTCAAGAGGTCTAGACCTAGAAAAGAACCCTGCAAAAATATGTGGATAAATTTATGTTTCCCCTTGAGGGTCAGTCAGGTGTCCATGGTGGTGGAAGACTGGGAACAAGAGCATGTTCTGGGGTAAGAAGGGAGAGATTGGCCAGCTAATTTTAGCAGTGACATAGTGCTGGTTCGGCCTAGCCATCTTGCAAAACTAGCCTTGGTGTTCTGCGGAGAATAGCATAATTGCACTATTCCACAATAAACATGTGGTTCCCGTTGTGAGCCAGCCTGAATGAACTTTCCCAATGAATGTGTTTCTAATGTAGTTCATTGGGCATGGTTGCACAGACCATCTGTGGTGGTGACACCAGCATGTATGCCTGACATGCTACCCCTTTTCTTGGTGTAACTCCTCAGGCTTGTAGGATGAATGAGACGGGAAAACTTACTGGCATTAAATATAACTTCTTTTTTCCTGGCAAATTAGTTGTAGGCCAATCACTGATATGTCCTGAAAGACAGTTGTAACAGCATAATTAATGGAGCAACACAGAGCCTGGAATGGCGATGGGGGAGTGGAGAGAAAAGGTGTGAAAAAGAACTGCTTGAGCAGATATTGGCACCAACAGAGATATCTGTATAAACATTGTTGGATTAAGGGTTTAGCAAAGTCTTTCCTTTATCTGAAGTGTAAGGGACATTTGCTTTTGGAACAGAAGGTCTGCATTTAACCGTCCTGCCAACGTGCCACACTGTGAATCATAGTGACAATCTCAAAGATTAACGGGGTAATGCAGTTTGCTTCTGTTGTCAGTCAAAGCGAGTGCAACTCTGAGCACTGAGTATCAGGTAAGATAAAGCAGCTGTCTGACCAAAATTGGCAGTAACTTCATCCTAGAAGGAGCTTTGAGGATTAGATAGCATATTCAGGGCTGACTGCTCGTGCAGGATGAATGGGAGAGAAATGGGGTTGAAGACAAGAGGGGAATTTCACACGTGTCACATCACCTGTTTTGGAGCAGACTCACCTTACTGGGACTGCTGAGCTGGACCAGGCAGACTGGGTAGATGACAGGCTAAATGTGAACCTGCAAAACATTGTAATTGTATACATATACTTTCATTAGTGTCTGAAGGAGTTACACTTACATCAGCATCTTCTAACTACAGCTCCATGTTTTCTCTGCTGGTGTTTTTCAAAAAATGCCATTGCATGAAGACCTGCGGGGTCAGTGCACTCTCAGATTCTCAGCAGGGTGTTACTGAAGTGGAAGAAGAAGGACAGCAGGATCAGTGCCACAGCGTGATAGTGATATTTTGCAAACAGCTTGGAGGAATTTGGATATGTACTATTTTGTGGTTAGGTGTCAAGTTCTCTGATGTCTTTTGGAAGAATTAAAAGTCTTGCCATATGCTCCAACCTTCTTTTTGTGTGGCCGTGGGTTACGTGCAAACCTTCAGGGTGAGTGCTGGAACTATTGTGAGCATATTGGATCCTCGCATGATTTGGGCTGCAACTTCAAATGTGCTCAACATCCCACATTCACTGCAGCCCATTGAACTGGAGTGCTCTCAACACCTCATCACAACAGGCTCTCAACAAGTGTACTACATTATGTTAGCTTCCCTGGAAGGTAATCAAGTACTACTCTCTTAAAATGGTTTATGCCTTTCTTTCTACCCAAATTTGTAGGGGTTGACAAGCCTTCTGTCAAGTAATTCTGGAGTGCTACTTTGCTCCACAGTGTATGAAGGAGGAAGTTTGTCACTCAGAGCAGCCTGTGAGGCAGACCTGGAGGGCATGGCGCTGGTGTGACAGGTTCTTGGGCAGAGGCTGAGCACAGTTTCTGTCGATGGTCCCCATTAGCCACCCTGATTTCTGGATGGAAACTTGACTATCACTTTGACTTAACTGCATCATTTCCTAACATACAACAATGTGCAGGTTTTGTCTTCCTAACTGTACCGTGTGTAAAGGCTTTCTAACAAGACCTGAAATGTTGATTTTTTTTTTGTAAATGAAAGTTGGTATTTCACATTCATCCACTTTCTTATGACCCTTCAAAACAGAGCTACCCATATACAATTTTGGTGTTCTCCTTAGTAAAATTCTGTTCATTTCATGCTAATTGTAGGTACTCTTTTAGTCAGAACAGGATCACTTTAAGTACTTTTAAAGTATGTCTATAGAGTAGAGCTGCATCCTGCATAACATGGTAAAAACTTTGAATATTTCACAGATGTAAATATGCTTTATTACTAAAAATGTACTTTGTGTATTGTGAGCCCTGATCTACATTTTAGGACTATTACTTCTAGCTGTCTCTGTTACTAAATTTGAGGTATACAGTTCCAATTCACAGCTCAGTCACCTTCTATCTGAAAAATGTTTCACTTATTTCCCCTGAAAAATTCTGAATTTCTAATGATGAAAGGGAGATATTTATTGTTGTTTGAGGTGTCTGTTTGAAAAGCAGTCATGCAGAAATAGTGCAATGTGTAGGCTCCCAGTATAAATAGAAGCAATCATGATCCAAAATGCGGATAAGTAATTAGAATAATAAGTAGAAATAAAGAAGCTTTATCAGTTTGCGTTCCTTTTTTTGAAGCAGTTAAGCTGAGTGTAGAAACTGATTCTTATCTTTATTTTTTTCCCCAATATAAGGATAAAATTGGATTTAAGAATAAGAGCTTACCATATGAATTCAGGTTTATGGAGGATGTACTCTAGACTGTCAAGAATAGTATGCCTAAGGCAGATTTGCTTCTAAAGAGAAGAATGTAATAAAGCTTGGGGTTGTACTGAATCTGAACTGCAATATTTTATGAAATAGTTTGGTCCAATAATTCCTGGATTGTTGCATTCAGATTTTCAGCCACTATGGTTCTTTGTTGATGAAAAAACAGCCTCTCATAAATACCAAGGACTAGTGAAGTTAAGGGTCCAACTTTTCTCCCTGTTTCTTGCTTTTCTTTCAAAGCAAGAAAGAGATAATAATTCACACTTAACAAAACTGAATAGTGACCTGAAGGCATTAAATATATTTCAAAGAGATGATTGAAAATAGCGGCAAAGAAACTAGCCTCTGTGAAAAATGACCATCACACCTATGTAACAGACCATATCTAAGAAAGCTTGGAAAAGCTGGTCTCCTTTCAGATCTTTTTTGCCCTCCGAGCTAGGATCTAGAGGGTGACGTCAAAGAAGACTGCACGTCATGTATGGTCTGTACAGTCTCTAGCATGACTTGATCAACCTCGATGCTGCTCTAAATTATAGCAGAACAAATGAGTTTTCTGATTAATGTATCATCTACTGAACACGACAGTCTTCTTGGATTATTCTTTGCTACAAGTTTGTAAATGTTCTGGAACTAAAAAATAAGCAGATGAAACCCATTTTTTTCTGGTACTGACAGCTCTTGTTTGTAGACTAGTTGTATAAATAACTCAAGGACATCTGACATCTTTTATTCATATAAAATGTGTTGGCAAAATTTGGCATGAATCCGTTCCATTTCATCAACTTTCTTTTTGGTTATCTTTTTTCTTTTCTTTTCTGTGGGAGTATTTCTATTTTTTTAATCGTTTTGGAATTTGGAAGTTTATTCATATCTCCTTAAGAGTACAATAGTTCAAGGAACACATAATCCCTTTTAGGCAGCAGCTTTTACATGTGGTGGGTGCCTCTGAATCAGCATCAAATGTTGGCATCTGTGCTTCCTTCTTCATCAGAAGTAGTGAAGTTTCATCAGAACTGTTGCATCTTTCCTCAGGGAAAAAAACAAAACAAAACAAAAAAAACCCTTATTTAATATTAAATGGAAGAATACAAAGCCACCCTGTGTACTTCCTTCAAACTTAAAAGGGAATTAAAAGTTTCTTATTGAGGATGAACATTGTTGATAAGTAATAATGAGAATTGAATATGACTTGTCATAAGATGGAGTTCCTTTTCTTGAATACTTGTAATGTGGTTTTAGGTTTTTCTCATATGTGGAAACCTTGGATTCAAGATATCCTGTTTCTGGAAGGCTTAGAAAAGAGCAAAATTCAGAATAATGTAATTTTCAATCTGTATGGTCAGATTAATAAAATGCCCAACCACCTACTTCCTCCAACGTTCTGATCCATTTGATATAACTACTGGCAAAAATATTTGAGCTCACTGTTTAGAGAATCACTTGTGAGCTCCTGAGGCTGGTATACACTGCCTCATACAGGGACAAGAAGCAGGTACACAGCAGCCCTCCTTCCTGCCTTCTCTGCACCTTGACTTTCCCTGGGCATAATCCAAGCGCGTGGGCCGGGGGAGTATTGCAGCGAGGCCCCTGGAGCAGATAGTGGCTACTTGCTCCTGCAGTACTCAGCGTGTGCACCCCTGGGAACCTCTGGGAGTAGTCACCAAGGTGAGTGACATATGCTGAGTGTGATCCTGAAGAGCGCGGAAAGTCTGTGGACCATGGCTGTTCTCCTGCCATGAGTTCATGTCTCAATTCTAGTGCATCCAAGTCTTCCTCCCCCAGATTTCAAAGCCTATTGCTCAACACACTGAACTCTGCAAGGAGTAATTCAGGGAAACGCTTCAGGCAATGGAATGTAAAACTTAGAAAGGTCTAAAGGTTTCTGCTCATAATGGGATCCGGTATCACTTAAATTCATGGATTACCTGATCCTTTTTTATTCTTAAATTGGGTATTTATAAGATAGAAAATCCACAGTGTTTCAGCTTTCAGGAGCTTAGTGGGAAGAGTGTATTATACTATAGGTAAGTATAACCCTAATCCCTCTTGCCAGCCTCCCTGGTTGGAATAACAGCCTGAGAATAGGTCACATTATATAAAATAATAACTTTTGGGGATTCATGGCTTTGGTCTTCCCAGATTATGAGCCCAGACACAAAAGTCTGACCAAAGCAATGGAGCCTTTAGAAAACCTTTCCAGAGGAAGGGCTGGGTGTCTAAGCTGTTTTCCCATCCCAGCTCAGAAAATGATTTTTCTGGGATCATATATCAACAAATAAACTTTTAGCTAAGCTATGGGAACAAAACCAAGTGGTTTTGGCCAGTAATAACATCACAGTTCAGTGAGGATGATGCAGAAACCTGAATTTTCAGAACTTATTTTTGTCTAGTATTTCTAATACTCTATTTGAAATTAATAGATGACACTATCTTATTTTAATTTAAATATTACTTCACAATTTTCATCAAAGCCACAACAATTCTTAATGTTGAAATCAATATTTTCTGATAAATTAATTCCCTTTGTGGATGCATCAGACCTAGATTCCTTTCTACACTAAATGGAAACAGAATGCAGGGTATTTAATATCCTGTCATTGAGACAGTGCACGCTGCTACTATACAATAAGTAGTACATAAGTATTTGAATTTTGAAATTAAAATGAGCTGGTAAGCTAATAAAAGCATGTGACGTAAGGATAGTCATTATTTTTACATCTAAGTAAGGCCACTCTAAATAATGTCAGGCAGTTTGGATGTTTTGAACAAATATTTTTAGGGTAATCTGTGCAACCAACTCTTCATAACACTAATACTTCGAAATAATTGGTTTTCAAATACTGAAGCAAGCAAAGCATGAAGTTTTAAGAAAGCCTTTGTTTGTCCCATGTGGAAAAAGTCCTATCATTTATTATACAGTTATCTTTTATTTTCTTGAAAGAAACATAGTATTGTGTAGAGGAGGTGGGTGTTCATAGCTCTGTTAGTTCTACCAATCTACAGTCTCAGACTGTTGGATTCAGTATATACAGCTATTTACAGCTTTATATACTCTGTAGCCAAATAAGATAAACACTCACTTGGGCTGGAGCAGAACTGTTAGCAATCTGAGCACTTGCTTTCATAATCTGAATTTAATACCTGTTATTGCTCCACTGTTGCCCAGTACTGTATTAGGTCTGACTGGGGTGGAGTTAATTTTTTTCACAGCAGCCTGTATAACGCTACAGTTTAGATCTGTGACAAAACCAGTGTTGAGAACACATTACTGTTTTAGCCATTTCTGAATAGTGCTTGCACAAGGTCAGGGCCTTCTCTGTTTCTTACTCTATCCCAATGGAAGCAGGATGGCGTGGGCAAGAGGTTGGGATGGGACACATCTGGGACAGCTGACCCCAACTGTCCAAGGAGATATTCCATGCCGTATAACATCATGTTCAGCAATAAAGCAGGAGGGGAGTTATTCCAAGGTAACCATCACTTGGAAAGTGGCTCAGCATCAGTCTGCTGGTTGGAGGTGGTGAGTGATTGCCTTTGCATCACTTGGTTTTTATCTCCTTTTTCTTCATTTATTAAGCTTCCTTTTTCAACCCGTGAGTTTTTCTCGCTTTTGCGGTTCTAATTCTCTCCCCCATCCCACTGTGGAGGAGTGAGCGAGCAGCTGGGTGGGGACTTAGCTGCCAGCCAGAGCCAACCCACCACAAGCAGGCAATATCTCTTTTGACACGTTCAAACATTCCAGTTTAGCAGTACAATATTCCACGTTAACAAGGTGTATAGTACTGACAGCTCCCAGCTTCAAGTTTGATAGTTTACATGGCTGGCAATATTCAACTTTATTCTCACATTATAAGAAACGTGTAGAGTGGTTATCCCTTTTTTTATTTATTTTTTGTTAAATCTGTTGAGAATGCAGCAGAATAATTACATGCAGTTCAAGACTTTTAACTCATATATATTCCTTAAGCCTAATCTGCCAAAGAAATGTGAAACCATTCATGGATTTTGAGCATGCCGTATACTAGTCTCAAAAAGGTGCCTCCACATGCCTGATCTGCACAGAAGTTTGACAGCTTGACCTGCGTGTCTTCTTGGTACATAAAAATATCTCCATTTCAATCTTATCGTTAGTTTACACAAAAGTGGAGACTAGGGTGGAAAATATGACCTGACCTTTTATTTTTATTATGTATATAGTATTTCCTGAGTTATCCTGAGAAATCTGTTTCAGTACACGATAGACTCTCTACACTATACAGCAATAAACACTTCAAAATTCAGTTTTTAATTTTTGGGTTATATGCAGTATGTTCATCAGGAAGTAAGCATAAAATCATCTCTCGATAATGTTTACTGACAGCACAAAGACCAGCAGAGAGTTGAATGGTGCTAAGTTGTAGAATACGCTGTAGTAAACCGAGCTGATTCAAAAAAGTCCACCCCAGCACAGCTCACTGCGTAATTATCCGTCCTGGAACAATGGGATCAAAGCCATACTGACAGAAAGGAGAATTTTCCTAAAAGTAAGTGACTGATCATGGGTCATGTAAGTTGAGCAACGGAATAAGAGTTCCCATTACACTATTTGACTATGAATGTCCCAGGTAATAGTTAAGTATTACAAGGTATATCCTTGTCTATGGCATTGGCCAAGCTGATGCTGGAAGAATTCATCTAGTCCTGAGGTCAACATTTTTAACGGGATATTGAAACACCGAGGTAAGTTTAGAAAACAGCAACAAAAAAGTATTTGCTGGAGGAAGCGGGGAGAAATGCCTTCTGGTGAGAGACTTGAAAGCTCATTTAGTGTAGTGTCTAAAGGCAAAAACTGGGAGTTGACTTGACTCTGTCAAAGTTCTTAAAGAAAAAAGCGTTGGTTCCTAAGGAACTCCTTAACCTAGCTGAGAAGGACATAGTAAACCTATAATAAAAATCTGAAGGTACGAAAATTCAGATGACAAAGCAGTTCTGAGAAGAAAAATGCTCACCCATGGAAAGAAGCTGCTAAATGTCTCTGACGCCTTGTGGATCAGGATAGGATTTCTCTGGTCCACACGTAAGGACAGCACTATCATAACAGGATATAGAGGAGGACAGATTACACCAACTCACATCCCCTTCTGGCTTTATGAATTGATGCATCTATGTGGTTTATAACTGTGGAACAGAAATCTCACTAACCTGTAACTTTCATTCCTGGTTCAAGTAGCACAGACCAGGAAAATCAATGCACATTTCCAGAGAGCGAGAGGAGCTAAACTGAAGGGAGTGTACTGGCTTTGGTGCCAGCTTGCTTTCCTAATGAGATCTCAGGTGAAATCTGAAGAATGAATTCTGATACCTGAGGGTGCTTCTTTTTGAAACTGATGATTCTATCAGGGCTCTTTTTCAGTTCTCTTTGGGCTTTGAGTAGTGAATTCATTGTGTTTGCAATGTTTTAGACCAGTCTTTCCATCTCCTGAAGAAGCAGTTTCTAATGTGATGACTTTCTCAAAACAGGAAAGGAAGCCTGGCATCCGGTCTCTGGTTTGTATAGGCATAACTCAGAAGTGCAGGTTTGCAAATGGTTTAAATCAACCAGGCTCATTACATGGCTTGTTTGCTGTTGTTTTCTGAGAAAAAGGCAGGAAGGGTTGCTTTTTAAATTCTTATGCAGAACTTTTAGTCTTTATTCTTACCTCTCTTGTTCAGTGCTGGTGTTGAAAAATGGACCTCCGAGTGCAAAACACTGTGGGTTACTCTGGAGTTCTTTATCCATCTAACAAGTTACTTTTACACTGCTACTACTTTTTCAGCATTGGGTAGTTTTTCCTGGTTTTTTTCAGTGAAACGATGATTATTACTTTCCTGTGGATACTGTGCATTACCACAACATATGCTTCCTTCCACAATATTTTTGCCCATATTTTATGACTGCATGAAAGCTTGAAAACTGCAGAGAAGAAGTTAAATAAAAGCTCTCAAAAGCATTTGGTGACTTAACTTGGGCCTTGAAGCTGTGGGCTCAAAGCCCATCTTAGATCTTGAACTGACAGACAGTAACACTCAGCTTAAATATTCCCTATTGGATGCATCATTCAAATGAAAACACAGCCACAGTCTGGTTTTTTATCTGCTGGAGGAGTTCTCTCTCTCTAAAGATCTCCTTCTTCTCTACAAAAAGAGATATTATTTTTTTACTGCAATCTTAAAGAGACAGATTTATGGTAGGGGGTTTCCCTGCATTGTAGGGGAATTTCTCCTTAAGCCACAGAGGAGTGCAGTGTTTTTCAGTGGCCCCAGCACAGGCTTTGCTTTTCTGTTCTTCTCCACTTAATAATCAGAACCCATTAGCAAAGCTTAGAATATCCAGATTAAATTTACTCAAGTTGTTATCTCTGTCTGGTTCTGTTAGTGCAAAACAGAGTTCTGCAGTGCAGAGGGGGCACCCCGCTCTCATCCGGCATGTCCCCCCTCCTCCCTACCTATTCTGCTTTTTTGTTCTATATACGCTAAAGAACCCCACAAGCTGATTTTAAGACATCTCAGGCTAGTCTGCAGAAATTGGCAGAAATTTTCACAACATGGACAGGTAATACAATTCCATGATTTATAACTACTATGATTTATAGCTACTATGCTGTAGTTCTAATACCCAAAGCTTTCTCATAAACTATATAGTCACTAAAATCTCTTGCATACTTTTCAGACACCTACAACACTTCTAGTTTGGGTTAGTTTCATGAGTTTCTCGATAGTGAAAGTACAGAGAGAAGCATTTCCAGAGGTTGGTTCCTCCCGACTCTCTCTTTAGGATAGGATTAATCATGCTCCAGGGATACCTGTCTTTCTGCTCACAATAGAGAATGAACTTTGACTATGTCCTTGGCAAGTTCGGGATTAAGTGAGAACGGATCCATCCATTAATTACTAGCCTGTCGTTTCTTCTCCCATCAACAATTTATTGGGGATTTTATTAAAATAAAAGATACTACTGGTTAGGAAACAATTAGCTTTATAAATAGAGATAGTTTAGTGTTATGCAGGAGCATCATATGTAGCGATGCACTCTGACATTTGCAGAGATTTTTCAAAAAGTGCTTATAGGAGAAAACACCTTTGCAGATAAGATATGTCTAGACCCAGGTAAGTGGTACATGGTATTAGGATCCTGCAGGATCAATTTTACGAGTGGAGTTCTTCTGAGCAGTCTAGTTCCCAGTAGTTATTCATCTCCAAAGAAAGCCAGAGTTTTGTTAGCTTGAGGCTGGAAACGGAAATCTAGCCATATTTAGCTCCAAGAGAATATGTATTTCACTGGTAGTGGAGACAGTTATGAGAGGATGGCTTTAAACTAGAGAAAAATAATTCAAAATGGAGGCACAATTTAAATTCTTTAACCTCTGCTTGTATTAGCTACTTCTTGGCTTCTAGTATATGAAAGCTTCTTGGCATGTGCCCTGCCTGGGGTCAAGTAGGACGTGGGAGAGATTGTGCTTGGATGTCTGGAGTACTACCACTTGGGGGGGAAAATGTGTAGCATTCCAACAGATATAATTAATGACAAGTGTTGTTGTCTTTCTCCTGTGCCATCCACCCACTGGCTGCCTGGTGCTGACCCCTTGCTGTCCTGCTGACCTCTCCAAAGTTTATTTTAAAAAGGCATCCTTGCTTTCCCAAACTTTTCAGCAAGGCTTCCCTTGGGCTTCTTGTTCGGTGCATGCCCAAGACGATGCCTGTGTCCACTGCTCAGTGATCAGACACAAGTGTTTCCATTAGAGAGATGATTAATGGAACCTTCCTTAGGAATAGGAAAGGGAGAAGTGGGTGATACAAGTCAAGAAACATGTTAAAACTGAACAAGGGAACTTTTGTTTCTGTGTTTCAAAAATAACATATTTTTCAAGTGTGCCACAAAGTGGCCTTACTCACTTGGGTCTTGCTCACATCAGTAAAACGCTCCAGTTTTTTCCACAGTGGTAGGCTTGAGAGAAGTTTGTGCTTTCAACCCACTTTGGAGTGAGCGACCACATCAAATAATTCCACCAGCTGAATTGGCTTCTGTGATGGCAAATTCAGTAGATACAAGATTTAATGCTGTGTGGTGCAGTGTATGGACTTTTCTACATCTAAATGCGAAGTAATAAAGCAATGTACAGGATGGAAGAGTATACAGGAATCCAAACTGGCTTTTATGAGAACACAGCTGTCAAGTAACTCCTGCCTGGTAGCACTCTCCAAAGAGAAAACTGCATGACTAAGTCCTTCATTTGCATGATGAGGATCACAGATCAGTTTCTGTCTGATCTCAAGCCTCACCTCACCCTCTGCTTACCCTTTTCTTGTTACGGGATGTTAAAGGGAAAAACATGTTTCTTCCATTTCCATCAGACCCCATCCTTAGCTCCCTGGATGCCCAGGGGTAGCATCCACTCTGTCAGCCCGGCCAACCTGCAAATTGAAACCGCACAACAGTGAAATGGGCATGATAACTGATTTTTCACTGCGTGAATGACAGACAGACTAATAATCTTGGGAGGAGGCTAGAAACTCTGTGCTGCTGCTTCTCTGGAAAAGCGGAGGGCTGGAATTTCTGACACTACCAGATAGGACCTTCCACAATGCTTTACAAGGAAGAAGCCTCACTGTTTTCCAGGAGGTTTTTTTGGGGGGACTTTTGTTGCTTGCTCCTTTTAGTCTAACAGCGTATTAAAGACCTTTGTAGAGACAGCAATAGAAAATGTTATCTTCCCACAAGCCAAACAGCTCCTCTGCCTCCCAGACTTTGCTGTTCATCAGAAACAGTCAGCTCTGACTAGTTGGTAAGCTGTTACACAGCACATGCACATCATATTTTTATGGACTCAATTTTTCAAGGCTAGAGCTTGATCCTGTTGCCGGATCAGAAAAACTGGGCAGTTGCACTGTGGTACAACAAGGAGACCGAGGCGTGAGGCTGGAGCTGCTGTTTTCCACTCAGCTAACCAGGTCTGAAACTCCTTTGCCATCTGCACGGCAACAACAACAACAAAATAATTCCATGTTTTATTCATTAAACCAATTATGCATGTGCTCCTGCCCTCTCCCATGGCCAAACCACATGCGGCATGATGTGCTTGTGAAAGGCTGGTGCTAGCTGGGGCCTCCACGTGCCTGAGCAAACGGAAGGCCTGCCCCTCCCCTGCATAGCAAAGGCATTCTTTTTTTTGTGACATCTGGGCCGCTGCAGCTGTTATAAGGAGGAGTTTGGGTTTTTTTAGAAATTATTAGCAAAGGAAGCATGCTGTTTATTAAAATACGCGGTGTACATTGTGAACTTATAACTGCGATACGAGAAATAACAGCGTACAATTCTGACAATTTACTGAAAACTCCTTCTTGCCCCTACCCCAGTAAAGGGTGGGAATTACGTTTTGATTGAACACGCAAGTTTAAAAATTCGTATTTTTTTACTTTTGTGTTTTGCCTTTAGAATTTGTAATAATTTATATTCAATTATAAACATTATAAGTTAAAACTGCACATTGAAAACAATATAAAAATATTGGGGGAAATTATTTGACTTTAGCTCTTCATAGATGACCAGCTTTGATGAAATCACTGCAGTAGTTAAAACGCAGGAGAGCTAGTGACCATGAAGAGCAGCTAGCAACTTTTTTGTTTACGTTTCCTGAAAAGCAATGTTCACACCTTTCACACTGCACACCTTTTAGCCAGGCATGATATTGTAAATAAGACCTAGAAAAGATTGAGTGCTATCAGTATAGCAATATAAGGAGCATATATGACTATATGAGGGAACAAACTTGATGTAAATACTGCAGAAGATGCTTTCATATTAATAATGATTTTAGTACAATTTTATTTTTGCTGTCTTCTTAATCAAGTTTTCTTTTGCAGTCTGTTAAGTGTAATAATGATTAGATTTCTTTTTCTTGAAGATTGCTGAGTTTTTGTCAGCTACCATTCTTCATTTCTTTTATTTATATACATAGATTTTTTACTGCATTTGAATGATTGATGTTCATTCACTGTTTTGTTAATTGTTGCACCCTTACTGGAGAAGACTAACAACCTTTGTCCGTTAATTACTGCATATTTTGTTTTCTTTTGTATGATTAATACCAGTGTTGATACCAAGTTACAGTTCAGTCAGTTGTGGTTTAAAGACAAGAATGAGATTAATGTTAGGGAAATATAAATTATTAACCAATTTGCAGGAGTAGTTGATTTTAGTGAAGTGAGTTTCTTTACTAAACACATGTTTGAATGATCAAATTCCTCCGTAGCATATCTAGAAAGAAAGAAATCACACTGCTTTTCACAGGATTTGCAAAAGGGAACGTGCTTGTATCCTATCATTAACTTCTTATTTGATTAAAACATTTTTTCAGCCTTGCAGGACCTTAAATTGAGTAGAAACAGGCCAAAAAAAAATGATAGATCATAGACCTTATATACAGGGCAACTGGGTTAGTCCACTGCTTTAGCATCCTTAATATTGTGTGTCTTACATTTTGTGAGGCCTCATCTAAGAAGTACACAGAGGTTTACACTTTCAAAGCAAGATCTATAGACAGAGAACTGGCCATAGTCTTTCACATCTAGATAGGCACATTTTTTTTCAGATCTGGAATAATTTGTTTCTGGCTACCAGGCAAGGAGAAAAACTACAGTTCTGAGGTAGAAATACCATACGGAAACACTGTGTTTTCCTGAAAGAACTGAAAGGTTTTCAGCATTTGATCTTCTCTTTTTGTTTACATCTTTCCTTTCCATAGGAGAAAGAGAGATGCTGTTTGGCATATATGTTTCTAAAGATGAAGGTGAATATTTCCATATAACAAATGATGAGGACAAAATGGGTTTCGTAGAGGAGCAGGTTGAAATGCAGTAGTCACTGGGGTGCATTAGGAAGCCTACTCCAGATCCCAGGCTCAATTTTTTTTAGTTGGATGTGTGTTGCAGTTTAGTAAAAACACACAGGAGGGCTGTTATCCTCAATATGGGGATTAAGTTGTCTCCTTTGTCTAGGTTTTAAAAAGAGTATTCCTCATTTATGCAGAAAATGGCTAGGTAAACATTAAAGTATTCCTTTCTGATGGGCTGTTCCTGGGACTTGCTTTATTTTTTGTTAGAACCGTTGTAGTACTATCATTTGCAGACTGACATTGGTTTACATCACAGTTTGGATGATCTTCTCCAGTTGTATAATCACAGACCAGCATGCGGAGTCTGTGGGTGGTTTTCGGAGATTTTCTAGCTTTCTTTGTTTCAAGAGTTTGATGTACAGTTATATGATTTGTTTATACTGATTTCATTGTGAAGGAAAGAATAAGTCTGATCTCCTCTTTATTGTAACTTGATAGCACGCAGTTATCACAGGCATGGTTTCAATTAGGTCTTATTTGTGCTTGAAGAATATGACTGTACAATATGCATGGTTCTGAGTGTATTTTTCTGCTTCTGGTATCAGCCTTAAAAAGCTAGTGTTTCCTTCATGCTATGATTATATTATTTAAGTGACAGCTAAAAGTATTAAAATTCTTAGAGCTCACTGAGACTGAGCATAATGTTTTAGTCACTACTGCCATTTAAGTTATATTACTATTTCTGCTTTTATTGTGTGTTGATTTTAAGCAACTTAATTTCACTCTATCATGGCAGAATAAAAGTGTTTGTAGCCTGATCCTGGAAAACCCTCTCATAGGGCTTGCGTACATGAGCAGGCTTATTGGAATCATTTGCATAAAGAGAGCTCGAGTAGTGAAGAATTGTTATTGTCATTAATCTTAATAAAATCTTTTATTAAGATAAAGCTGTATATTAATTAACATGCCTCATAGGAAAAAATATTAGGCAGAACAACATCCTGAAGGCTTTTCTTATTAGCTGTGGTTGGAGCTGTTGCTAGTGGTTTCTGTACTTTACAGAGTAACGTAGACTTACTCAGGAAATGTGAACTTGAACTCTGTGCCTTCTACAGCTTTAAGGTATTCATAATGGCATGTCACAGGAGACTGTCTAAATGCAAGTACAGCTATTTATCTACCTTCCCAGATAACCACAGCCACTGTATAACAAAAACTTCAAATATTCAGGATTGCACAGAGAAAGCACGAGAAGAAATAGCATTGCATCCTACCGGTCAAAGAAGCCACTGAGGAGCTGAAGTACTGGATTGCAGTTTCTGCTTTCATTATCAGTTAAATAAAGAACAGAAAGTATCTAGGGAGTGTGGGATGGTCCTCAGGATAGCTCAGTAACTGCTGTGATCATTAGCCTATGGAGTCATCTTTTCTTTGACCCATGAATGTTGTGTTATTTTTTCTGCAACAGCTGAATCTTCCCTATCACCGATCCTGGAGGTTAGATTGTCATGTAGGAGGTGGGACATATGGTTTGTCAGCCTAAAGCTAGTAATTCTAAAATCTGTATCTCTTGTAATCTGGACAAGTGTTCTCACATCCATGCCATTGCCTCCACCTTCTCCGGTGGTCACCTTCTCTATGAAGATAGTGAGCCCTGATCAGGCCTGTCAAAGAGCTAGAATAGCCAGCTGTCTTGAGGAGAGGATTGTGCATCTGCAGATACTAGCTGGCCAAGCTGCCAGGTCCTCTGTTTGTGGATCTGGCTTTGCAGCTGAACTCCAGAGAGGAGCAGGAGTGCAACTCTGGGCGTGGAGTACCACATTGCCTGCAGGTAGCTCCATACTCAACATGTAGCTTTCTTGGGTCATTCTTCAGAAAAAAACCTGTGTCTCCTCTTAACATTGTATAAAAAAACCTGAGTACCTAACTTTAGACCTTTGATTTTATTCCAGGGATGTGATATTTAAAATTTTGCTCTTACAGTGCCTAATTTGCAAGCACCTGAATTCTTTACTGAATCTAACCCTGACAGGTTATTTTGTAACTAGCAAGGTTTTGAATAAGCTCCTTTTGACAGCTGTGGTTAATAGATTTTAATAATAGATGCTAGGATGAAATGATAAAATAGCCGTTAGCAGATCTTCCAGACTAAGAGCCAGTTGTTCAGTAAAGTTGTTGGACATTTATCTATATTTTTGACTGTGACTGTAAATGGAGGAAAAGCAGGTCCATAGTTACAGAGCTCAGTTAATCAGTCAAGGAGTGTCTGCATTGCTGAGCTGCCCATTGGAGAGGTTCCTGAGTTTAAGAAATTCCTGAGGAAATGTGGTTCCTCCTTGTTAATGTCTCTCTTGAAGCAGTTTTTGAGCTACACAGTACCCGATGTATACCATTCTTAGCAGAGAAGCACGTAGGACAGCATTCATGGGTATGACTGAAAGTCATCATTTTATCTTTCTTATCTTTTTATCTTTTTTATCTTTCTACCTGTGTTTCAGTAGCATCCAGAAGCAGGAGTTAGCAGGAGCAGGAGTTAAGGACTGTAGAGCAAATCCAGGTGCACATACCCAGTTCCTACTTAAATCAGCATACAAGCAGCAGTGGAAGTTGAATCTGAGGGTAGATTTGGCTTTTCCATTAAAAAGGGGAGCAGCAAGCAGTAGAAAATATAAAATAATCCAATAGAAAGTACATCTGCCAATTCACAAAATGAATAGGAAGGTAGCTGGTACTGATTTTGAGTGAAAACTAGTTCTTCACCTCAACATGCATTGGCTATAATAATGGTTGAATTGGTGTGTAAAATAGCAGCAATGGACTAGGCAGGGGAAGAATATGAATTATGAGTTTTCTGCAATGCTGTCATTTAACTTTATCACTAGAGCGATGAGTCTCTAAAGGCAGATTAGTGTTTCATTTCACCTTTAGGAAATACCCAAATACTTTCACAGGATTTTGAGGTAGAAGGAGAAGCAATGGAGTCATGATACTGCTCCTGTATTGCAAAAAAAGCTGGTTAAAACATTTTACTTTAAAAAATAATAATTAAAACTATGAATATAAGCTGAAAAGGGATAGGGGGGACAGAAATAGTATAGCTTTGTTTTGTTGCTATAAAAACGGGGCGGGGGGAACTTTCCTTCTTGCTGTATAATAAAAGCAAACTTTGGGGCACTTGCAAGATGTTGTCATACCTGAGATAGAAAGCTGAGTCCAAGCATAAGGCTCAACATCCCGTCTCGTGTATTAAGGGGCTAGACAAAGTACAGCTTGCATTTTATCTACAAGATTCAGCAGCATCTTCCAGGCTTTCCAGATATTGTCAGAACTCTCAGATCCACATGGTAAGTTGCAATTTATACATCTTATCTGAAATCCATGGAAGAAATACTCTTTTTAAAAATTAACCTTTTCACCTGCTGCCTTCTGTCAGAATATGTGGCATCCACCATACACTAGCTCTCCGCAAAGAGTGGTTTTATTTTGCAGTTCACCTCTAATTCTGAACACTGTGAGCTGGGATTACTGGATGCTACAGGCTAGTAAGAAATGTGTAGGAGCTTAAGAGCAGGAGCAACAGACTAGGTTAGAACTTCAGTGACCAGGAACAAATGTGCCCTTGATACATTTGGTAGAAAAATCGAAGCTCAGTGTTTCTTCTTAATCACAGCCACTTTAAATGGGACATGTACAGCTCTATAAATTAAGCTAGCACAGAAGTATTCTTTGTTTAAAAGACTTGGAAATTGTTTGACAGTTAACAATTGAATGGTATCTAAAATACCTGAAGTTTCCTCTGAAGAAGTGTATGCCTCTCCGGAAAAATGCCAAAATCATGTTTACACCACAAGAGATGGAAATGTACTGCTTGATGGTTTCAAAGTCAGGAGCTAAGTATATATCTGAAAAATACTGAGCTAAAGTAGTTCTCCAAGGTCACACAGTGGATTACTGTCAGAGTCACTGTCTTTTGAATGAAACAGTTTTTACCCCACAAAACACATCAAGAATTCAAGTATTTTCCTTCACTTTGAAATGAACTAGAGACTTCCTGCAAATTTTTCACACAGAAGAATCAACAAGCATATGAACGTGCCACACCAAGCAGTCATTAGCCCAGTGGTTATATAATGGCATTTGTCTGTGGTATTTTGACTGGAGAGTTTATCCTGGGCCTAGAAAACTTTTTCTCAAAACTGGCATATTCTCATTAAAAAGTTTGTTTCTTCTTTTATTGTTTTTCTGAGAAAGAATTTTGACCAGCTGTCCTCCTGACTCCAAAGTCCTATCCAGCTGGTCATGTGTTCCACCTCAGCAAATATGTATGAGTCTCCTCTTTGAGGAGTAACAAGATCTGCAGCATCTTTTGTGATAATTCTGATGTACTTTTCTTCTCAAATTTGGGGTCTTGACATAAAGAGGCTGGAATGAAGGATATGGTGTTGTGCATACCCAAGTGAAGGCAAGGAGCCAACAAAATGCTGTTGTAATTACAAGTGAACATTCTTGTATCATAAAACCGCAGAGAAAAAGCTGTAAATCAGAGCTGGCCTGGTGGTCCCTGGCAGCAAAGCACAGGAGATGTGAGCTCATTCCCTGAGCTAACCAAGAGTGGGATCCTCATGGAGGCAGTGGCTCATTCCAAGGGAAGGGCATTCCTTGTGTCTCCTGAGTGGTAGTCATGAGGCACTGGTTTTGATGGGAGTCAGAACCAGCCTTCAGCTCTGCAGGAGTGACAAGTCTGAAAAGTGCTGACCATTGTGGAAAATAAAGCAAGTTGAGAACCGGAGGAATCTTATATTCAAGAGCTCTTGTGTGTGTGTTTAGGAGCCTACTGCTTTCAGTTTTAGGCCTGCACTAATTTGCAGATCTCATATTTTGATCACTTACTGTTGTACTTGAGTATGTAAGATTGTCCTTTAGTTCAGGTATCTAGTTTCATGTTTCCATGCGCTCACTCACGACAGCAAACTGTGCTAAAACCTTTCTACAGGCATTAGTAAAATGCAATGAAATTAAGTAATACTATCCAAAATGTCTACTTAAGTTCCTGTTAGTAATGAAGTGGCTTTTTTCCTATCCTGGAACATTTTTCCTTTTTTTCTTTCTGGTGTCTCCTGAGAATGTAGCTGTTTCAAAATCATTGATCTGTCTGGATAATTTACCAATTTTAAAAATAGGTGAGTAAGTAGCAGGAGGGTAGGAAAGTATTAAAGCTGTTAGCGTTGGGCAGTTTTCTTTAATAGAAGCTATATGTGGGGGTTATTTCCTGCCCCTCTGAAAGATGTGGCTTGAGCTAAGCCCACATTTATGATTTGGGAGGGGCAAAATAAGATGACCTACTGTTATTAAAATGGAAAAATAACAGAATCCTGGGAGTGCGAAAGTGATTACAGCAAAACAAACCCCAAATTGATAGCTACACAGACAGCCCTTGCCCAGCAGTGGTAATCAGCTGCTAGGAATGCCCAGTTTCCCATCAGATTGGTAAGAATTTATAATTAATAGTACATCTGGGGACTCTTCTGTAATGAAATCACAATGTAATCTGCGAAATTGATTATGGAGGAGGTAAAGGAGAGAGGGCAGAAATTCAGAGCCTTGCTTTTCAGAACACATTATCTCCCTGTTGATAGCAGTAGAGCTGCAACCCCGAAAGGTGAAGAGCTCTTCCTCAAACAGATGTGACCCGCTTCAACTCTGATAAAAATTCCCAAAAAGATGAGGGAAATGTATACTGTGCAGGATGTGTTCAGCACATTGAGGGATTGAGTTAGTAATGTCCCTGATAATTGTGGATACCTCATTGTAGGAGTCAGTTTTTATTTAAACTTTTTTAATAGAAGTATACACATCTGTCGTTATACCCAGCAGCTTTTCTGGCCCACAAGAAGTCCTCTGTGAGTTTCCCCAACTGAGCTCAGTGGGATCTCTGTCAGCTGCAAGATTTATGTCATCTTTTTCAGTCCTGAGAACTGTTCCTTAAGCTTTTCACATCTGGATTTAATTGGAAAGACATTAAAAGTGTGCTAGAAAAGTATATTTTAGAGGAGATCTTTATAGACGCTTCCATTAAAGGAGCTGATAGTTGTAGGTTAAAATGGGACAAGGACAAGCCATCAACAGTTAGTAAGGACAAAATTACACTACAAACGACTTCAGATGAGAAGTTCAGGCTGTAGCGCTTGGATCTGACTCTTGTCTCACTTAAATCAACTTCAATTAGGAGAAAAATACCACTTAATGCAGTGTAAAAACACTCTGAGATCAGAATAAAAAACTTTTTACTTTTGCAAACACTCATATTTCTAATTACATGCCATATATGCTAAATATAATGCTTTTAGCTGTCAATCCAGATTTGGTACTTTGTTGGATATACATTCACACTTGTCAAATGAGACCTGGAGAATGAAGAGGGGGATTGGTCGTTAGGGCTCTGAGAGTGGAAATATCCTTCTCTGAGTGTAGATATGTGGGCCACAGGAGTAGAGTTACACAGAAGCAAGGATACAATTTAGTACCTGGGCTTCATTACAGATGTTGTAATGCAAGAATCCACAGCCTAACTCCCCCATTGTTCCAGCTATAATGTGCTGCTTAAAGAAGCCAATGGGCAGTCCTTTGTAATCTGTTGCTTTTGTCTTCAAACCAAAGTTTCTAGTCATGTTTAAACTGACATGGACTTAAAACCTAAGGTGATGGTCTTGGTATGAGAGAACAAACATTCTTTCATTTTAAAAATGCTAAACCTGAGAAATCCGATATTTAGCAAATTGCTCCTGTGTCTAAAGCAAAGTGTATGGTCTTTACAAATAGAAACATGTCAAGCTTTAAAAAAAAAAAAATGTATTTTTGTAAAAAATTTGGGGAATAAAAGTCCTCTTTAGAATATTTCAGAAAAGCAAATTTGTCCTCTTCTTCTAAAAGGGAGGTTTTTTTTGTCCACTGCATTAATGGGGAGATTATAGCTGGCTGGGTGATAGTGACAGTAATGACGCATTTGAATTAAAACTGTGGCTGCAGTGTAAACTGTTCTTTTATTTTATATCATTACATACCTTTTTTCAGAATCTCTCTCTGTTTATCTTGGGCTATGATAAAAAGCATGTACACTGTAAAACTGTTTCTTACTTTTCTTGCCTGTCCTTGAGCCAGCCCTTTACATGCTCATGCACTCTCTCTTCACTTCAGTTTCCTTCTCTTTAAAAACAGGAATAATAAGACTACCTCTGGTCCTTAGTGCTACTTTGTCTCATGAGGAAGAGGATATTTGCAAGGATAGATAAAAACTATTTAAACATTAGTGAGTGTGTTTACAAGTTCAATTTACTAAGTAAGTGGAAGAGTAACTGCATTGAAGTAAGCATTGAGTAATACTTAATAGTTTGAACTTTTTTGTATACTAATTTTGGTGTGGATCTTTGAGAATTCATAAAAATAATATCCCATTTTTTTACCACTCTGCATGAGCAGTTGCCTAAGAAAACCACTTAAATAACAGAATAAATGCTTCTATCTTATTTAAATACAGCTCAGTTTAGAGCTCATTCAGATTGTTAAAAGAGTTCTGGCCACATCTACACAACTAATATGAGTCAAGGCCCACTCTCTGGTGGGGAACAACATAGTTTTTGCCTCGTTTGTGTACTGCTAGCAAGGCAGTGAAGGCTGCGGTAGGGATGTTAAAAGCAGAATGGAACTATGGAAGCCAAACAGGTGAAGAGGATTGTCTATTGCAGCATATTTTAGAAGTCACTGTGAACTCTTACACAGCCAAGAACCTCAATCCATGTAGTAGGAATCGAGACATCAAAATCTCCTGCAATACAGATAGGGTTAATAACAGCGGACTTGCAAATCTATGGCAGTGTTGTGGAGAAATGCCTACGAATAAATAATTAAATAAACCAAATTGTTCTGAGAACACAGCTGACAAGGATATTTTCCAGCCATCAGTGATGAAAGAGACAGTGATTCATGACCTTTCTTCCCTGCTGGTGCAGGATTTTGCCTGAGGATATACATTCTGCTGTTTTCAGTTTTAGGTTTAAAGCCATATTTCTTAAAATCTCCTATAATTTTTGTTTGCAGCTTCTCAGCCATGCTTGAGCATTGTCTCAATTGCATGATTTAAACATCTGCCTACCCATACAATAACTGGCCATCTAAATGCTCTCATTTGTAAGTCTGTAAGTGTTGACAATTAGTGTTTAAGTAGCTTTTGCTGAGGATACAGAATTAGAAGTAAGATTAATTTAAGATTAATTGCTATCTGGTGAAATTCTGTTGTATATATGTAGTGAAAATGTTTGGAAATTTAATTCAAAAATATTTTTCTTCATGTTCGTAAGTAAGCCATGATGATGCATGATTCTTTTTGTCTTTGTTCTTTCAGTTGTAACAATTGAAGAAAAACGATGAAGTTTTTAGTGTAGAAATAAATTAACTTCAAGAGAACTTCCAGATTCCTATACCAGAACTAAGGAGCATACACTGAAATAGCACTGAAATTATCTGACAAAAGAGGCTTGATTAGCAATTATTTTAACTGCTGCTACTGAGGGCGAACTTTCACACCTCACTTCACCATTTTAGGATGTAGACACACTAAGTAGATACTGGCATTGAACCTGAAAGTTCTTTTAAGATGTTCGTGAAGGAGTGCCAACTTACTGGTTTCCAGCACAGACTGCCATGGAGGCAGAAGTTGGCATTTTGGTAGCATGTGAAAATGTTACTCCTCACAGTTGAGAATATGTGAAGGAGTTGGAGAAGGTATGGATTTAAGAACAGTCCACTACAGTCTGAGTCCCGTAAAGATCTTTTAGCAATTCTTTCTTCCCTTATTCCCACTGACAAGTAAGAACATTAAATTCTTGAAGAATTCTTTGAAGAACTCTTGAAGAAAAAGAACAACTAAGAAATTAAATTCCATGTTGAATAGTGTCTTTCACTCCATCTACTTCTTGGAATATTGAGAGGCATGGAGGAATGAGTACATGTGTCTAATAAAACTAGGTGGAAGAAGGTGACATGCATGCTGTTCTTGATAGAAGCTCTGCTTAACATATTGGAAAAACTGTTCAAGAACAGTTAATCCTTACTTTAGATTACCCTCAGAAAGCTGCCAAGGTCAGGCTGTAGGTGGATTGTGTGTCATTGAAATTCTGGCTGCATGAGTTGCCTGGGGGTAGCGTTAGCTACTATGTGGGACTTGTTCTAGAATACATATGTGAATCATTACTCTTTTATTGAAGATAGTGGACTCCTATCCTCCAGGCTCCTTCTCCTGACAGGTGCAATCAGTAGCCTTACTTGTAGTGCCTATCAAGTGGTTATGCCTTTGTGCAGAGATTAATCAGTTTGGAAAATGCTGTTTCCATGTGAACTACATGAGTAATCAGATTATAACCCTGTGTTTTGCATGCATACCATAAACTGTGTGAGGAAAGGACTTAAAGTCATTTAATCGAGGTTTACATTGTGCTGTTTGAAAAGCCTTTCTGAATTTAATTTTTAAACAGATGTTAACGTTGGTTCACATGAAATCTAATCAACTGGGGAGAATGGCACATTGTGAGGAAAGTGGTGAAAACTCCTAGCAGAAATTATTGCTTGTGATATAGTAAATTCATTTACAACAGAAGCTGTGGGGAAAAGAGATTTGTTTGCAACACCCATCACCGAATTTTTGTTTAGCTTGTATGTAGCCAACCTGGTAAATCCAAGGGAGTTATCTAGCTATGTTAAGGAGTCAAAATTTAGCTACTTTTTTTTAATGTATATGTAAGTCTACATGAGCAAATATATCTTCCTTTTGTGCATTACTGTGTGCATGCAATTGTGGGTGTGGATAAGTTAAAGCCAGGTGGAAGCTTGGTCAAAAATTTCTTCATCGACAGAATGCAAAAACAATCATGAAGAGCGATAACTTCGAAGACGTACAAATTTAGTTGCCCAGCTTTGGGACGCTAAGTCCTCAAACTCATCTCTACAGCTGTGATATTGTTGGGGTTTTTTGAATAGATTTTAAATGTGAAATTTAAATCCACATATTAAAAAGTCATGGGGTACATCTCATTACCAATGCAGACAGCTTTGCTGCAATGTTATTGCACAGATGATACTGCCTTTTGAGGCCTCAATTGCTGGGGAAAGGGGAAGAACTTCCGTGATTTGGGGGGCGTTTTTTCTCTTGGCTTAGGAAACAAATGAACATTGACTGCTTGTAAATACACTTGCTACCAGTTTTGTTCATGCATTTACTCTGCTGTTGTCTAGGCTTCTGGCTTGCCAGTGAAATAAAGGCCTAGAGTTAGATCTGTATACCATTCTAACCTGGCATGCAAACATTTTCTCAAGCCTGAACTCAGGCACAGCCTGAGACTTGTTCATTGTATACGTCATGTGCCTACAGGCAGTATGACCGCAATGAGTCATTTGAGTCTGCAAACTCAACCTTGAACTAAGACCCAGCTACAAAAGATAGTACAACCTTGTCCTTCATGACCTACTCTGGACCCTGACTTAATTCAGTTTTGCAGCTTAACTCTTTCTGCCCATAATTTTATGTCTTCAGAAAACACTGATTAAGGCCAAGATTAATATGTTTCTTTATGTACTTAAAAAACTGATGTTTGGAGACGTATCACCAGTAAACTAACAGTATCAAGCAGTGTGTTTATTAGGGTTGCTTCAGACCTCCTTGGTAAAGTCAACTGGAAGGACTACAGAGAATAACAAACTTTTACAGTTTTCAGCTTCATGGAATAATCTGAAATGTAATCTAGATTTAAGAGGAAAAACACAAACCACATACTGTGCTAAAACAAACATGAAAAATTTATCGTGAGGATGTGGTCTTAAATGCACGTGGGCTAGTGTAGTGCCTGTCTGCTGTTCTTGCTAAAAGAATGATCTAATGTTGCTAGATTGTCATTATAAGACACTTAATCCCGGGGGTGAAAAACAGGAAGAATATTCACAAGTTTCAATGCTATTTGCTAATTGCCAATTGACTTGAGGAAAGCTAAAAAATGACTGGAAACATCCATCCCTCCTGATACACACACATACTAATAATGGAAATGGCAGCCAAGACAAACAGCTAGCAGTGCAGTGCATCCTGTTGGCATCGTATTTTTGGCACAGTTGTAGCTACACAGAAAACAAGTGATACAAGAAATGTGTAAGGACATCTGTTCTGTAACCTATGGGGCTTCACTCACGAAACGGTTGTAAAGTCTTCTGGGGGACAGAAAAATTTCTCTATATCTGTGCAGATGCTCTATTGTAAGAAAAATATCAATGGAAGGAAGTGTTGAGGCTTTAAAAGAGGAAATTGTTCACCAGATTCACTGTCAAATGTTCCGTTCTTTTCTTTCCTTTTCATTTAACCTAAGTTTTCTGCCATTCACAAGTTATATTTAAGCCAAGTCATGTAAATCTGCTGGGACTAACAGAATTAAATCATGGATTAAGTTAGCCCGGTATCTGCCTGTAGCTCTTCTTCGCTGCAGATTATTTGGGCTCTGTGTCACTCTGCTGGCTATTCAGGTCACAGCCTCTCCGCTACCAGCTTCCTTCCTGAATCCAGCATCTTCATGTCTGTCTAGGGGCACGACAGGGAGAGGAGAAACATTAAGAACACCTGTTAAGGTCAAAAGTATTGTTCAGCTTCTCTCAGCTTTGCTGATCCTTCCAAATGTAAGCAGACTATGGGAGAAAGAAAAGAGGGAGGGGGGCTTAAGTCACTGCCATTCCTCTACTGCCCTTCAGTCACATCCCATGGATGCTTGTTTTAAAAAGGAAAGAAACTTTCCCAAAATTCAAATGTTGTTGCAAACCCTGGGATATAAGTAGTTAGGCTTCTCCCACAGGTATGTTACAGAGAGAAAGAGATAGATCCATGAAAAAGAAATTAGGTCTCATATAAACCTGGAACATGTTAGGAAACCGGAAGATTAAGAGGGACTGTGAGGTGTAGGAGGCTGGGAGGACTTGGGAAAGGAAAGCTTTAGCTTTGGGAGCTGGGAACAGCTGGGGGACCTGGATAGGAGAGCATTTAGGAGAAAGAAAAAGCAGGGGCCTGGCTAGGGGGAGACTTGTGAAGAAGTAAAGGTGATTGCCTCTGCTGTAAAAGAAGTCAGAGCTCTGAGGTGCATAGTACGGAGGGGAAGACCAGGGGCACTGGAGTGGCTAGAGAAAGATATGGGACTGAGGCAGAAGATGTGAGGAGTGGGGACTCGGTGGTGAGAAGCATGAGCTTTTGAAGACGACATTGGCTTCCAGAGCAGCAAAGGTGAGAAGTCTAGCAATGAGAAATGGGGTAAAGGGCTGGATCTTCCTCAGTGCTCACACAAACACCCTAACACCTCTATTTGGGAAGATCAAAGACTCAGGTACAGGATTGCTTTCCTGCCACTCCCCACCTCTGATATTTGATTTCAGAAATACAATAGATCTAAGATCTTGTCTTGCATTTCAGAAGGGCATGGCTTGAAGAAGGGTGAGATGGAGAAATGAGACTGCACCATGTTACAAGCATTAGGGTTTGGATGTGTTGGTATTAAACATGCTTATTATCAAACATGTTGAATCATATCTTAATTTTATACATTTCCTCTAATTGTTCCATATTTACTTCCTTGACAGCCATATAGTAATGATCCATGCTTACAGGCAACGAGTTAATTACTTTATATTGAAGTACTTCTTGCCTTTCTGCTAGAAGATATGCCCTCGTGATCCGTTTCTATTGAGATAGTGGCTAATATTCCTCTAGGAAGTTCCAAAGCAGTTTTTCTGGAAAGCAACCCTGAAAGCTGCTCTGTAATTTATGTGGTATGCTTTGCAATAGCCAGTTCTATGAGCAAAACAGTAATAAGTAACAGATGTACTCATACTCAGAGCAATTCTAGAAAGGAATTAGGAAGTTTGGGTTGGTCTAATTAATCGCTTGATGATTTGAGGACTTCAGTGACCACTAATCAAGACCAGACTGTTCTGCATATCATATGATCAACCTGTGATTTAATCTTGAATGAAACATTACTTGGCTCTACTTCTTACCAACTATGATCAGGGCCTTTTTGTCCAAACCACTGTACAAACAAATAACCTGAACAAATAGTTCTTCCACAACAAGTTTACAATTCACACGTCAAACCCGGAAGCTAGGAGTGGATATAAAAAAGTAAACAAAGTAGATTCAAAAACAGATGAGGTAGCAGTTAAACTGTGTAGGAGGAGCAGATGTCTCAGCTTCCTTCACTCGTTGCAGTGCTACCTGGTAATGGTTTTTGGGTTACCATATATGAGAAGAAAGGAGATCATGGTTGTTTTGCTAATGTGCATCAGGAAAAATGGGTATGAGAAGACAGGACATTCTTGTGTTCCAGTCCCTAACCATTGAATTGTTTGTTCCTCGTAGTTGCCAACTCATGACCAACTACAGTAAAATAGAGAAGCAATCCTGTGCAAAGAAGCACAGGAACCCAAATCGCTCCCCTTCATCACATAAGTAGTGCTTTGCATTGTGTTGAAAGCCCTCTCCCCAGGCTGAGGAAAAGAGAAATTAGGATGAAGAAATGTGTTGTGTTATTGGAACAAGCAGAGAAGTTCAGAGGAGAGTAGATGAGAAGCCTTGTTGCCACTGGGAAAAATTATTTGGGTTGAACAGTGATTTTGCTGTGCAGTCAAGATTGAGGATAGAAAGGCAGATGGTGATTAGAGCTTACAGGAGTTGAAAATGCACATCTAAAACAAAAAGGGGCACGATGAGGTGGTAGAGTAAGAGCTGTCTTATAAAAAATGGAAATATAGCAAAATGTCAAAAAAAGCAGAAGAAATGAGGAAAGGGAGGATTCATTCAGTGGGGAACTCGATGGGCAATAAAAGGGAAAGATCCTGTAATGGGAGAAGTTGTTATTGAGGTGAAGCTGAGGCTCAGCCCTTAGGCATAGCATGGAAAAATAATAAAAAGAAAGATGCGAGCAGCAGAGATTTTAAGATGAAGGGGAAAATTATGTCAATGGATGGGAAGAAGGAGCAAGTAGAGAGCAGGTTAGCAATCCTAGACGACCCAGAACACATGGTAGAGTGGATGGATAAGTAACAGTGATAATCTGAGGTTTACCAAGAGGCTTTATAAAATGTTTGGCTTTTTATTTGTTTGCTAGGGCAAAAAACCATAAAGCTTCACAAATTAGAAACATTCCACCTTCATGTAGGTGGGAGTACCTTGTACAGCCTTCTGAAGTTTTAGCAGTTAGTAATTACTATAGACAAATCTGGGGTACATGGTCTTTTACTTTAGGGCAGCCTGGCAATTTTTGTGCTCTTATTCATCTCA
Source organism: Eurystomus gularis (assembly GCA_013400335.1). Taxonomy (NCBI): domain Eukaryota; kingdom Metazoa; phylum Chordata; class Aves; order Coraciiformes; family Coraciidae; genus Eurystomus; species Eurystomus gularis. The sequence continues at coordinate 68,551 of VZZY01006339.1, read as the reverse complement.
CCAAAATACACATTGTCGAATAATATTTAAACTGTATAAACATACCTTTCAAGGGAAGGAGCTGTTGAGAGAATCCAGGCAAAGAATTAGTACAGAAGCAGATCAGGCACTTCATTACAATGGCAGCTCCTGTTCTGGATAGAGTCCCTCTCTCTGAAAGGAGTGGGAATGAAGATGGAGACATGGACTCTTTCTGTCCCAGCAACTAAGAGAGTAACTTCCAATTTTCTGAACAGCCATTGTTGCCTCACTGTGAAGACCACTACTGTAGGGCCTGCAGTCAATTCCAGTGTTTGAGATGTTACCATAGGTGACAGTGTCTATGAAAAGTTACCTTTTTTTCCCCATGTTCTGAATACATCTTAGGTGGAAGTGATTAAAGAGAAAAATCTGTTTTTCAGTTCTGCACTACATTTCACCTTCAAGACAGATATCACCTCGACTAGTTTATGGTGTTGGGTGTGTTTTCAAAGTCAGCCACGTAGTGTCTGAGAGTTTCTAGTTTGCTAAATTACTTACAAAAAAATCATTTGTCTTTTACCAAAGCAGTTAGGGGGGAGAGAAGACAAATTTTGAGTCCTAAAGCAGGTCACATGAAGATGAGAGAGAAGCTGGTCAGTAAAGAATGCACTTGAGCAGAAAGATGTCAGCTGAAAATTCATCATTCTTCTATTGCTGATGCTTCATAATCATGCCATATTGGCTCACTCTGCTTAGCCCACCTACCTATGTATAAGACATCAGTCTGCTGCATTGTTCAAGATCCAGCCTTGTACTGTCAGTAGTGTCCTGCTGACCCTCTTCCTGTTGCTCACACCTTCTGCAATCATCTACAAGGCAAGAGTTTGTCCACAGGAGCTCCAGAAAGCGTGGGCTCTGAAAGGCATGTGGGGAAGCTGGAAAGATTTTACAGACCAGAGAGGCAAGGATTCTAAAAGTATATCATGTTCTTTGTGTAGGGGTTGAAGCTTGCATTAACACAAATGGAAGTTGCTCATATACCCAGGAAGAAGAAGATATTCTCAAACCCATGCACAAGCACAGCTGTTTATCATGGAGCTGTTATGTGCCCACTCTGTCAGCTCTGTAGCCTTCAATATATAGGAAATTATTTAAATCTACAATATCAAAATAAACGTCTTCCTTTATTTTGTGTTAATACAGTTGTGTCAGTGAGTTTTTTGACAACTCATTCTTTTCTTTAGGCAGCGTTAAGTGCCTTGAAACAGTTTTCAGAACAAGGACTGGATCCAGTGGAAGGGGCTATGAAAGTTGAAAACGGATCACATGAAAAGTAAGTACTGCTTAAATCCTCTGCATTTTAATGCCTGTGTGGTGTGGTAGATAAGAAATGTTAAGAGCTTAGTTGCCCTTTTAAACCTGTGCGAAACTGTTTCCTGTGGAATTTACATACAGTTTGTGACAATTTGAGAGGATAAACAAGATTTCAAGTTTAGCATTACTGATAATGCTTACTAATGAGCTATGAGACTGTCAGCCCTCCTATGGAAATCCTAAAGAAAAGGATTTTCTTTTCATTGTATGGATCCTGTCTAAATAGCATAACATGATTTTTGTCAGATGTGTTGTAGCACATGACACTGCTTGTAACTAAGGATAGCTATCAGCCAATAAGTCCTTATGCCTGCAAGATGAATTTTACCCTAGAGAATTTAAAGTTAAAATTTCTTCCAGGTCTTAAAAAACTCTTATATGGAATATTAGCTTTAAGTAGTAGACAATAGAACTGGGTTTCACACTGGATTTTCAATTATTTAAGAAAGTTGGATTATCTGACCAGTATAGATTTTTTTTCCAGCTGCTGGTCTTGTTTACATAAGAAGGTAGTCTTGTGTTACTAAATAAATTAGGAAGTAATAGAATAAAAGACAGAAGACTAAAAGTGTCATTTGGAATTTCAAGAGATATATCATGAGTATTTATAAACTAATTTAATCAGAAACATTTTTCCATATGATCTCATCAGCATAATATTTGAACATAAATATTGTTGTTTCACTTTAAAATGTTACCTTCCACAGTGACCTCTGAATCTCATGTGCCATCTGGTAATAAACATATCTTAAAGATGTGCAACCCCGGACCTTACCACTCTTGTTAATATATTAATCTTTCAGACAAGTCAAGCACCTGGGAGAGAAGGCAGACAATAAACAGACGAACTCAGGCACCATTGCTCAGGACTGCAAGGATTCAAAGGCTGTCATCTAGGAGCTTCCCAGCACCCACGGCTGCCACTGCATACTTATAAACCTGTCAACACGCAATAGGGTGTATGTGTACAAGGAAATGAATGACTAATACCATTATTTGAGTCTTATGTGAAGACAACAGTATTCTAACACAAAAGATACTATACATGGTACTGTTTATTCAACTGTGGAAAAAAATGAAATTTAACATTTCCCTTAGAACTCAAGATCAGAGCATAACTCAATTGCCCAGAGGCAGAATAAGTCTGATCATGTTACTGGAGGTTAAAATAACAACTAATTAACAAAAGGGGAAACTTTAAAATTGATTACTATCGAGGAAAACAAGTCAGCATTGGTTCAGTTATACAATTTTTTTTGTAGCGTAGTATTAAGTTCAGCTTACTGTTTTTTAAGTAATGCTTGAATATTTTAAAATTAACCAATGACAGTGCTGTGAGAACTGTAGTTGTTGTCTTCATATATAGTCATACAGCTTATCTTTTTATGCAGACATTATGCATTCTTCATTCTATATGAATATGTATGACTTTAAGATGCATTACTCAGAGTTGTATGGAAACAAATTTAAATCATAAGTATTTGCTGGACATGAACAGATGTTAGTTATGATCAGTCTCAATATACTCCAGGAAAAAAACAGGTACGGTATTTGATTTTCCTTGTCAATTAAAGAGGTGTCTTGCCTCCAAGCAACATTTTCCCCTTCAATTCTGCTCTCTGTTGTGTGAAGCACATCTACACACCATTCTGTGTGTTGTACCAACCCACTGTTTGCATCAACTGTGTGTTTTTAATCTCTGCATTCAGACCAAGAGCAAAAGGCAGGACTGCAACATTAGCAAGCTAAGGATGGAAAACTGTTCACGTAAGGAGCGTTCTTTTGTGAAAGGAGTGGCAGCAAAGATGAGATCTGTGGCTGCTCTGTACCAGCATATTTCTTTGAAGTGTGTGGCCAAATGCAGTAAAACCACATCAGTTCATGTGTACAATGAGAGTGTTGTCTCTTTCTTTACCATTCACAGGCAGGCAACTAAAAGAATGAAGTAAAAAAAAAACAAACATTACAAGCTAACAAATGACTGGCTACCACACCAAAGCCAGGGTTCAACCTGCCTTTCCGCATCACCTTTAAATGTCCCTTCCAACCCAAACCATCGCATTCTATGCAGTAAACACATAAAGCTTCTACCAACTGCGTAACAGTCATGACAACATTGCACAAGATTTTAGAAGCATGTAAACCAGGGATCACAACCCAGGTGACTCATGTGGGAAAACAGACAAACAGCAGTGTAAGGAAATGGTGCAAGGTACAGTGGCATTGATTCACCTCCAGGACAGGCTTTCAGGCTGGCATGCATCATGCTCTTAAAGAATCAGTCGTCACTAACAATTTGGAATCTTTTTTTTCTAGTTCGTGTTTCTCATGGGTATGATTCATTCTCCCCCTAACAGATTTTTTTTGTCCTAGAAGTTTGCACAAAAAGGGTCTGACTCCATAAAAGAGTTAGGAACAAGCTGAACCTTTCAGTTCCCACAGAACGGCAAGATTTCCAGAGGCACTTGGCACCTTGCAGACTCAAGTTATTCAGGCAGCAGCATACAAAAATAATTAGCTCTTGCACACCATCTTTCTCAGGGATATGTTACCTGCCTAATTGGCAACGAAGCAGAAGTTCTGCTTCTCCTTCACCTCAGCAGCCAGCTCAGAGAGCTCAGAAACAGGCTCAGTCTGTGCTTTAGCAGTACCTGCCAGTATGCAGAATACAAATGGCATTACTGTCCCCTCCCTTGGAGACCAAGAACAAAAGGAAGAGGCAAACCCATTCCTTGATAACTCTGTTGTGTGACAAGGAGACCAGCAGCATGGTCTCCATAGCATTGACAGAACCTCCATGGTGTGTTCCCTGTCCACGTGCTACAGCGAAACCCTTTGTACTGGATTTCTCAGAAGCTGAAGGTACAGCTTGATACTTGGTGCCATTCTCTAGGCACGGCCACAAAAACATGCTCAGTAAACTTCAGATTACATTCTGACTAATGAAAAAAGGCAAGTAACTGAGTTGGGGAGCTTACTCTTTTTTTCTCAAAAGCATAGAAAAATGGAGCAGATTGGGGGAGGAGGATCATATAGTAGCAGGATTTCTGTTTTCCAAATGCAGGGTTGACTAATAATTGTCTTGGTCACAAGTCAGAAAGTCCTGTATAGCCTGAGGAAAGCACGCACAGATGACAGTTTTCAAGCACCTTCCAAGCCACAGGTCACTGAAGAGGCTCCAATGAAAGCTAAGACAGAGATTTTCCTGGCATAAATCTGAAGAAAGAATTCATGCTCCCTACAGGTATGGATTAGATCACAGGGACCTCAGTATGGAGCTCATCAAGATATCACACCTGAACTCCGTGATGTCATTTTGGTGTCACTAAGGCACTGCAAGGTTCCTATCGCAATGAAAAGTTTTGGTCTGTCCATCTGCATATCGTGCACGCATGGGAATTTTCTCAAAGGAAATTGTGCAGTATTCACACAAACATGTGCAGAAATGCACTTTAAATGTAGTTTGGCGTTATCACTAGCAACCACCCAAGAGCTCAAGGAAAATTCTTGCACCAGAGGTGTTGCAGCAGCCAGTGGTCTTGCCTCTCACCTTCAGGCTTCTTGGTTCACAGCTGTTCCTCTTAGCTCCTGAGCTGGCAGCATCTGAAAGCTGCTGGGGAGGGCTTAAGTCCAATGATCTAAAAACCACTTTATTTTCCTTCAGTAACCTGATTTTTTTTTTTCTGATTTTGCTTCCTAAAATTAGGTTAGAGTTTGTAAATAAGGGCATGCAGAACAAAGCAAATGTTATATTTAGTTGTGTTTAATAATTTGCTAATGATGGACACTGGAAGAATATCAATATGTTTTAATATGATGATTAGTTCTAAAAGGGTTGTCATCTAAAAGAGTTATCATCTCCAATTGCACACTGGCCTGTCAACAACTCAGCACACTCTGGAAGTTTCTGTTATTGCACTGACACACTTAGCACGGATTTCCAAAGGGACAGATGTGCTGCTTCCAATGAATGCAAAATACAGCAGCATCAGGGCCGGGGGGGCTCACGGGCTGGAGTAGAGGGTGAGGATTTCCGTCCCCAGCCATCCCAGCATCACCTTCCATTTACAGTGGAGCTGAATTTACCCCTCAGCTAGAGTTCCCTCTGACTTCTAAGGAGAATTATGCTGGCATATAAAGTAATAGGATGTAAAAGATTTAGTGCTCATCCACAGCATTTTAAACGGGTCTTTGGATAACAGGTAGAGAGGAGCTTCAGGAGCTGTTGTTCTCTCTGCCTTCTCTCCTCTCTGAAGCATGATGAAAGGGCTGGGCCACAACAGATTTTAAAAATCAGTAGAGGAGTAATTGGGATGAGTGACTGCAGGAATATGGAATCTCCTCCTCCTTGGCTTGAAGTGACAATGAAATTGAATCCTTCCTAAAGCACATGCAAAGCCCTTGATCTCTCTGCCAGTACATGCATTTTGTTGGTGGGTGGCTGCTTGTTGTTGTTCTTGTCTCTCTGACCTGCTCCACTTCCCCCCAAAACAGCAGAAAGTTTCCCATCTCCTGCAGCAAGAGTTGAGCAAAAATTTCAAGCTGGATTTGTTTTCCAGTCAATAGGCAGAGGGTAGTTTTTTGTTTGTTTGTTTTAAACCACTATGTAAAATAATTGTTATTGGTAAGAGCTCTTTATCCTCTTCCAGAGACGTTCAACATTTTCCCACTCTCAGTTGCACCACATAAGCAGGTAGGATTTTCTTCGCTCAAATTAAGAATGGCCTTTGCAACACCTGAGAAAAATCAGCAGAGGGTGGAAGGTTATTTTTAGTGATGGTGAAGGCATGGACTATGTCAGAGTGCTGAATACAACATTGTATGATGATTTCGTGTGCTGTGGGGGGACATGATTCTGTGACCACTGGGAGCAGACTGTCCTTCATCAGCCTTCCAGCTCAAACATTGCAAATTATCTGCTCTGAGCAATATTGTTTGGTGTATATATTTGGTATACCTCCCTGAGGACACCTCCAGAAGAGCTGGAAGGAGAGAAGCATGTCCTGAGTATCAGCTTGCTCGGCCTTTCCCTCCCCACAGCCAATGAACCTGAAGCTGAAGGAGTAAGGTACAGTCAGGATGAGGCACAGAAAAATGTGGCTTCCCCTCGGGGTATTTACCTCTCCTGCAGGTCCCTTTATGTTTATAACTGCATTCCTGAGGTGTGATATGAGCTGTGCAGGTGTATACATCGGTGATGAGACATGTATGAAGCCTGGAACAGGCTGCCCAGAAAGGTAGTGGAATCTCCTCCTCTAGAGGCTTTCAAAACTCACCTGGACGCATTCCTGTATGACCTGTTCTAGGTGAACCCGCTTTGGCATGGGCCTGGACTAGATGATCTCCAGAGGTCCCTTCCAACCCCTGCCATTCTGTGGTTCTGTGTTTTGGTGGTATCATTTCTATTATTCCACATGAACGGCCCTGGCTTTCATTTTTGATCATACAGCTTGTTATTTGCTTTACGCAGTTAGTCATGGTTGGCTGTGCACTTTTGTGCTTGGTGTTTTAACTCCATAGCACTTCAGTAAAACGGAAATTTAAAAAACAACAATGAAAATGTTTCTAATCTGTTCTTAATTAAAAAGACCTCAATAATTGATTTATGAGAAGAGGGAAAGCAAAACAGAGTGGTTGCCAACCTGAAAATACCACTTATTTAAGGGTCAACTTTCCTTTATTTATGGTAACCAGGATCTAGGGGAGCCTGAATACCCATGAAGTTTTATCCAACAGCACACAGTAAATGAGAGGAAAATTAACCTGGCCTGGAGATAGATGTGGGTTTTTTTAAAAATTTATTTAGGTTTAAAGATAGGAGGTCTTTATATGTGGTTCAAAGCAAAGAAGCCATATTTAAATATGGTAGAGAAAAAGAAATCAAAATATGACATCGATCTGTGGTGCAAAAGTTGAATTACCTATTGCCTAAAATATACCTGACATTTTTGAAACGGAATGACTGAGCTCTATCCAGGCTCTGCTGAAGTCAGTAGATGTTTGTCCATTGGCTTCATTAGAACCTGAATTTAATCCAATATTTTACCCCTAAACCATGTAGCTAGCTAGATCAAACGTGTGTGATAACCCAAGTACTTAAACTGACCTTTCTTGCCTTGTATTGTCATAAAATGACAAGTTCTTGCAATCCAAACTTGACTTCCTCCTATACAGAAACAAAATATAAAGTAAAAGAGGCGCAGGAATTTTTTCTTCTAAGGAAGACGTACAAGTCCAGACTGCAGCACAGTAACTATACTCTGACCAGCTTTTACACACAACCTTATTAACCAAGTCCCCAGTTGTCACATCACTAGGGTTATTGGTGAGGGAAAGTTCAACCCCAATGATAACTTGTAAAGCTGGAAATTGTTTACAGATGCACTAGGTATAATGAAGGTGGGTAGCTGGTAAGCAGAGACTACAGTTCCCATGTACAGTAGATGGTAGGAGTAAACAATTAAATGAGCACAGAAAAAAAATCAGTTCCTTACAAAAGTCAGGTCACCAGGCCTAAGCCTGTGTAGTCGATTTATGCAGCCCACTTCAACAAAGCTACTCTTATTATTGTGAAATATTTGTTGCATGGGATCAACACAGAGCAGAGAAAGATGTTGCTCCTATTGGCCCAGGTTAATAGCACTGACATAGTTAAAATATACCAGAAAGGGTGAGATTTTCTGATGTATTCTGAAAATCTGCTTCCTACTGGGCACAATTATATTGAATCTCACCTTTGGAGTCATTTTGTAACTGCTTTTGAAATAGCAGCAGATCTATCAGTCCATTGTGAATACCTACAAAAGTAAATGGAGGAGGAAGGACACTGCCAAGGCCTTGACACCCCTATGTACAAAATTTTGCAGCAGAAGTTAAGTATAAAAGGTTTTTGTCCTTTTCCTCTGCATCAGTTGTACTCTTAACTGCTGCATTTGCACAAAAGCTGATGCAAAAGTTTCCACACAAACATTAAAAAGATTGTGAAAACATTTTTGCTGTGAGAAATCAGACTTAATAACTTCCATGACTTTTTTTTTGCAATTTTCTTTTAAATTTTAGTTTACTGAAAACCCCTAACAAATCCTTCTCAAAGAAATCATAGTTTGCTTTCTTTCTACATACGGAAGTCCTTCACATTTTGTTTCATTCGAAGAATAAACACAAAATAGCAGTTTTGCAAAATCTGGGAAAAGGGACAGTGCTGGCTTTTTTTGAAAGGAGTTAAACATTTTTATACGTGTATTTTATGTATTATATCATTATATATGCATACTATGCTTCAATAGTATATATATACTTGTGTGTTTCTGTTGGTGTGAATGGATTCGAATTTGTATGTGTGTGTCTGTGTGCATTTAAATATATGCATACAAATATCAATCTATTTGCCAATTTGAAAGCAGAAGGCTATTTTAAGAAGCACCTACATTCTAAATACACAAATGTTTAAGTGCCTTACCTGGGGCAGACTAGGTATGGAAAAAACTCTGGGTACCCCAGACTTAACACAAACCATCTTAAAGTCCACAGACAGCTTCTCAAAGCAGAAGATCTGAAATTCTGGGCATGGTTAGAAGCACTTTGATCTTAGCCACATAAACTATTTCCTACTCCAGACACTTTGGGACTCTTAAGCTGGATGCTCCCTTTCTCCCAAGGAGAGGATACCCTATCCTGTCCATGTTTGGGGATTCTTACCAGCTTGGGCAAGACACAAAGCACTGGTGAAGGAGGAACTCCTGCCAACAAAAATCTGCTTTTTACTCATTAACTAAGACTGGAGATTAACTTCTTCCTTTTCACCTTGCTTCAGAGAATGCCCTTGAGCCACCAGGCTGAAGCAGAGTGTCATCCATCTCTCTAGCTTGTCCTCTTCATTTTAGGCAGATCTATTCAGCATAACTTAACGCCATTTCCTCTTGTCCTGCCAGGTGCGGCTTGTCAGATGCAGCTTATGTTTCATTTTTTCCTTAAAATAGTGAACTACCAGTCTTAGCTAATCAAGAGGTAGCTATCCATGTTCACCTTTGTACTCTCTGAACCACTGAACATTAAATTATTCCATACAAAATTGAACGGTTTCCACAGAGATAGAAAGTAGCTCAGTGCAGTTTTGGTGGCTAAAGCATTCTTTGAAGTTAAAAAATTGTATTCTACCTGCTAATCAAAGACATTGTCAGCACAACCAGAATTCATAGCAATCTCACCCTGTGTGTTTTACAATGCAGTCTGGCCTGAAAAAGTACCTGGGAGGTACAGCGGCTGAATATGATGTACATACACCATCCTTCCCATAAGGAAACAAAAGTCGTCTTACTGAGAAGGAAATAACCTTCCTTCATGACTGCTGCACTTGAATGATGAACTTCCCTCTGAGCAGCAGGTGATGTAAGCCAGAGAAATCTATGACCATGACATAGTCAGTATCTTTACAGAAAGGCTCGTTCTCATGGATTCTTGGAACCAGAAATCATCTATTGCATCTTAAGTCAAGAGGGAACTATCTTCTAACGAGCTTTATTTTCCTTCTTAATTGTATTTTTTTTAAGGGAGTCTTTTGCTTTTCTCTTTAATCTCTTTAGGTTGTGTTATAACATCACATAGAACTCCAAGCTTCTGTGGCCTTTCAGCTCTGTTTTTGCTTGCATATTTTCTTTCCCTGGTTTAATCTTTTATTTTTGTTTTATAACTTGGATCCATTCAGATTCATTCTGCCATATTTCAGAGAGAAAGTAGTACAACAAAATTTGAGAACAAAAAGGGTGAGTGCATTGGAAATAAAATTAACAGTTTTATTTTATTGCTTAAGGCCTTCACCAAGGAACAATTTGTGTAACATTGCTGAAAGCCAGAGAAATCTTAACACAAAAAGAATCGATAGTTTGATACAACCCAGACCTCCTGTGTTATGCAATCAAAGGTTAGACAGGGTGATAAGAACTTTAATTTACCTTTGGGAGATATTAATCAGATTTTGGATTAATTTCAAATATGCTTCCTGTGCATTTCTTGCCAGGTGAATGTCCTTTAATGCTTCCTCTGGTGCAGAGGAAGAGAAAACACTTTCCCAAAGTGAGGAGAACTCCACAAACCCAGATATGCTATCCTTGGCTTTCTCCAAACTCCGTAATTCTGTGATTTTTCTTCTAGCAGCCAGGAAAGCCGGTGGTACAAATTCCCATATGTGCTAGTTTGATGTGAGTTCTGTTACTATTAATTATTTATACAGCACTGTGAGTGTGCATAGTCTCTTATAGACAAAAGATACTGTCACCCAAGAGCCTGCAAACTAAATGGCCCAGTGGTACAAACACTTCTTTAGTTTTCCTAGGACAGACTACCTGGAATAATCCACTGATGTCAGTGGGCTACTTAGGTGCTGATAAGGGATCTGCTGGGTAGGGAGTTGTTTGCAGCATTATGCTGCAAACCACAAAGTGATCACAGGTGGTGAGGGAAGGGAGGGCAAGCATTCCAGCAATAAGATCACGCTGTTGCTTTGGTTATAATGAAGGTGTCAAGGTGTTAGATTAATATTTTATGTTATCTGTGATCCTGTTACCAAGAAGGAAAAGCTCGGCTTTATAGGTCACACAGAAAAAGTGAGCTGCTCAGGAGGAAAACTCACTTTGAGTGGGAGGAGAGGCACAGCCTGTTATGTGAGGAAGAGGACTCCAGAGGTAAGGAGGAATGCACAAGAAGAGATGTTGACCATATGCTCAGAGAGTCTTCATGCTCTGCTGCAGCTAGAACATGTCCACTACATCCTTGAGAGCTTTTTTCTTATTATTATTTGAGGGCATTTTCAGAAGTTTCCCAGTACATTTCCAGTTCTTGGCAAGACCCAGACACATCTGTGACATTTAGCTGATAGCCTGCTTAGTGAAGGGAAGGTTGCCAATGAATCTTTGTGCAACTGTTTATGCTACAAACCAAAGCGTACAACTGCCAGTTTCACTCTTACAACACAGAGAGAACATTTTTCCTCCTTAATTGAAAGTGTGGAACACAACAGAGCTTTTAAATACTGAGAAAACAACCAGTTCAAACAAGTAGTAAGAGAGACATCAAGAATGACAGGCAGCAGGCCCTCTGCCCAGAGAGACATGAGCCAGGGCATGCTCTATTATTAAAAGCAACCTATAGACTTCAGGAAGAATACAGTATTTAGGGGGCAGAGGAGGGGTTGTTCCAGGATTGCAAGGCACTTCAGAGAAATACATCCATGGGTAAGGAATGCTCCCTTTGGAGAAAAGGCACGGACTAGCTAGGAGGTTGGGATGAGGCCCCGGAGAAAGCCAGCTGTAGCAGAGTGCTGAGTCACTTGCCTGATCTCAGTGGAAATCTTTTCTGGGAGGCTTTTTCAGGTGAAGACTTTTGCACAGACGTGTGAGACTGTTGCTCTGTGGTTACAAGCCCACAGGAGAAATGGAGTGTGCGGCAGACTGGAGCGTCAGCACCTCCACCCCACCAAGGGCTGTGATGGGGAGTCGTAATGGGGGTAGTGTAGGAGTCTGTAAACTCACTGTGGTTTTGCTTTTCTGACAGCTCCAATGGTTGAAATCTGGGAGAAAATAATTTTAATTATGGACGTTACAAAATGACGGAAATTAGCGGGGAAATGCAAACAGGAGATTAACTTTCTGCAGCATGAATATTTTGAGCTTGCAGAATTTTGTAGGAACGGAATGGAAGGATGCCACAATGGTGAAGTGAACTGCGAGAAACCTCACGCCTACACTTGGAGAGGGAGGATGGCACTTCCACAGAAAGAGTTCACCAACTCTCACTTCTCTGAATCCTTCCCAACTTAATCCCTCTGTGATTTGTGAGACTATTCTCTTTTCTTAGCTAGTCTGTGATACGTGACTAAATTGATTTCTATAAATTTTTTAAAGTTTTTAAATAATTCTGACAGATCACAAAGAGCATTTGAAGCAGATACATGTAGGCAGATCCATAGTTTATGGAACTCAGATACTCTAAATTTTCTCTGCCCTTTTTGGTGTTTTACCTGTTCCAGATAATACTACTGTTTTTTCTTTAAAGTTTCACTTTTTTTTTAACCTGAATTTTAGACTTTATTAATATTATGCTTTTAATTCTGCATAAAAAGAGCTGGTGATGTAAACAGCCAGATCTTCCTGACTGACAAATCTTTTACATGTGACAAATATAAAAGTAACCAAGAGATGGTCTGGTTCTGAGCTTGTTTTTCATACCGTACAGAGAGTTTTTGATGTAAGAACCCTGTATATATTTACCCAGTGCATCTGACACTTGAAATCAGGCTTTTATTGGTACAAAGTACTCCAGACTGTCACTCACAGCGAAATGAGCCACTGTCCTCACAGATAATTAGCATGCCTCTTCCCTCTTAGAGGCATGTTTTCAAAGTTGCTTCTGACCTGCATGAATGGTGTCACACATACTTTAGCTGTAATGCATGCAAAATAACATTAGATGCACCACCAAGAAGCACTAGTGCTCTCTCCTGCTTGCAGCCAAAGATAGGGCTGATGCTTCACAGATCTAAGTGGTGGCTCCTAGCACTCACTGACCCTCAACAGACAGCTCTCAGCAGTACATATGTGCTTGACATGCTTGAATCAATGGTGACCTGATCTAGTATTTCATCAGTTGTGACCAGGTGCTCTGAAGTGGGGTGGAGGGTCCAGAAAGATTAAAGGAGAAGCGTGAGCTCTGAATGAGGAAGAGAATGGTGCTTCCAACTCAGCAGATGGCTGTGGGAGCAGATGGCCCTGGGAGCATCACAGTCCCGTGACAGAGCCAGCAGTCAAGGGGAAAATTCACAGGGAACAACTGTCCTCACCTTCTTTCTCCTGACCCTTAAGAACAGATGTGATATGGGGCATCACCTTAGTCCAGGCAAATGCAGCCTGTAAGTGTGTTTCCGCTTCTCTTAACATCATTGCCAGGCTGCAGCTAAAGAATTTTATGCTAGCTTTTGCACTGAATTGCCAACAGAAATCCCAAGAGATTCGATCTCAAAAGTATATTTAAAGAGGGAATATTGTCTGGATGTAATTTAGCTGCCCTTGCCCAGCAATTCCCTAGATCCCTTTCACTTCTGATGTTAAATATATGGAGCAAGCACGTGAATGGATTGACATACACAGTCCTATAATTAGCTATGTTATTAAATTTGCTAAGTACTTAAGGGGAAAGGGGCTTGCTTGCCATCTGTTTAAAAAGTGTCTCTATTTCCACAGAAATCTGGATATAAAAAACCCCAGACATGTGGGCACGACTGCCTTACGTACATTACTGGGATTATTTCCCTTGAGCTAACCAAAGACAAGCATGATTCATATATCAGCAGAATGTTGTGCAAAAATGTGTAGAGCATTTTTTTCACATAATGTTCATTTTCCTTCCCATTGTAAATTATTAATCCTGTAAACATTACAAATTACAGAATTTTGTTGGTCTGGGGCTTTTATTTTTTCCCTGTGACCCTAAAAAATATGCAATGGAAGAGTAATTATACCAGGCAGTATAGTAACTTCTTCAAGAAAAATTATTTTTTAATCCTATTCTTGTTACTGTGTAACCACATAGTCATTTGCTTCAATTTCCCTAGAAACTTGCAATAACCAAACAATTATTTGAGAACCCAGATACACACACACACACATTCACACTGACTTTGAATAGAAAGCATGTTTGTAGAAGAAGATCGGCACTGGTTAGGAAAGAGCTCCATATTAAGTATTTAAACATTAGGCTTGGTTAAGTGGAAATTATCTTAAAAATGTGAAAACAAGCTGCATTCTAAACAGCTTAGAGTAAGACCTTAATTCACAAATTCTTCAGCAAAGCTTTGTCGCTCACTCAAGAGCCCCTTTAAAGCTTGTGCTGTGAAAGCACAAGAAAAACACAGTATAAAAGAAAGAACGACCCCAAATGGAAAGATTCTAGAGTACGGGAAGCCCTCCAATATGGCAACTGAGCAGTACCATAAGTTGATATTTCTGTGCAGAGCCTTACTTTTAATGCCACATTTCTTTAGAGTGGTGAGCAGACACTTGTGATTTCCAGTCAACCATTTAGAAGCAGTTTCTGCAACATGTAGACCAAGTGTTTTAATATGTCAAGCTTTTTTTCAAAGTGTATGTATGATAACAGTACAAAAGCAGGGTTGAAGACAAGGGAACCTGTATCTGAGAGGTTTTTCCATTTGCCTCAGGCTACCTGAAAGGATATTCAGTTAAGTCAGGGGCAAAGACACCCACTCCAATATTATGAGTTTGGGGTTCATTCTCATATCCACAAGGATTAAAATTAAAATTCATAATAAAACAATGGAGAAGGCACAGCATAAACCAACAGGAGATCGTAAGGGGAAGGGATCTGTTAGGTACACTGACAAATACAGTCTAACTCAGGCTTCCCTTACAGTCGTCAGAGAGGGTTAAGCTCTCAGTGTAGGTGCTCTGAGGAGCTCAAGGGCTGATCTTTTTATACAGCACATTAACCACACAGGAGTATATAGGACGTCTATAGTGCAGGAGCTGAACATGAGTACTCCCCAGAAGGTATGGAGTTTACATTTCTTTCTATTTGCCACTGTCCCCATCACCCCAGTATGCTCCTCCAAGTGACCTTATAGAAGACTAAGAAACTTTCTAATTTACTTCAGCCAGAAACAGCTGCTATCAATGACCCAGACTGAAGTTTCTCTGGCTATGACCTCCTATCCGATAGCGGTAAAAAACAAGTTCTATGTTGGCTGTTTGTCCCTGCACAGAACAAAGTGGCCAAGATAAACTAGCTGGGTATTCTTTGCATGCAAAACAGAAAAGAAAGTGAAAACCAAAAAAACAAACTCCCTACTAAGGATCCTCATCCATCTTTTTTTTTCTTAGGGATGCTTTAACATTAGCTACGTATCACTTATTTACACCTGAAGAAGTTAAATTATCTTGTTCCCATGAACTCTCTTACAAATGCTGTCCTGGCCTGTGATTTATATAAAAGTAGCTGTTCCCTTAATTTCATTCACAATAGCTTCATTCTTACCATATGAACCTGCTTTGTCAGTATTCGCTTTGATTTATGGAAGATTTCAAACTACCAAAATAACTATCCCTTTTCTTTTCATTAAAGCTAATCCTCACAAAGACACTTTCATCTGCTGATTAGTCATGCTTCAGTGATCTTTGCTAACCAGAGGCTAAGTTATTGATGTGTTAAAGATGTAATTGCAGAGATTCAAGACCACTGAAGAAAATTCAACGTGTTGCTTGATAGGGTCAGAATTTAACAGTGTCTTGCCTTATTGAACCAGCCCGAGTAGCACACGCTTAGCAGTGTGGTCAAATCTCTTCAGTTAGGCTATAGGCAAGAAAGGCTGTGTGAGAAACTGTGTAAGTCTGTACAGACATGCTGCGTTACAGATCATGAAGAGAAGGGGAAGAGATTTCCAAAACACTTTAGGGAAGTGAGACGCTCACCTCATTCAGCAGGAACAAACCAAACTCTGATGTTTCTCTAAACTGCACCCTGGTTTCTGAGCCAAAGGAGCAACACATTTTCCACTATAAGATGTAATTCTAAAAAATTCACCATCGTGGCTTGTATTTCTCAGGCCTTGTTTCATTTGAGTGTTTGTTTAGAAACTATTGTGCACATTTTTATGCCTAGACAATTCTGTCTTCTGTGAAATTCTGTCTTCTGTGTCTTCTGTCTTGGCCATGGCTGTCTCTGAGTGCTTTTACATTGAGACAATGACAGGCTATGATGACAAGCTCATACTAGCAGCAGTTTTCCATGAATTCACAAAAAATATCATCCCAAATGTTTAACTTTATAGATGAGATAAAAAGAACCCATTGAGCTCTCCACCCTGTCTTAGAGCTAACGGAAGTCAAGACTAATCCACTACGCAGTGAGGCAGCTCGTATTACACTTCAGAAAAGGGAATGTGACAAACCTGAACCTCCACTTCAAGTAGTCAGCACCTCTCTGACACAGCTGTGATTAGTGGCTACATGGCACACGTTAAGGTTCAACAGAATACATCCTTGTCACATGTACATCGCAACTTCCTCAATTCCATGTGTATTCATGGCTGATGCTTCACTGTCTTGACCCTAATAGCTTTGTGCTGTTTAAGAAATTAAATACAAGTGAGACCTGCTCTAAATCCTGACTGGATTTACAACTGGCATGTAGAGGTCTCCAAGTAATAATCAGCTTAAATCCTTTGTAATCACTTTTTGGGGCATATATATATATATATATATTCAGCTGCCAATACCCATAATAATCAACCTGTAATAGGATGCACTTCACTCACATCTTCTCCATCAACAGTGGAGTTTTGTGACAGCAAGCGGCTACCATGGTTGCCACAGTCAGCCTGGGCCTGAAATGGGTTAGCTGCCTTTGCATAGTATAGAGCCTGAACAGACATGTCCTGCTGAGCCTGAGCTGGCTGCCTCCAGGGCTAGACCAGGTGTCACTGCATCCTGTCCCCAGACTAAAGGAGAAGACAGCATGGAGACCCCTACACAGAGGTTCAAGACCTGACAGCATTGAACCACGATGGGAGTTGAGCTGGCTCTGTGCACCCATCAAAGTATCTCTGCAGGAGTTCTGAGCCTGCCTTGTACTGCTCCTTTTCCCACAGCCCTGTTACACGAACAGCAGGCACTGACTGCACTAACTCAGATGCTTGCTTTGTCCCATTTTCAAAACTGCTGCGTGGATTAGCCTTCACTCCCTCAACACTCTCTCTGTTAGATGAGCTACAGGCTGCTCCAGGGTTGGACCCTCTGTTTCCTAATCCTAATGTTACATATGTTTGACCTGGATCAGTACAGCCATATGCCTTTCCCGTCTTCTGTCATTCAATCTCAAGTGCTGTTCATGGATAGACCTGATTGTCATTTCCAGGCTTTACCCCTTTCTTTCATGTCCTGTGCTAGAAGACACTGATGATGCTCCTTGTGCTATGTCCGGCCTTCTATCACAGCACTCCTTTGTATCACTGGGGTTTCTTCCACTCAGTTAACATTTCACCCAGATTATGTCAGCGTCCCTTATTTCACAGCATAAACTCATAATCTGTCCTTGTTGTTCAGTAAATCAGTGAGCCAGATCGGAATCCCCCTTTCCTCATGGATATTAGACACAGAGCAGTATGTACAGGGTTCAAGGCAGCCAGCTTGCTGCCTCCATTCTAGCAGCTGCTTCTTCATCTGGTGTATTTCTGAATGGATGGCCTCCAGTTCCAGGGCAAATACTGCTCCTCTAGGAATGTTCTTGGAATCCTCTGGCTAAAATCAATCTGGAAGCTCAAATCCACTGAGCACGTATAAATTGATCGGTTGCTAACTTGTGCTGGAAAGCCCCGCTGAATATAAGAATATGCCAGGAACACAAATCTCTGAGATCCTCTTTTCAACTGAAATGGCTTCTTCTCACTCACTTCATTTATCCTTCAGCTTTGTCCTGGCCAGCAAAAAATGGTGACTGCTCCACACACTGTATCAAAGAATTGCTGCATCTAGGCATAAATCGCACTTGGGAGAGGAAGGAGTTGAACTCTGTACCACAACTGGAGCTGGTCCTGCACGTTGCCTGCTGGATGGTACCCTCTGAGTCCTGTGTCAGCCATTTGTTTGATATTGTTCTCAGAGCAAAATAAGCCAACTGAGCCTATCAAAGTTTTACCCCTCATATGTGGTAGGGTTTTGTGTTATCTGCAGCTGGGACAGTCTGACCTTAGGCTGCATGGCAGATAAAAAAAGATTCTTTCAATGCCTATACTAGATCAAGTCTACTCTGATTCAGAGGTCCACCACTCATGTTTGTTCTATGGTTGCACATTTAAGGCAAAAGGGTTTAGTTCCTATGTTTTGTGCAGCCTAAATGGAAGGCTTAAGAACTGGATTTCCATTTTGAAGTACCTTTATTTCTTCACTTCTGGAAAACGAGGAATTACTGTGAGCGATCGATCAGATTAAAAGGTACAAAATCACTCATAACCTGTGTATGTCGAATTCCAAGGCAATTAGGCTATTACTACTGAAGAAAGACAGCACAGAGGGCAAAAATATTTTCACTGTGACCTGACAGTTCACTGACTCAGAGACAGCTTATCTATACCAAATCTGTGAAGCAATCCAGAATATTTCAGCCAGCTGGGATGGATAATGCTGACACACATGAGACAAACCCAATAGTTGTATCTCACAGAGGCAAGTAACAGCCCTCAGTGTAGCTAACAGGTGTTTGCTGTTCCAGAGGCTTTGAATGATCTCTTTCTAGTTATATTCTAATGAATAAACAACTTAGCTTGCATACGCACTGACTGTCCGTAGACCTCTGATTGCTGTGAGTAGGTAGGTACTGATTGCACAGGTAATCACTTTGTACTGCTCTTTGAGAGAACCTTCGTCCCTATTCTGGTGCCTGAATGATTGCACATGGATGCGTAAGGAGCGCACCTTGTTCCTTTAGCCCGGGCAATGTTGTTCACTCTGATACTGAGGTGAGCACCCAGCTCCTTCACTGCTACTTTGCAGATCTCCTTGAGAATGAACAATTGCTTCTTTCTCAAAGGACATCCCATTAACCAGATTGTGAATGCTGATGTATATCCTTTCACTGATGGCTTATCAACACTTTATCTTCTTGTTATCAATGATGATTTTACAGAGATCCTCATAAGATCCCCTTTCCTGATGACAGTATGCCCAGAAAGGTACCCATTAGGTGGCCTTCTGAGCCCTCCTCTTTTCTTCTCTCAGCTAGCTTCTCTTTATGGAGAGTTACCTTGAAGCAGGAGAAGCCCTACCCTGTGCCACAGATGTCACTAGCAATAGTTAAACCTCTTCAATGTGGTACACAAATACAGCCTGAACAGCTGAATGTTTTGCCTCTGCATGGCCTGGCACACAGCTAGCAGCTTCTCTGTGGTGGCACCTGAGAAACCATACCTGGGGACCTTCAGGCTCAGAGTAAACTTTGCCCATCCCAGGAAGGCTGTTGAGTGCTTAGGCATGCTCTTTGTCCCCTTTCTTTGTTGTTTTTTTGTTGTTTGTTTGGTTTTTTTTCTTCACCCAGAAAGTGTAGAGTTTGTCTCCAGTAGCTTTCTGCTATGTCTCCTATAGTTTTCCAAAACATGCTGCTTGCAATACTAATGAAGTGGGAGGGGGATTAGCAAAAACAATTTCACTTTTTCTGTCGCCAGTAGCTCTGTCTATACTAGTAACTCAAACTCTGCCTACCTTAAGACCTAGAGTCACGTTCTAGGTACATCCACATTCCCAAACTTTCTTGCCCACTAAAGCATGGGGTAAGCACATTCATACTACCTACTGAATCTGGTCCCTGGCCTATGCCATCTCCTGACACACGCTGGGAAAATTTTAGGAGACTGCTACTTGGCATTAGGCAGAAATGCATCAGGGACTCAAATTGCAATTTAACACCATGAGCATGTTTTGGTGCCTGGCAACCTTCTTTGCTATTTTATTTACTAGCAAAGGAATAGCCATCATGTCCTGAACAGGTCTCATTTTATTCTTTCCATTATATTACTCAAAGAAACTTGAGCACCTTCTACCCCCTTTCCAGACCAAGAACTCCTAGATTCAAGATGTAATTAGCCAAGGGCAGTAATTCCTGGCTGGTAAAAAAAAAAAGTGCTTATGGACAGCATTTCTGTGGGCATTTGTGTTAGCAACACTTGCTGTCATGCACACACACAGAAAGCGACCACATGTGAGAAAGAATTTGCAGAGAATCTGAGTGACAGCACAGAGAGTTTTGTTTGTTTTTCAGGGCACATGCAATGCTTGGTCATATGGCTGGAAGCTGTGACATTCTGCTCACGTTTCGAGCCTATGGGATAGGAATTGTGGTCTCACCTCTTGTTCATACTCTTTGGCTATTCACAGCATAAAAATTGTGAGTGGCTGTTGTGCAGACTTATGGAAAGTTGAGGTGAATCATACTTGGGGCATGAATGTGTCTTTTATTCCAGGATGTTCTTTCACCAGAGAAGTTCATAGCAACTGGTTGGATCTAGGGAATCTGAATCTGATGTCATGCCACCTACAGAATTTCTGCTGTAAACTATTAGTTCACTGGTCAACTTATCTCTTTCATATGCCTTAAAAGAAAAACAGCTTAAATGATTTCAGGTAGGCATGTTGAAGTCTTGCTGGTGTAAGCGCTATGGGATAGTTTAACCATCTCATTCTTTGGCAATGCAGAAGATCCTTAATCCTAATACAATGTATATAAATGGTAGCAGAGGTTCCTGGTACCTCTTCTTTATTAGAGTTAATACCACAGCTACCAGCTATGGTGTTTCTGCTTCCTCGACTCTGATTATTGCTCAGAATAATTAGTTCCTTGCTGAAGAACTTCACTTTTCTTAGCAGCTCTCATGTCCCATACAAGGCAATAATTCACAGCTCTGAGTCGAACTACAAGAGGGCATTCCAGCTGGGGCTAGGAAAGAAAAAAACATCAACATTAGATTATTTCAAACCAGTTAATGTAGTGCATTTCCTCCACTAGTGCATTTCCACCACCCACTGCTCCAGCTGGCTTTGGATTCATCTGATGAACATTCAACCAGAAGTATAGGACACACAAGACTCACAGTGAACCTAAATGTGATAAAATTCAGCTCTTCTCTTCATGTCAAAGGGCCCCAGGCTGTGGATTGAAAATGTAAATGAGTGCAGCTGAGTGCTTTTCCATTTTCGCATTTGTTTTTACCATGGGTTTTGAAGTGTCACATTCTGTAATATGACTTCCCTTTTCTAGTCACAAACAAATGACGTCTGGCCACTTCCAATAATAAACTTGAAGCGAGGGAACATTTCCTTTCAGCTTGTTGGGCCCCTTCTTAACCTTCAAATTCTTACGAAAGCTGGGGAGAAGGAAAACTTTTAAAAAATGAAAAATCCCCTAATGATTAAATTCACCGACGAAAAAACGTTCCCTTAAGCCTCTGAGTACTGTTTGCTTCATACAATCTCAAACATCCCAACAGAGTTAATGTTTGAGGAGCTGTTTGCTGCTCCCACTCTTGTTCTTCTATCATACAGGAAACCCTTGCAGGAAATGAACATTCAGTCAGCCTTCTTCTCCCTCAACACCTTGGGCTTACAAGTCTAAGACAGAAAGCATACAAGGAAGAATTAAGGTGGAATAAGAGCACTGAAGAGGTAGGCCAAACACCAATAAGTCGTGCATCTTGATTTTCACTGGAGATGCTTCTGTCAAATAATCTGGGTTTCACTGAGCAGTAAGGTTTCACTACCCATCCCACACAGGGGCTTGTCATTCAGGATTGTGTAGGCTGAATCTGCTTTTTGTCTGTGTCATCTCGGTGGACATTTTCAAAGGAATACAAAGAAATGAAACAACTCACTTCCATTTCACATGAAAGAACGGGCTCCTGGCCCTTAATGTAACCCCAGCCTGAATGTTCTTGTCATCATAACCATGTGGTGCACCTCTTTGTCTGGGCAGAAGGAGCGCAGTTTCGAACAAACTCACCCAACTCTTTTTCACCCAGGAGCAGAGAATTGAGGTTACCAAGATGAATAAAAATTGAGGAAGGCATTGTGAGCAGGGATAATGAAGAGGTCTTTTCTTCTTCAGTTCTTAGTCACCAGAAATATCAGATTAAAGACAATTGTTCAGACCAAACTATTGGCAATGGTGCAACATGTTGTAAATCCAGAAGAGGCAATTTAGTAGCTTGTCCTGGTTTGGCCAGGACAGGGTTAATTTGGTGCAGCCAGGCTATTCTATACCATGCTAACATCATGCCCCGGGGCCAGTTCTGGTCTGGGCCAGTTCCTGGTTTGGCGGTTCGGTTTGGGCAGGTATGATCGCTGCACTCCCTCCCTTTGTCCCCAGTATTGCCTTTTTCTCTGTATTGCTTCTTTCTTACTGTTGTTATTGCTTTTGTTACTGCAATTGCTTCTTATGTGTTTCTGTATTAAACTTTCCTTATCTCAACTCAAAAAGGCATTTTAAAACTTTTTTTTCTTTCTCTGTCTGCGGCCAGCAGCAGAGGGGCAGCAGCAGCAGCTACGCGGCTCTGCTGCCTGCAGAGACCGATCCGCCGCGGCTTTACTAAACCACCACATAGCCATACAGGGAACTGCACGGCCTCCTCCTGATAATCTGCAAGAGCTTCTTTCAGAGCTGATTCAGAACAAGGGAAAGATTTCCTACGGTTCTTAGGGCCTTGAGAGTGCCACCATGCTTGCCTCCACAGATAGTTAAAAGTTTTCTACATAAACGCTTTTTTCTTTCTGCTGAAAACACCAATACACTGAAATGGATTTCTGTTGAAAATATTGAAATACTAAATGGAAATGGGCCAGTTCTGACTCCATTTCTGCCTGCCTGCCCAGCCAGATGCCTAGCTCCCTTGGTAGGTGCAGGACTTGTGTCTTGCAAAGTGCTTGGAAAAGCATCTGTCAGTTTCAAAACACTAGGAAGCACCACAGTAACAGTCATCTCTTTTTATCAAAGCAAATGAGCAGCTATTGCCAAAGTAAAGCAATAGTGGGGACTGTGGGAGCCAGAGAGAGATTCAAACTTCTGTACTGTCATCATCACAATCTGAAACAAGAAAATTTATTTTTAAAAAAGATATTACACTTTCCCATGAACCCACAGGACACTAGAAGGTCCTCAAAGTTACTGTGGAATAGAGATTGGTTTGCCATTTCCCTACTAGAGGCCACACCAGCCCAGGTGAGTTCACTGACGCATGTCTGTTTCCTCCTCGGGCGATAACAGGCACAGTGGCTTTGCTGTGATGTTGTGGGGTGCAGCATCTTCCAGATCTCTTTAAATGCAACCCTTTCCTTTGAAGGTAAGTGGTGTTCTCCTGGAACTTGCTGGGAGTGTGATTTTTGTTCAGGAAAATGCAAGCGAACTCTTGTGGCACAGGAAGGAAATTCTCTTCATTGATCTTGTTGGTCCCACAGAGATGGTGAGCTTTTACTTTTTTGCCAGCATGTGGCCCCTGAGGCCATACTAGGCTCAAAGGCTGTTACAGGCTCTCCCATGATTAGCAGTGTGGCTATGCTGGTTTGGGAAGCCCTTAAATAATCTGAAACACCCACTGCTGAAACAAGTGAGCTGGCAGGCCTGCTGATGCTAACATCACCAGGTCACATCTCAGCCCTCTTCCACACCCATTCTTATCTTCCAATGATCCATTAGGAAGGGAAACTTACCCTTCCTAAAGGGGTAAAAAGGCAACAAAACCAAATAGCAAGAGCAACAGAGTCAGAGACTCCAGCAGCCAGGGTGTTTAACAAACACAACAGCTATGGCATGAATCAAAGCAATACGGCAGGGATCATAACACTGGGGACAAGTTAATACACAGCTCAGCACAGAACTCTCTAAAGTGGTGGTAGATTGTCAGTGCCATTGTGTAGCCTGCAAGATTTTGGAATATTACCTGGTAATAGGTGAGGGGAAAAATCTAATGTAGGGGTTGTTGTTCCTTGGCTGCCCTTGTTTACAAGGTTGGTCTCTTAACATGTAACCAGCCACCTCATGCTCTGCCAAGGAGCAGCCAGATTGCCTCAGCACCAGCCCCCCAACATGCAATCCCCATCCTGTGGAGGCATACACGTGGTATTTGGAAACGAGAAAATGAGCCGTTTGCAAATATCCATGTCCATCTACAGAAAGGTCCACCGCAGAAACAAGCAGCAGAGCCAGTGAGCCTACTGCCATTGCAAGGCTCACAAAATCTTCAAAAAACCCCCTGAGATTTAATCTATTATAGTAATGGACTGATCTTTTCCTCTGTTGCCTTCTGAGGTTGTGATCCTCCAAGGCTTGTGCTTCTCACAGCTTCTCTCTGCTGCAAGGGCTTCTAGGAAAAATAGTACGGGCTCTCCCAGGATGAGTCACAGTACATGACCACAACGACTTCTAGGGTGAGACGAAGGAAAACAGCAATGCTGGTTAGACAGCTAACCCTAACCACTTACATCTGCCTGGGGACACAGGAGCTCAGGCCATGTCACTGATCATCGGTTGCTGACTTCAGAGTCTGCAGTTGCGTAGTGTTCCCATCTCCAATTCAGAGGGGATGCTCTGGGAGTCTGTCCTGGGTTTGGCTAGGATAGGGTTAATTTTCACCAGAAGCTAGGAAAGGCCATATCCAGGATAGATAACTGAACCAGCCAACGGGATATTCGATACCACACTGACGTCATGCCTGCTATATAAGGGGAGGGCAGGCCAGGGCAAGAGCATGGGTTTTGAGCATGGCAATTGGTTCCTAGAGCTAGGTGGTTGGTTGGTAAGCATTGTGTTTTATATCACTGGCATTATATATTATTTAATTACTGTTATTGTTATTACTGTTGTTTCTTCTCTCTTTGTGTTATTCTATTAAACTCTCCTTATCTGAACCCATGGGGTTTTCTCCTGATTCTCCTTCCCATCCCACTGGGGAGAGGGGTAGGAAGTGGGGCAGCAGAGGTGAGTGAGCAGCCTCACAGCTCACAGCTGGGCCTAAACAACAACACTCCTCTTGGTGCCCAATGTGGGGCATGAAGGGTTGAGATGACAAATCTGACCAAAGCAGGTTAAAATTTTATTGTACACACTTTTTATAGTAAGTAAATAGTGCATGGTCACAATGTTGGCCTGTTTGTTTGCACAATGGTGTTACCTAAATCTTTACGTGCACTATGTGTGCCCTGCAGTGGTGTTTATACTCTCTGGGAACTGGGTCAGGACTGTCATGTTGCTGTACTGGATATTGTTGACTTACAATATGATTATACCACTGGTGGGAGGTTAAGCTGGTATGTGTATGTGACATGGTTATTTATTAGTAATCTTACCCAATCTATGAGCAAGACAAGTGAGGAGACTTTCTCAGCTTTTGAGAATTTTTAATATCCTTGGGACATCCAAGTCAGCATGCTCTTGGTGCCATGTCTTCTGAATGTGTCCCAGGCGGGTATCCTGTTTGGGAGTCTGTTATAGACCACCAACTAGGATGAAGAGGTGATTGAAGAGTTCTACAGACAGTTGGCTGAAGCCTCAAAATCAGCAGCCCTTGTTCTCATGGGGGACCTCAACTTACCAGACATCTGCAGGAAATACAACACAGCAGAGAGGAAACAGTGCAGGAAGTTCCTGGACTGTGTAGAAGACAACTTCCTGACTCAGCTGGTAAGTGAGCCCACCAGGGATGGTGCCTTCCTACACCTGCTCTTTACTAACAGAGAAGGGCTAGTGGGTGATGTGGTGGTTGGAGGCCGTCTTGGGCATTGCGACCATGAAATGATAGCGTTTTCAATGTTAGGCAAAATAAGGAGGAGGGGCAGCAAAACCAATTCCACAGACTTCCGAAGGGCAGACTTCGGCCTGTTTAGGAAACTGGTTGATAAAGTTCGTTGGCAGATGGTCCTAAAAGGCAAAGGGACCCAGGAAGGCTGTCTATGCAGCAATTCCTGTCTGTATATGAAAGGTCACATCCACTTGGTCCTCCTGGTTGGGTAATCTGTATCAGACCCCCACCGTAATGTCTCTTTCCCTTCCTTTCACCCTGGCCCATAGGCACTTGGTCTTGTCGTGATCACTCTCCAGGTAGAGCTCCATGCATTCCAGCTCTTCATTGACACAGAGTGCAACACCTCCTCCTTGCCTCCCCTGCCTGTCCTTCCTGAAGAGCTTATACCCTTTTAATCTAACACATCAGTCACAGGAGTCATTCCACCATGTCTCCATGATGCTGATCAGATCATAGCTCTGGAGGCACGCAAGCATCTCCAGCTCCTCTTGTTTATTGCCCATGCTACGGGCATTTACATAAAGGCATTTGAGCTGGGTTCCTGATGAAGTAATTGGAACCCTCAATGAAGTAGAGTTGCACTTCAGCTGGGCTAGTGGTATTGCTCCCAATATTGCTATGCCATTCCCAGGGTCATCTTCACCCAATCTGGTTTTATCCCCTTCCCCCTTCATATCTAGTTTATGTCTCCCTGACCTACTACAAAATCTCTTTCCAAAAGCTACCATTCATCAGTTTGGTCCTGATGGGAGCAGTTGATCAAAGCAAAAATGTGGCTCATTGTGCTTGCCAGTATCAGAGAACCTCACAAAGTATCTGATGTGAGTACCCATATTGGCAGCTGAGCTAGCAGGAATCATGATTAGCTGCATACTCCCTCCAAAAAAAGTGCTTGGCCGGGGGTAGCAAGTTAGCTGGGGTTCCTATGGGGGGAAAAGACTGACTGTCTGTGGAGAGTGAGCAAACACAGAGCTGACCCCAGCACTTCTGAAGCCTCTGAGGAGAGCCCAAAACAGAGAGATTGCATGGGCACACACACGGGGCTCCCTCCAATCTGCTTACAGTATGCAGGCAGTAGAAACCTTGCCTGTCTTGGAAAGTCATAGTAGGGCTAGTGAGTTGCCTGACCAGCACAGGAAAGTTTCTGTGTTTAAGGTAAAATGATCACAAACAAGGCCTAATAGAACTCTTTGTATAATCAAGATCATTTCCTATCCTGCAAGCAGGAAAGCAGAGGAGCATTGCAAGAGAGGGAGATTTTGTTAAGCAGATTAACTTATTAACTAAAAGATTGGACATATTTTGAATTCTGAGATAATCTCCCTTTTCTGTTAACAATACAAAACGCTCAAGCCTCTCTCCTCTGCTTTCTGTAGTGCTCAAATTCACACTAGCCAGTAAATACACTGGTTTATCTGTATTGTACATAAAAAAGATATGTCTATGCCTGGAGTGCATGCTGACATTTGGGTTCAGATGATCTAGTGATTGGCGTGTTTTGATTCAGCAGCTCCATTCTGAATAGTTTACCAGAAGATTTATTTTTAAATACAAGATTGGTCATTTTTTACTGATTTAATTCACATTTTTTCCCCATACCGCATCTCCATTTCGTTTTATCCTTCCAAACTCATGAACCTGATCAGGGAGTGGATTTTCTAAAACCTCCTATAGTCTCTGCTTAGCCTGAAATGTCTAACCTCCTTGCCCTTCCAACAGCAGTCCTGGTGTTGTGCCTCAGTCTGGCCAGAGCCTAGCGCAGGCTGAGCAGTGGAAACATGCTTTAGGGATAACCTTGTTGATCCTGAGCTGTACTGTCTTGGCTTGGCCAGTTCCAGTCCTGGAGGAAACTCGTTTCAGATGGCTGTGTGTGCTGTGGCTTGAGTGGTGTTCACCATACAATTTGCAGGCACACGCAGGCTTGTGCCTTTCCATGGCTCCTGCTCGGCTTTTTTTGCTGCAAATACATCTTTGGCCAAGCAAGCTGATACAAGGACCTCCAGTTACTCTGGAATCCTTAGCCTGGGCCCCTGTCTTGCTTCGAAGCAGAATGATCTCACAGGTGGCCAGAGGATCACCCCAGCACCTTACCCGGGGGATTGTCTATGGTGTCCTCTTAGAAGAGCACCTAGAAAGCCTGTGGGGGTACCCAGACCTGGTGCTTCTGCTGCCTGCATTATTTCCAAGATAATGGAGGTCACTGATATATTTTCCCACCTATCAGCCCCAAGCAGAGCCTCTTGGTGCGTACAGTCAATGCAGACTTGGTGACTAGTTTTAGCACTGCATCTCAAAGTCGTGGGGGTTTCAGGCCCCCCCTCCACCAATCCACGAAAACATGAGCCCCATGGGGAATTATTTTGGCTATCCACCAGCAGCACAGCCTGGGTGCAGTGTGTCTGCTAGCCAGTGAGCAACTATTTATGTTCAGATTGGGACACATCTATCCCACAACTCCTATCTAATCTACTCTCTTGCAATTCAAAATGATTTCTTCTTTCAAGCTTAAAAGACAGCTGAAATCTCTCAAGAATTAATGAAAAATAAATGCCATAGCATTCTTCTGGAGGAACCTTCCAGTGGGTTTATATGACTATATGTGTGTGTGTACATACACATGCACACATAGACTGCGCCATTTCAGCAGGGGACTTTCTGTTTTACATTCTACTTCAGTTAACACTTGCACTTTCATACCAGATATCACTGCAAGACATAATGAGGGTCATTAAATGTATTTATTAGCTTATTAAACTGAGCTGCCTTCACTGTTGCAGCTGGCCTGTGTTTTATAGAAACCTCAGCAAACCCCCAAAGTCACGCAAGAGCCCAACACACTTTAGCTGATGACAGTGTAAATATCAAATTTACCAGGGGTAGCAAGTGGCAAACACAGTTCTGGTATGTTATTTACAAACCTGCCACGAGGCATAGTATGTAATTATCAACTCATAAGGGGTGAGTTGCTTTGGAAGGAAATATGAGAAGAATTTGAAAGGATCTAGTGATATTTTCATGGCTACAGTTTACTTATAAGCAGTCAGGAAGCTCTTGGATACTAGCTGCAGTATGATCCAACGACCATTGAAGTAAGAGGAAAGACTTAAGCTATTTATATGTGTTGGTCTAACATGGGTTTTAATTATAATACATGATATACATATACTTGAAGTGTCCACATCTTTATCAAAGTCTATATGGAAAGTGAGTTTATACTTTTAGTTAAGTTCAGGCAGAAAGAGTGAGAGCCCAGTGGTGCTGGTTGTCTAAATGGGGTGTATCTGTGTGTGCACAGGTAAATTAATTTGTAGTTTTTCACAGGTTGTTGTCTGCAGTGAAGTTTTTTTCTGATCTTTAAGACATGAATGTTTCTTCTTTTGCACTGGAGTTTCTTATCACTCATTTCAAACATTTAGGGGACTGTGATAACGGGGTCTTCTCAGTGCCCTAAGCATGGGTGGAGGTACGTGTGGTGCCAACACAGACCGGGGTTCCGCTGCTCACCACTTACTTCCAGGGGCTTGGTTGAGTTGGAAACACTGCTAAGGAGCATGGCTGCAGTGAAGTCCCCTGACTGTGGGGACAGGCAGGCAGAGCAGGGAGCTCTGTCCCCAGCAAAACCCCAGGAGGGCTGGGCTCAGTCTCCCAGTCTCACCAATGTCACCACGGCTGGGATCCTGGAATTGTGCCAGAGTCACACTGTCCTTTAACCCTCACTTTCTGATAGTCCCGCATGTGCGCAGATGATGGGAAAGGTTCCAACCCTCTCAGGATATTTCTTGAACTGTTCCTCCAGGGCAAAGACAAATGGGCAAGTCCCTGGAGCAAGTTCGGCCAGAGATGGCTCTGCATCAGCAAAAAGAAATCAGAAAGGAATTAGTCACAAGGAAGTACATTTTGTTTTTAAAAGCTCCTCTTATCCAAACAGCCCCCTCAAACCTGGTTGGGAGGAGAGTCTCCCAGGGCACTGGATGAGCAATGTAGCCAGGTGAAGACAGAAAAGCTGCTCAGCCACCATGAGATAGCTGTGACTAAGAACAATGACCT
The DNA here is from genome assembly GCA_013400335.1 of Eurystomus gularis. Classification (NCBI taxonomy): domain Eukaryota; kingdom Metazoa; phylum Chordata; class Aves; order Coraciiformes; family Coraciidae; genus Eurystomus; species Eurystomus gularis. The sequence continues at coordinate 38,826 of VZZY01006339.1, read as the reverse complement.
CACAGATCCACAGTCTGCCTTTGTAAAAAAAAACATAAGTCCTGTGTCTCTTTTCACTCCCATTACAAGGAACTCATGAATGGTTTTGCATCATTTTCCATAAAGCAGAAGGAAAATCCCTGCTGAGGTATTTTTACTCTCACTTTATCTCACTGTCCTGCCCTAACACCCACAGTTCTCCTGAAGATACAGTCACTGCTTATTCAAAGTTCGAGTGTAGGGGGACCCTGAGCTGTTCTGACTAAAGCTTCCCCTTCCCCCACCACCCCCGCCTGAATCACTGGAAACAAACATAATGGCAAAGGGTGTCACATTCTTCTTACTGTAATTCTGTAAAGCAGACTGGGATATTTTCCGAGATTTCTTGTAAAGCTGGATGCAAGCAACTGTGTGTGTGTGTACATGTACACACACCCATTTGCCAGTAAATAATCTTAAGCTCATGTTTGGAAAATTAATGATCTATTTGGCTGTTTTCTCATAATTAAGAGTGTGTATTCAAATTATAATTTGAATCATAGAATCACAGATGATTGGTTTACCTCTTCAGGCTTTATTCTTCCGAGCTCTTTGTTAAATTTTATACACAAACACCAAAAGATGTATCCCAAATAGCTGAAAGGGATGAATTATAAATATTCGCATCCCTATACAAACATTTTTATAATGGCTTAAACTGATATGAGCCAGGAAATTCAGAGTTTGGACTCATATGGCCTTAATTCATACCTTTGAATACAAACTCTTCTCTCTATAGGGCTATATTTAAAAAATAGCCAGTAGGACTTCACCCCAAATTTCTGTGCAGCCCTGATTATATTGGCTCTTCCTTTTCCAGTTTTATCTTCTACAGCCTTTCTTCCTCAGTTTTCAAAAGGGATTTCAAGAGGGATTGGGAAAGGATTAATTAGTTTTCCTATAAGACCGATGTTACTTTGGAAGCACTAGGGTGTTTTTTTCATTTTAATATGTCTTAAGCATGTGTATGTTTTATATGTTCATGTGAACACCGTGAAAAATATTGTAATTAAGCGATTGAAGGACTCAATAGTTAAGAAATGCCAGAATAAACTGCTTGCACAAGCCCATTCACTTCTTTTATGCTTATGTGCAGGGAGATGGTTTCCACTTAGGGTCAATCCTCCTTCACTTTGGCGCTTTCCCTTATCAGCTGTCTCTGCCCTCCCTGTCCTCCTGGGTCCCTGTCACCTCAGCCAGCCAAGCCCAGTATTCCAAAACTCTCATCAGATAACGACCTCTCAACCCTCTTACCCTCTTTTTCCACCCTGCTCCTAAGCTCCTAGCGCATGGAAGCCACCCCCCAGCTCTCCTATCAAAACATGAAGGCTCTGGCACATCACAGTGGAGGGAAATTAGATGTAGATCATGCAATTATTTTACACATACACAAACACCTCTTCTATCAGCAGGTCTCCCACACGCTTCATCTACTCTCTGCCCAGGTCGGTAGAGGGTACAAATAGTTCCAGTTCTCAGACGAAGGCAAAGGAAGGACATAGGGGCTAAAGGCAAGAGATAAGAGAGAACCTAAACTTGGCAGTACAGGACATTTGTTTGAGCTGAGCAACCTGGACACATAGGACACTCTATGCCTGCGCAGACCTGACTGTTCATGTGCGGCAAGTCAGGCTGACATGCTGCAGCAGCAGTTTGTCAGGGAGTGCTGGACATCTGGTTGCCTGAGCTGCTCAACTTTTGGAAATCAGAAGATCTCTGGTTCCATGGAGGAAAAGGCTTACAAGTCTGGCAGGTCTGACTTAGGCAAAAAGAAAGAAATGAAAACTGCAAGTCACTTTCCTCATCCTCTTTTTTTTGCACTTGTCCCCTCCCAACTTGCTTTTAACATTCTTTTGGTCTCTAGCCTGAGAAAAGAAAGAAGAAAATTGAGTCCCTGACAATGAGTGGGTCTTTCTTCTGTAGGAAACAAACCTGGGACATTTTGACTGAAGAAGGAAGCAGTAGTCAGAGATATACCCGCCCCGCATGCAAAGCGGCCTCTCTCTCCACGCAGCTTCCCAGAGCCCTCCTTACCTGAAGCTGGGCCAGAAGCAAGCAAGGCAGCATGGGCAGGACCACAGCTCCACAGGTAAACATTGTGAGACTTGTCTGGAAATCAGCTGAACTCTGATCTCTTCTTCTGTATTTTCTGTTTTTTAACTCAGTGACCAGTCAGTTTAAAAAATGCATTAACAAGGATTCAAAAAAACGAGCTGCAGTGTCATGCCCCTTTCCTATGCTGCCTGAGTGGTTCCTGCGTTGCTAAATTTATCCGGAAATACGATTCTGAGAAAAATCTGAGGAGAGGCATTATCCCGAGCAGAGTGCTGGCTGAGAGCAACATGAAGCAGGGAGCAAAAGGAGTGTCACCTGCAGCTTGAGACCTCCAGGGAAAGCATAGTTTCTGAATTTTTTTGTAAGTAAACAACATTGCCTCAGAGAGACAGCTGACTCCATCTTCGGTTTCCCGTGCAACACCTGCAGCTCCACACATTTGGCTAATGTTTGGGTCAAAAAAAGGGTAACATTAATATAATCAAAAGTAATGTAATGAATTTAACTGAATGAATAGTTTCTAAACAGTGCAAGGTCTTTTGGACTGTGGACTGCTTGGATTCTGGACCTGAAACTTGTCAGTCTTTTCCAGAAATGTGAGTGTGCATTAGAAAGGCTATTGAGTATACTCTCACCAACAGCTTGATTGACCCTGTGTTTCCAGGGAGGTTAGGAAGGCTTCCACCCACATGGAGACATTTCCAGTGCCCTCAAAATACATATAGGGCTACAGCTCTGATTCTCTCCCTTTCCCACTGGGGATAATGGGACCAGTGCTGAAGACCACAGTCCTGGCATTGCCCACCGTACAGCTAAACATAAAGAGCATGCAGGATTCACATCCTGAAAAGAAACACCTCCAGATCTTATCTTGAGTATTCCCTTAACTCAAGATCATCTTACTTACTTTGCCCAATTCCTTAAGATGGTTGTTTATTCCCAGCTTTGCTCACACTTCCTCCAGAGCTCTGTCAGTTCCTCTCCATTGATCTGTTCCTTAATTTACATCCCTTAATACAGATCTTCTCTGTGGCTGAAAGGATGTCCCCTCCCTCCTCAACCCCACACCTTCTCATAAATCTTTTGAAAAACTCCAATGATAAAGAGCAGCTTGTTAGTTTTTCTCACTGTGTTGGCAGGTGAATCAGCCTGGAGGAACAAGGAGCTTTCTGCCCTCACGCCAATGGAGGCACAGCCTCCCCTCCACGCTGCCAGCGATCTCTAAGAGCACAGAATAACAAAACAAGAACCTCTAAAAATGAGACACTTTGTGTAAATTCATGTAAAAGGTTTCAGGTTACTTTGTGTGGTCAGGAACACCGACGAGGTAAAGTGGAAGTTGTTTTCTTGTAGTACCACTGATGACAAATATATGCAAAACTGCTGTGGGCAGCAGAAAATTGCTTGCCAGGTGGACAGATTTCGCACAGAATAAGCCATGTGGTTTGGATGCAGATTCAGAGTACTGAACGAGAGAAGATGAAGATGAGTTTTGTGGTGTGTGTGTCCACACCCGGTACTGCTCTACAAAGCCCATACTATAAGATATATCATTTCAAACTGAAGGAACTCAAGAAAATACTGTCAGAAGCAACTGGTGTGTGCAGGAAATAACAGATTTAAAACACAAAATCTCTTTTTGATTCTTTACTTCTAGCCCACTCGAGTTTCAGTTGTTTCAAAGGACTTTCCTAAAAGAAAAAATTCCTGAGCAGCAATTTGAGCTTATGCTTTGTGTAGAAGTCTCGGGCTTGAGCTTGTGAAAGTGTTTTGCTTTATCAAGACACAAGCTGCTCAGTTCACTAACACAGCTCAGAGCCTACAAATTATCATGTTTTGCTCCTGTAACCCAGGCAGTTAGTTGAAGGATTCATCCTGTTTTTTTGTTTATCTCCCAGTAAAAGAGCTTTTTTAAAGCCAGTGATACACTTTTTGGGTATTAGCCATTGGGACACCGAGTGCACAGGTGCTCTGAAAGACATGCAGCATTAGGTTACAGAATAGCTCTGATGTGATCTTTTGACTTTCAGGTCTNAAAAAAAGGAAGAAGAAGAAAAAGCAGCAATTGTCTACAGTTTATTAGAGCTTTCTGTCCAGCAAACAGGCCAGGAGAATTTCTTCATCCTATATGTTTCATTTTGGGACCTTATGTGTAATATCAAACAGATTAAAAGAATTGCATCACTCCCTGATTCAGCATATGCAGAGCTTCGCCATTGAAATTTCCCAGTCAATCCATCCTCTTTCCCCCAGACATGAATAAAGTCAGGAGTGGAAGATTCCCTTCAAGGAAATTTATCTCTTTGACAGTCAAACAGGTGGCGAAGTTAATGCGAAGTCTCAAGAGAACCTGGTTGGTAAGAATGGCCCTGCAATAACTAACCACAATGATTTACAAGGAACTAAATTGCCAGATTAGGCTTTGATAATTTTTCAACTCTTGACTTCATTATTACCTTGCGGATCTGGATCTTACATCACCTCTAGGAATGCCTGGGATCAAATTAAAGTGGAAACACCTGGTTAAAAGTCAGTTCAAAATACAGATTTCAGAACTAGGGGGCTATTTTTGTGTGCTGGATCTGCTTTTCATGCATGGTAGACACTATAAAATCCTGTTTATCTGTGTTTGAGCTTTGTTTTCAAATGCCATTTTGCCTTGTGTGTGCACTTGCTAATAACCACCACTCTTCGCAAGCGTGCTCACTGCTCAGGCATCTACAGATCTGACATGTGAACCAGATTTAGCAGTTAAATGAAGTGTCCATGTGAGGTAAACTACAAACTCAGAGATTTAGAACAAGATGAAAACCTGTGATTTGATCTAACACAGCATGACTATCTAGGGAAGAAGACAGAGGTACTCATTCAGCTAGGATTTGTGAAGTACGGTGATCCAGTAGTTAAGATGACATGCAAACCCTTTTTTTTTCTTTTTAGTAATGTGTGAGATCCAAATAACAATTTTTACCAGGAATTTGTAGCCTGAAAAATCCAGTGGAATGCTCAGAGGCACAGAGGGCACTGATTTAATGACTGGAGACGCAGTACTGCTACACAGCGCTGTTTGAGGAGGGTCTCCTGCAAGCCTTTATGCCTTCATCCCCTGTGCACTTCCGTTGTTCTTCTCCAGCTCCTACGCTGGGCTGGGGAGCTATAGCCTGAACTCACAGATGAATTACTGTGAGACAGGGACTTCAGTGCTGGCACAGGAGAAGCAAAGCTGTATGACAGAACGGCAGTAGGACCCTTTCAGAGGACACCGGGGGAAAGCCAACAATTTGTCTAGTCCAGACTGCTGCCAGGTCATCTAATCAGAAGATGGCTATCTATAAAGTAAAAAAGAAATTATTTGGGTTTGTTCTGCTGCTGCTGCCACACAAGCCATGGCTGTTTCAACAGAGAAAGCCTCCACCTCCCAGTAAGTTCCATTAATTTTAACAGAAGCCTGCCTGGATGGCTTCAAGTGACAGATCTGGTTTAACAACTTTGATCCTTGAAAAGTAAGTCATTCAACCACAGTTGCCATCTGGAATAGCTTAACTTGATCTGGAGCCATTCCTCGAGGGTACTGCTGCACATGGCTGATAGCAACAGTGGGCACAACATGCCATTCAGAGGCCAGGGCGCTGGCGAGGCTGGGAAGGGCTTGTCGCTATGTTTCAGCAATTGATGCATTGCTTTGTCCTTCTTAATGGGCGAGCTTCTCCTGTGTTGGTGCCTTTCTGTTTGAAAAAGCTGCATGTGCAACTGGCTCCTACCTGGGGAGAAGTCAAAGGTGCTTGACGGAAAACATTTGAAACTGCCTGCAGACGCTGCTCTGCTTGAGAAGTCAGAGATTCCTAACCATCTATGTACTCCTGTTCACGCACATATATATTCTCACACTCTCTTTTTCTGCCAGGTGAAATGGGAGTTAGGATATGTCCTCTCTACCTGTCGCCTTGTGTTTATTTTTCCAGGGCTAGAAATCCTTTCATAGGGCTGTAGGTGGACAATGCAGCACAACGGCTCAAGGAGCAACATCTCCAGCCCAGAAGGTTGGGCTAGAAAAAACAGCCCTATGCATGGATCAGCCTGGAAGTGGTAACTATCTCTTCCATTTAATTGTGTGCACTTGAAACGTCCCAGTGTAGGATGGGAGACAAGCAAAAGCACAAAGATGATAGTAAATAATTTCCCTTTTCCTCTTGTGAGAACAGCATGACACACGGGGAGCTCTTGCGTTGCCCATGCGGTTCAGTTCCTGGCCCTCCCAGGGTCAGAGCTGTCACCTGCCAGCAAGGAGAGGAGGTGAGGATGCAGCACCTCAGCAGGTGAGAAACTTCAGACTCCTGACCATGACACTGCAAATGTCTTCAGGGAGTGGGACTAGAGGAAAAACTCCAGACGGTGACAGAACAGGAAGTTACAGCAGCTGTAGGAGCTGCAGTTAATGAATTTCCCAGTGGGGCTTTAGCTTTTGCTCTGCCTTGCTCCCTCCGGCCCAGAGTGCCATATTAATTTCTCTGCTTCCCAGCCATCCTAGTCCCACAAGCTGTTTTGTGTAAGACTTTTCAAGGCAGCAGATTGTATTATGAGTCCCCAGTGAGAGGATAATTTTTGGTCTGATTCCAAACATGTAGTAACAAAGGCTAGGCTCCCCAAGGTGAATCCCAGGTAGACTGACAGCATCCCCACATCTGATCATTCAAGCATCAGGACAAAGGCAAAAATGAAAATACGCATTTTTTGAGAAAATGAGATGCTTGGGTCTCACAAGCTCAAAGGCTGTGGAATTTCATGTGCAGTTTTACCCCTTCAGTAAAAAGGGCTGACCTTGGCTGTCCTGACCACTCTAGATGCTCTAAATCTATGCAAGAACAAACTGCATTTTCAGAACCACCCTACTACTCCTCTGAAATTCCCAGTTTAGCCCTGGGACTAACAAAGTGCCTCTCACATATGCTAACAGATGATGTATCATGTTATTTTTAAATGTCAAAATTGTTAGTTAAACAACCAGAGAAGTGGTCAATGCTGTAAGTTCAGAAATAAATTATGGAGAGCAATTGCTTAAATGATTTTTATTTTGAGCCACTGCAAGCAGAGAAAAGTCGGCATTCCTTATCAGGTTGTTTGGATTCTGGATACAAGCAAGACATGAGAAAACCCATGTATCAGTGCATTTGCTGGACTGTTCTAGTTTATATCCCTGCACTGGAAGCCTTGGTCTCATCTGCCTCGCGCCTATTTCCCAACGCTGCAAACACTTGTTGGACAAGAAGCCGGCAATCCTCAGCAGTTCAAGTACTGCAGTTCACAGGCAAGCCCTGGGAAAGCAGAGGCCTTGAGGAAACACTGGTCCCTTGGAGCCGTATCTGCATCAGGGCTCCCGCTGTTGTTACCAGCAGTGAGGAGCAGGAGTAACAAGACAAGAAGTGGTGACGAAACCTCTGCGCAGACACCCATAAAACAAAGAGCACTGGCACTATCTTGATTTAGGGATATTTGGGAGACCTTAATTCCACCCTCTTCTCCAATCCTGCTGTTGAAACTTTTGCTTCCTGCATGAAACTCCTCACCTTACATCCCAGAGGTCTAACTAGCCAGGAGCTCCTTCCTAAACAGAGCCGGGAAGTTCAATATGCCTGGCTCTCAGCACGGCAGGAAAACCTAACATCCTAATCAAGCTAGCACACTTCTGTCTGACCATTCACTACCAGTGTATGTAAAGACCTAACTTGTATTGAGTAAGGTTTGTTGATCAAAACGTTCTTACCTGTCAAGAGAATAGAACAAGTTTAAGCTAACTTTGCTTATCCATAGTTTAAGTGCACGCAGCCCAGTGAAAGTTTGTAATTCTTTTCTAAGAGCTTGTTTAGGCTTGACAGTTAACGTAGGTGAGAGTACAACCGGCACGCAAAATGCACCGGCTAGTCCGGAGTGAGCCCCGCAGCACAGAACTTCTCACTCCAGAGAACTGCTCTTGTTTAAGTTACACTGAAACAGTTTAATGCTTATTGCAAAGCACAAGGGTACACCACATGCACACGCTCAAGCACAGTGATTCCAAAACAACTTCTGCGCAGGGATGTGTAGACGAGCCCTAGCAGATGAGCTCAGGACTACGGCTGCCTGCAGCTGCAGTGAGCAGGGAGGGCTGGATGTCAGCGCACAAGTGGGACACTGTGCATGCACACGCTCTGCTAGTGTGGGGCAGGGATGGGGAGATCCCTAGAGGCATCTTAGCACCCCATTCTTCCTCTCCTGCTAAAAACCTGTCCTTGGATACAGCTACTAGCTTTCCTAAAGGCTCAGCTCTTGCTGTTTCCTACGTCTCACTGCCCATAGCAGCTTTTATCAATAATTGGATTAGGAAAATAGGCTCCAGTTATCCCAGTGCCATAGACACCGCGTCAGGCAAAATGTTTTCAATCAGAACAGGATAACATTTTGAGGGCAGTTTGGTCAGCCTGCACAGGCAGGGATGTGTTTAAAAGTTTCATTTTTTCAAAATACATTGCAGATCTTTGGCTAAGAGCTACGATTGCCCTGCTTAGGAAGAGGGAAACAAACATTCTGCCAATTTAACTTACACACACTCAAACATTTGATCTTCACTTTTGCACATTCATCGTTTAGCTCAAGAGCTTTTTTTTTGTGGAATAAATTAGTTGTTTGTGTATTGTCAGCATTAAACAGGTAAGTATGTAAGCTGGAATGTTATTTCTAAAGTTATTTTAAATATCTGGGTTGTCCACTTAAGCAATTTTTAAATAAAGTTAGTATTAATTTCTTCATTTCTTTGGTGCCATGATAAAGCCATATTTTCTATCATTACATACATCAGCTTTTAATGGCTGAAACATGACAAGCTAACTGGGATAGCAGGGTTTGGGGTCTTCTACAACTACATTTCTAACACTGTCAGGGACTGTCCCTAGATTTCCCATCTTTTTTTGCAAGGGAGGGGAGCAGCTGTGTGACTAAATACCTGGAGTTTAGGATTAGGAGCTTCATGACAAAGTGAGCTTTAAATCAGGTGCCCTCATCAACCCCAGGTTCTGCTTAACCCACCATTTTGGGGGCTGTTAGAAGACCTTATCTTTGTGATAGTTTTATTTATTTCCTGTTTGTGTTCATAGCTGTGGTGTACGAACTTGGCAGCAATGGAAAATTCAGCAGAGCCCCAAAGCTTTTGTACTTGGAAAACTTGAGTTTAAAGCATTAATGGACAGAAACAGAATCTGAGGCTAAATACTTAGTAGATTACCGTTTACGTTATGATCATCTGGTTTTGTTGAACGGATACTTAGGACTTGTCTACTCAAAGACATGGAGAAAAATGAGGCATCAAATTCAGAGTTTCAGTTAATGCTTTTATATGCACGCACTAAGCCTTTGCACAGATGCACTTTAGAACCACAATGGTCCGTAATCCTTTAATTAATGTGCGTTTGCTCCACAGCTTTGATTCCTCTCAACTTTCCCAAGTTGCTCCTGAAGACAAGGCTCATCAGTTTGTCTACACACAAAAGTTACAACAGACTATTATTTGATGATGGCGTTTGAACGTAAAAAATAATGCTTACTCCTGAATTATGTATTCATTACAAAGCAAAAGGGTATTGTTCCTGATTAGCTTACCTCACTTAGAAACCTTCTGCACAAGTCATTATGATGTAAGCAAAAGTACGCGTGTACTGGGGTTAACAGCTCTACATATCCAGCCTGAACAGGCCTACTGAGGTGTGAGGGAAAGAACAATTTACACCATACTGGACATCTACCTTAAGTGCTCCAAGCTGCAACTACATTAATGTGGCTGGCTCCAAGGGCCACGTCTTGGGCCAGGATTAGCTACACATTAATACATAAAATAACCACCAAGGACATAGTACAAGAAACTACTAACACCAAAATCAAAGACACTCGAAGCCCAAACTTGTCTTATCTTTCTCCAGTTACTTAATGGGTACACCCCAATGTTAGAAACCTGGCAATCCCAGAATCCTTTTAAAGACTAGGGAATGGAAGAGAAGGAAGACTCACTTCGAGAACAGCTTAGATTTTACAGAGAGAAGTTTGTTCCCCCAGACACCTCTGTTACATAAGACAGAGGAAAAGTCTAGGTTTACAGGCTCCTGTTTAGTTATATAAGTTAATGAGATTAATCCACACTCTACTATTCATTGAGACTGTTGATATAGGAGGTTGGTATAGGACACGTGCATTCAGATGACTCTAGGTTTCCTTCCTACACAGTCAAGCTTTTAAGAGATACTAATTCACTCTCATAGCATGCCTACTAACCAGAAACCAGGCTCCTTTTTTTCTTAAAGAGCATCCCCACATCTGATTGGCTGAGGTGGGAAGGGACCACTGGACGTCATCTGGTCCAACTCCCCTGACTCAAGCAGGGCCATCAAGAGCCAGTTGCCCAAAATCACGTCCAGATGGTTTTTGAATATATCCAAGGATGGAGACTCCATAATCTCCTTGGGCAACCTGTGCTAGTGCTCTGTCACCCTCAGTGAGAAAGTGTTTCATGATGTTCAGAGGGAATCTCCTGTGTTTGTGCCTATGGCCTCTGGTCCTGCCCCTTGGCACCACTGGGAAGAGTCTGGCTCTAAAAACTGCTTGTGTAGACATTTACTTTGGGAACTACACAGACAGACTCTCAAAGTGTAAGCCCAGGAATAAGCTATCACAAGGTAAGCCTGGTCATAAGCACACTTCTGATATACTAGCTGTATTGTGGCAACTGCCTGTGCACTTATTCCTCACACTTGCCCTGGTGTAGGTATTTATTCCTCAGAGAGGAAAGTTCTCTCACAGCTTCTGACCTTTAGTTTAAGCAGAACACATGTAAAACCTTAAGGTATCCTTCCTCTGACCAAGCACAGACGATAATATCTGAACTAGTTGTTCAGATACCATCTGTAGCAACTTCCGTTGTGAAAGTATCTAACCATCAGATAGGAACACAACCAACACTTGCCAAAAACCCTCAAGTCCATAAATCAGTAGATGCATCAAGGGTGCGATTTGTCCTGCTTACTGGGAAGTACAGTGCTACAGAATGACCTTCAAACACCTTGTTTATACGGCTATAGGCTTAGCACCATTAAGATAGGAGCTTTCAGAGAAAACTTTCATCAGCTGCCTATCCCATCTGGTTGTTAAAGCAACACAAAGATAGGAAGGTTCCAAGAGGTACATCCATATTGACTCATCTGGGCTTAACAGTAAACTTTTGTAGCATCATCCTACAGAATAAAGGAAAATGTTCCTACAAGTTATTAGCTTCAAGTAATAGTTTAAAACTTTTACCTAAGCTACTTAACCTGCACTGGCTTTCTGCTGAAATAATGGTCCATCAGCCACAACCCTGAAGAAACACAGTAAATTCTCATAGTTTCTGATCATAGCATTAAAGGAAACTCTCAGCATCACCTGGTGTTTGCAGAAGTTTAGAGTAATTTAAACATGGCAAATCCCAGTTACCGCTCCATCCTCAGCCTCAAGTCTTCTCTTCCTGCATCCATGCAACCAGCAGATAGGTGTGACTAAAGGTGACAGAAGTTTCAGGATTTTTTCTGAAACAATTCATCTACATCAGTAAAAGTTAACACTTCAGATTTGTTCCTCTGGAGGCTCGAACTGAATTTAAGCTCAGTCTCTCATTCTGCAAGACAAGCAGCACTCATTTTGTTAAGTTTGAAGCCATGTCTCTCTCCAGGGACACTGTGTGCAATAACTTCACAAACTAGAATAACATAAAATTAGCCTCAAAGACGCTCCCAACAAGCACTTAAGCGATTCTCACCAGATCTCCAAGGTATCTGGTATGGCCTTGCTCTCACTGTATCTGACTTTTGAATAGGAGATTAAAAGTTAAGGGTCTGAACAAGTTTTAGAATCATTCTCACAGTGTGCACCAGTCTCAAGCCACCCCTCAGCCGCACAGTTCAAGAACTGAGATGGACCGTGGTATTTCTGGAATGGTAGTGAATTCAGAGAAATCCAGATGACAACATATTCGAAGTAGAACTCTGCAAGCCCTAGAACTTTCTATGCAAGTCTGTGACCACCGTAAATTGGCACAATGCTTTACATAAACCGGATGTTACTAGTCAGCTTCTTATTTTTCCTTTTCTGTCAAGCTAATAAGTGTCTTGAGTATCAATATATCAAACTTTACAAGTTGCTTCTTGGTTCAAGACAGCAATATAGACATTTTAGAGAAACAAATGTGCATTAAAATGATGCTGTGTAGTAGAATGAAGTTTACTGTACATGCTCTTAGTGACTCTGCTGGAAGAACATGGGAGTTAATTTGCCCCTGGGGAAGCCATTAAGAGGCTTTTGAAAAAGAGCATGAAATTTGGAGCAAGGTTTAACGTAAACAGTTTCTTCTACTTTAATTTCTAAACAGGCTTATAGTTTACAACACTATTCTCCATACTGATTTTTTAAATTTTATGTATGCTGTATGCGGTAATAACCACAGCTGTACTGAAAACACTTAAATTCACTAAAGCTGCACCCACACCAGCTCATTTTTATTTAGATCTAAATGAAGCTTCATAGAAAACCAAAATGAATATTCTTCAAAAGCTCTTTGAGCAGTTACTTCCCTGAAGAGATTAGAAACTGAAGAAAACTGGCAGCTCCTAAAGCCTGATTTCACAGTACCTACTGATAGACTTAAGCAATTACACTGTAAAACATGTAGTTAACTAAGTGGATACACGAATCAAGCAATAAATATTTGAACTGTGTTGATACTAAAGAGCTATGGAACAGGCACAAGTAGTTTGCGTCAGTTTAGTCTTTAAAGAAGCATTCCAATCACTGTTTTAAAGGAAAAGGTGGCTCACTTTAATAACCACAGGCATTGGTCACTATTTAACAAGACATTCTAAAAAAAGTAATCACGATTTGTCCAATAGTAGTTTACAAGTGGATGGTATACATTAAGATATAGAGGTAGAAGTTCACTTTTACAATGCTTCACTAATATAGATTACCAAATTCAAGGCACAAAATTGTTTGCTTTACAAAAAATACTGTAAAAATGTCATTTGTTGTTCTACAATGCAAGTACAACTCAAAAAAAAAAATCTTTACACTCTTCTTTATTCTGCAGGTAGAGTTGCATCAGGCATTATTCTACTTTTCCTTTGCTAATAATTGGCATAGGACCAGCACTTAGATTAACAGTTTGTATCTCAGCTGAGGTGCTTTGTCTTTTAGGCACAAGTCCAGTTACAGAAATTTAATACAACAGCTTCCTTTAGGGGTGGGAGAACTCTGTTGGAAGAAAGAATGAGTAGGAAGGGAAGAAACATAGAATGGATTCTGACATATAGAGGGAAACAAAACAGAGCATATTTCAAATCAAGTGACTTGAAAAAAAACAAAATCAGTTTAAATCATTGAATGCACTCCTAGAAAACCAGATGCCCAGTACATGTTTGCTCTGACAGTATGAGACATTCACTTGCCCTTGAATTAGCAGAGATTTAAAAATTTCTTTTAATCTTTGCTTAAATAGAACACAGTTGCTACAAAAAAGTTACATCACAATTTGGCCACGTGTCCTTTAGAGAGCTTGGGTGAACAGGTGAAGAGATGCATTCCAAAACTGTCCTTGAATTTGCTAAAAGGCAGTTTAAATCTCAAGATTTCCTTCCCTGCCTCTCCTCAAATAACACAGGGAAACACAACATTTCTGAAACATTTCATCTTCTAGTTGGAGACAGCTCTCATAAGCCTTGTCAGGCTGAGGAAGAGATACCACACAGTGCATCCCTCAACAAGTAGTATGAGTAGTTTACTGTACATACAGTGATATTCTAAAGGACAATGGTGGCAGCTACATTGTAATTTTACTTTGCTTACCTTTCACATTTCCCAAATACTCTAGTCAGTTTTATTTACAGTATATATATAAAAAATCATTGATTTTTAGAGTTCAATACACAGGTTTAGGACCCAAGAGAATGCCACAGTAAGATGTTGACAGTTGCATCTGTTAGATGCAAGTGCACTTCATAATTCAGTGATGTAACATTATTGTATTCACCTATAAATGTTAGTCCATCCAAAACAATGTTAAATTCCATTTTTTGCTTCATTGTTGTTTGTGGCCTGTTTCCTTTGAGCGATGAAAGGGTACATACACTTGTCCGCTCCCAAGAATCGGTACATGCATACGACTGCTTCAAAGGGCAGAATACTGTGAAAAAGAGGTTATAAAACCATTAGAAGACAACATAAAACAAAACCTCTACTTAAATTACGTACTTGGTCTTAAAAGGAACCTAATAGCTGCTGGAGAGGCTTCTTGAGAGGATCTTTATTTCAGAGATACTTACAGAGAGAATTGAACTTCTAAAGTCTCAACCACACAGGCAAGCAGAAAGAAGGAGTTGCTTACTCACATGCCTCCATCTTAGACCAGATTTTCCTCCTGCTTCTTCACAAGCAGTGTGACAGCTTGTTTTAAAGAGGTGGGGGTAAGGGGGCAAAGGCATCATAGTTAAGTCTACTAAAAGCAAAGCATCTCCTCCAAGCCAGGTCAGCAGGAGTCATCAGACAGGTAAGATATTCTTTAATGTGGGATTGCTGTTAATGCATGATGTCTAACTAGATGTCTAACAACCTTGATTTATATTCTAAACTAAATAATCCATCCTCAAAAAGAGAGGTCCAAAGTAAAAAGAGCAATTTCATTTTTCTTCCTCCAGACAAAATTCCAAGAGATGACTATGTGATGGATACCTGGCTACAGACCCTTCCCTCCTTCCCACAGCCACAAAATATTACTTTTATTTCAAGTGTAGTACTCGAGGGCTCTAGTGAAGGACTAAGATGGGACTTCCTCCAGCCCTGGAAATAGTGGCAGACACTCACTCAGTGGAAACCAGTGCACAGAATCTAGCCATTAGGAATAATGATCACTGAAGCACTTCGAAGTCAATGTCACTGGTACAGGTGTCCTCCCTGCTAGTAATTCTGCTTGTGCAGCACAGACTGGGAGGCATTTGATCTATGTGCTGCTGCCTGGGGCATGGATTATACAGAAGCTTTGATCTCTCTGTTGGAAGTGAAAGTGTTGAATCAAGAAAACCCAAAGGGCCTTTGGTGTGACTGTTGCTGCATAAGGCACTGCTTGTGCAGAAAGCACTGAAACACCCTCTGAGCTTCTGGTGGAAGAAGTCAGTTCTTAAAGATGCTGACAGTGGCCTTGATTTGTTAGCAGAAAAGACACATACACACTCTTTCATGAAACAGGTGAGTGGTGAAGGCTCCTTTAGTCTTTGGTGAGCATGTCTACCATGAGAGACTTGAAGCAGAGGAGAACTACTGCCTTGCAAGTGGAATAATAAAAAAAATATCACCAAGGTTCTTGGTTTCAACCATCCTTTGCAGAAGGAAAATAAGATAATGCTGTATTTTAAAGGTTCCTCCTACATACTACAGATTTAAAACAAAAACACAGACAGTGGTGAAGCTGTTCTTTACAAACTAGAATGCAAGTGATGTTCCATCAGTGGAATTGAGCCAACTCCTGTATTACCCTGCATCACTGAAATGTTAGCCTGGTTACAGATCACACAAAGTTCCCATCCAAAAACTGTACTGTGTTAGACAGAACAAAGAAGGTAATTCCTTTAAATAGCCCTTCCTCCTAACTTAGAGTCTGAAAATGGATTCTGAATGTGCAGATTTTCAGTTTATCTACAGTATCCATGCAAGTCCTAGAGAATCTGCAGGCAGGGTCTCCTACACACTGATTCTAGAAACAAACAGCTCAAGGTTCCTTTGCTGGAAGATGGCTCACACCCCATTCCTAAAGAGGAACCCGAACAATGGAAATAAGTCTGTAGGAATGAAAATAGAAACCTAATAAGTATGGAAGATAGGGTAGAACAAGGATGCGTAATATATGGGATCTCAGTTTCACAGAGCTTCCCAAACAAGCAACCTACAGTCATGCAAGGCAGAAAAAGTGACATGAATTCTAACAAAACAGCACCTATAGCCTGTGTGGGTAGGAGAGTGTTTATACATCCAGAAAGCGGGCATGCTCATAGATTCTACTAGTATTCTGGAGACTGTATTGCCAACAAACTGGCAATAGTTTATTGCTCTTACCTTTTCATGAAGGTGACCATATACATGAGGCGAGGTGTGCAGATCATTGGCTGGTCTGTAAGGATAGCTCTCATAGCCTGCTTCACACAGTACTCTGGTTTCAAGGGTGGAAGGAAAGGCTCAATTTCTTTTCTGAAATATTTAAGACATTAATAAGATATGTAAAGGGCTGCAGATCTCAGTACAGAGTTCATTAACTCACTTTCTTTGGAATGCCTCAGCATGGACAAAGACTTCAATTTTTTTTATATTCACTGTTAAGTTATAAAGACTATAGCTCAAAACTTGTGTTGCCTAAGTAAAAAAGGACAGAAGATCTTCAATGAATTCAGAGTATAAATTAAGCAGATAATACTTATTTCAATATTTTTATGTTAACAGTTTAGTTACCTTCAAGTACTTTTATGACACTACAAACAGCAGGAAGAGAATTTTACTCACCTGATTCTGCACCCTCTAAACATTCCTGTATCTACAAGATAAGGGCAGACTAAAGTTGTTTTGATTCCATCCTTTTCGGCAGCCTTCAACTCATGACTCAAAGACTCATGGAAACCCACAGCTCCAAATTTGCTGGCACAATAATCCTGTGTTGGCAATGAATGAAGCGAAAAAAGGCAACTTTAAACAGGCAGATAGGAATCACGTTCAAAGCCAAAGCATATCTGAGGTGATTCTGCAAAGATTTTAAAAGCAACAACAAAAGACACCCACTCATTAGAGCATCACGTCAACTCATTTATCGCTTCACTTTTGAGGCAATTAGCACAGAATCATGAAAGCAGGAAAGCAGAAGGTAGGAGGATATAACCTTGGATTCAAGTATTGGAATCAGGCAGGCTCACCTGGCAAGTTGCTCCAATTACCAGTTTGCTTAATATTAAACATTACAACAAAAGGACTTAGATACCAATACTAATACTACCATATGCCAGATTTGAAAGAGATGGGAGAGTTGGCAGGGCATAGATGTAAAATCTTAAATGCTTTAAGGTTAGTTTCAATACAAGATATTATGGAGATTTGAGAGTATAATTTTATTTCCAGAAGAGCACATAGCTTGCATATCTCAAAAATACTCAAGTTCAGCAGCATTAAAAAATAATTGCATAGACAGCAGTAGCATTCAAGTTTTCTGTTGGATGTGCCCCTAGACTAGGAAATTCTTTGTAGCTTCTCAAGGCAGTAAACACTCTAAAAACCTTAAGTTACACCAGCTTCACTTATTTCTGTTATGAAACATTGCAGTTTAAGGTCCTGGACTGAGCCTTACCTGCCCTATTGCATAGGGCAATATTACCATTATTCTGTTAGACATTAATTTTCATTAACTGAATGCTTTTTGTTCACACTGAAGTTTGTGCTAATGATCTAAAGAGCACGATAATAGGCTCTAATCCTAACCTAGTTTTATGTACCAAACAAGTCTCACAAACTGGTGTTCTCAAACAGCTCCTAGCAACTAGACAACCTAAAGCTTTTAACTGGGAGCCCAGTAAAGCACAAGAGCTGTATATTCTAGAAGGGAGGCTGGCAGCAATTTCCTCAGGAACAGAAAACATTACTTTTGAAAATCCTGCCTTTGGCTTCAAGCTTAGCACCGAAGGAGTGCTACAGGAGTAGGTAGGTGTGCACCTTTCAGGTTCCTAAATTTATCAGGTAATTCAGAGATCATTTAGCATTCTGAAATCCTTAGCCATCCTAGGCTTTCTCTTGAAGCACCAAGTCCACCTGCAAAGTCAGTGAATACAGCAGCTGCCCGAGGTCCGTGGATCCCACTCACAGGGAACCACGTGTTGATACATGCTGTTGTACTCAGCACCATAGCTTCCAAGTATCTTTGAAGATGTGACTTTATGTTCTGTAGTTGATAATTTTTAAAAAAAAACTTATCCTAAGCAAGACAGGCCAAATTTATTGTTAATGATAGTCTTAACAAACCTCCACTCCAGCAGTACTGAACAATCCCAAGGAACTTGCAACTGTCACAATGTGTCCATGATTCATTTCCAGCATCTTGGGAAGGAATGCTTTAGTAGTCTACAAAGTAAAAAAAAAAGGCAAAAACAAACCAACCAGATAAACATAGTACATTAGTCATGTGCTTAAAACCTCTACCTAATTTTATTATCCAGAATTTAGAAGTACCATCACTGTACAGGTTTTGAACTTCTGAGTTTGTCAAAAATACCAACAGAAAAATCTACAGCTTGTTTGTGAATTCAGACGGTAAGGCAGCAAGGATTATATCTTCAGAAATCCTAAGGTTAAAGATCAATTGAGCTCAGACATGTTTGTTTTTCTGCAAGAGACTAGTTATCAGAGAGAGATAATTTGACCCTAAAATGGAAGTCACCTTTTTAAGGCAGAAAAAAGGAATGCAAAGTGTTTAATTACCCCATCCAGTACCTCTGTGTTAAGACCAGTACCAATTATCAGTTCTGCTTCACAGTGTGTGTTTTGTAAGTGAGATATGGCTAGTTTTAGCCAATTAACTTATCTTGGGCATTTTACATTGAAAGGAATACTAG
This sequence comes from Eurystomus gularis, assembly GCA_013400335.1. NCBI lineage: Eukaryota > Metazoa > Chordata > Aves > Coraciiformes > Coraciidae > Eurystomus > Eurystomus gularis. The sequence continues at coordinate 20,074 of VZZY01006339.1, read as the reverse complement.
AGGAAGAGCTTTTGCTGATGTTATTTTTTACATATAATACAGTAAATCTCTGCTAGCCTTAATTACTTTCCATTTTTATGAGTATCCATAAGCACCGCTCTAACTAAAAAGACATTTCTACCATCAATTCCTTAGTTTAAGAGTTTCAAAATAAAACAAAATAAAACAAAACCCAAAGTGTCAAGATGAAACTTTGATTTTAACCTCCTTTTTTAATGCTTTGATTATAAGCAAGTTTGTTTCTATTTAAAAAAACAAGTCAGAGTTAACATCTTAAAAAGTTTCAGCAATAAATGGAAGAATGTTGCTGGAAGACCACTGCTGCTAGATTACCTACCTTTGTTATACCTGTTTTCTGAAGCTGACTCACTTTCCTTTTTTAAATAAGTATTAAGCAGAGCACCATATATGCTAAAAAAAAAGTCACTGAAGTAGTAAAATGGTATGTGTCGCTAAGATTTACTTTAGCTTCTAAGTTGTCAGTGTACTAGATGAGATCACTTTTAAATTGCCAAAGAACTTCAGACAATGCTTTTTAATCACAACTATGCCTAGTTTTTACATAAATCTATTAATGACAGAGCTATTCTTCTAACTCCCTCAGTACCATGAACACTTAATCCTCCCAAAAACCTGGTCTTCCCATGTAATTTGGATCCAAATTCAGAGCATGCAAATACCCCTTCAGTATTTGCTACTGGCTTAATTGTTGGTCAGGGTTGGGTCAGCTGCATTCTTAAAGAGACATGCAAGCTACAGCTGAACCCATCTAATTCCATTCTTATGCTCTCTGCATTTTCCAATCACAGAGGTCAGGACAGTTTTGCTCTAATGATTTTCACATGTTCTTGTACAACATTTTTGCCTGCAGGTGTTAAATGACTAATCCAGACCTCCTAACACCACACAAAAGAGTGTTTTCACTGGACAGCTGGCAGATGATAGAAGATTAACAGACCTCCTGACTCCCTGCCTTTTCTACTGTTGATTCATGCAACTCCTAGGTTCTGTCATAACCGCATAACAAAGCTAATTATAAAAAATAATCTGAGAGTAAGCTGCCTTGCATTTGGTTCTTTCCTCGTGGCAGGAATTGCTAAACCTCTTACATAGAGCCTCAGACAAGAATTTCGTTCACTGTTAAACTAATCTGTGCCAGGCACACAGTTCCAGCCTCTCTTCCGATGTTGCATGGCAACAAAGCCCACTCATCACAGGGCAGCACCCTCTGAAAAGCTAAGAGGCTTCGCTTGGATGGCACTGAAGTTTTACAGTGTGTTATTTATCTGCAGCCTGCCTTATGCCCTCCAACACCAACAGTGTGCATGCTAGCCCTGATCCTTCACGCTATCCCTGTAAGAGATCCAAGCTCTCAACTCAGTCCTGCTAACAATTTACTCCCCTCCAGAGCATTAGTCAGCTCCATCAGCAGTTTCCACTTAGATCTCAGTTATCTGTCCACATCACATCGGAATGACTGATTGCCACCTCGCATTGCCAGAAAGCTTGATAGTGCAGACTGAAGCTCTGGCTGAAAACCACAGCAACTACAGAAATGAAGGGGCACTCGCCTTGGAGTTTGTCTTGGGGAAAAGAAGGGAGAAAAGTAGTAATTGATTTTTTTTTCTTACCACTTTCAAGGCATGAATCAATGCTTTCTTGTAAAGAGCTTTGTCCAAGCTTTGTTGGACTGACTTTTCTACTATCTTTACTATGGCACTGCTTTTTTTCCTTCTTTTTTTTGTAAATATGATTAACTATAGCTAGGTGTCCATAAATGCCTAATTTATCTACAGTTGAAGATTATCATTTTCACTGGCATATATATAGACACAGGAAATAAGCAGAACAACTGTAGAGCAGTAGATTCCAGAAAGCCCACTCAACTATGCTACACTCCTTCAAAGCACAAATATTATAAAGACTCATTTTCAGAACTTGTGGCTAAAGTAACTCATTTTCAACCAAGAGGAAATTTGAACATGACTGATAAACCCTGTTGAGGATAGTGCTGGGTGATGTCTTCAGTAATTCAAGTGTAGGCCGAACAACTCCAACCAGCAGAACTATAGTCACCTCACGTAAGCCATCAATTAAAAGGCCATTCATGTCATCATAGGAAAAAACACAGCTCCTCTGCTGAAGACAATTAGCAATTCATGGCAATCTTTGCATGAGACCTCAGCATTCTGAAACAGCCTGTTCAGCGCAGGCCCCTGTCATGGGACATTATCCTGCAAATCCATTTCAAACCTGAGGGTCAGGCACTCTGAAGATAGCACAACTATCATATAGAGAAAACTTAGCCATCAACTATCAATGTTTCAGCTAAATGGATGTCAGAGAAAGTCATCTCTGTTGCTGCCATCCTCCAGCCATCTGCAACAGCTGGGAGTTAGTCCTTGAAAACAAGCACTGCCGGAGGCAGACACACCCTATGGGGGATGCATTTCCAGTCTGAGTAAGGGCTTGCCCACTGCTCCTCCCAGCCTCTTCTTGCTGGGAAAAACAATCCCAAAGTGAAGTTATTCTCTTTCATGGTATAAGCAATCCCCAAATAAATCAGTGTTCTTACTGAGCTTCTGGCACAGCCTGCTTCTTTGATCGAAGCAGCTTCCTCCATACTCTGGTCTCCAGTTTTAATGCCTGTTACATAAACCAGATCAACCTAGTTTCTTGTTTCTAGCTTCTTTCAGCTTCAGCTACATCTGCCTACCAGACCTGAAGTCTTCTGTGTGCTTGTTGTGCTGCTGAGAAACCAGTTAAGAGTTTGACCAGTTCAGGGCAAGATGCCTCCTAGGTGGCCTTACCATCTGGTGTTTGTCTGAACAGGTAGCACAGCCCACATTAGTCTTCCAAGGTGATGCATGAACACTCCAATTAAAAAAAAAGTATGAGAAGATACCAAGCAAGAAATGTGTTTTGTCCATGGCATCAGAGGTCATGAACCAGCCCCCCCAAAATAATTCAAATCAACTCAAGTGATTTAATCAAACTATCTGCCTTGTGGTTTGATACTTTAGGTTTCAGTTTTACCTCTCCCAGCTCCAGATGAAGACATGTAACCAAAACATTTAAGTACTGAAAGTCAAGAGCTGGGTCTTCCATTAATGACAAAGATAACACTTTTCAACACTGAGGGAAAACAAGTAAAATATAGTGTATGAAATGAACTGTGTTGGGATGTATCAGGGAAGTTATGCAATGTTTAACAGCAAGAAATTAAAGTTAAGCACCTTCACTCAGAATTAGCTTTTTCTTTCTTTTTTTCTGTTTTTAGAAAAAAATGAAAAACCCCCAAAGCGTTGTGTAAACATGGATTTTCTAACCCACAGTAGAGTTTAGATACAAGAACTAGGTGGATAGATAGAACATGGGAAGCTGTTCTGAACAGAGTAGAGCTAGTTTTTCCAGCTTGTTCAACCTTTAAGTTTTTTGGAGCCTAGAGATCAATTCCTAATCTACTAAGTATTTTGCTCTATGCTTCTGAATATATCAGTAAGAACAAACTATTCCCAGTAGCTGTAACCAAACATCTATTTCATGCGCACACAGCTTTAATGACTTACTTCTCACAAGTGTGAAACTGAACAAGCACTTACATGTCACTTCATAGCTTTCCTAATCTGTTCTCAACATTTTGGTTTACGGCAAATTAACTTCTAACAGTCTAGCACTTCTTCCCTCCCCTTCCCCAAATTCTTTAGTTCCATTCTTAATGAAACAAAACTCAAAGGATTGTGCAACACAAAGAACAGCACAGCTGCAATGTCAAGACAAATTAGTCTAAATACAGCAACTGAGAATATGAAGAAATACTGTGTTTGGGAAAGTGATTTTTTTAATTAGATTTTGGATTAATTATTCTTAAAGAAAAAAGGCAAGCATCCACAGAAAACAATGTTAGCAGTATGCAGCTCAAGATAATGGATACTGAATGCAGAAAGCACACAGAAGTAGAAAAGTACATGCTACTTTTCTACTAAACATACCAAAGTACACTTTTATATCAAAGAAAGAAATAAAGGACCATATGTGTTGGTACCTGCTTTAAGTTTCTATTTTTAAATACAGTAAATTTTTTTTCATACTTTCTGCCTTCTCTCAAAGTTCAACAGCCCTTTTAAACTATATTGATAGCATAAACAAGCTGCTTCACTGCAAGGCTGAAATTCCTTTATGCCAAAGTAATTGCTCATTTTCCATACAGCCCCTTCAGGTAAGGAGGGCAGAGCATGGTTATTTTTCTGGGGCTGATCAAAACAGGTGAGTTTTTGCATCACTATAGCTATCCACACCAGTGGTGGACGGGTATAACAGATAAGACATTTCCTCCCAAGCCACAGCCACTCCTGGCTGCCAGCTCAAACAAGTGAAACATTTGGGCAAACAATGTTTAACATGAAGATGAAACAATATTTGGCCAGACTCAAGAAACAAAATTGGTGTGCTTAGTCAAGGATTTATCCAGAGAACTTTGGGAACCAAGGTACCAGAGAACATACCAGCCTGCTGCCATGCATGTTAGCTAATCCTACAACTACTGTCACGAAGAAATGGAGCTGGTGACAAGAAAATGTTGTTTCAAGTTTTTGTCTAAAATACACATTATACCCTCTCTCCTCCTTAGCACAGACACTTAGCCTTCTTTTCTGCCCACTCCTCTTCACAGACCACAGCAGGACGCTGCAGGTTCTCCTACTTCCATAGAGAACAATACATGGCCACTCAATCAACCACAGAATGAAATCCAGAAGTTCCACACATCCAAATTTCTCTTTCCAGTCTAGTAACTGAGAAGGAATGCACAAAGGTCTGACCTCTAACTCTTCTGCTGACAGGCTGTGGAAGCTTTGCCTTAAAGTAGGTGTGGCCAAACTGGGTAGACTAGCACCAATGCACTACTGTATGTTGAAAGGGAAAGCAGAAAAAACCCACAGCAAGCTTATCAGTAAATATACCGTTATTTGCAGCTACAGCCACACAGCCCAGCTTATTTCAGAAGATAACCACTTTAAATCCATTTTATAAACACAGGGTAAACTTACAGTATTTCAGTGAAAGCCATCACTATATAGTTTTATAAGAGAACATGGAAGTATACCCTGGAACTGTGTAACTCTCAAAGGAGCATTTATTCGAGTTAAAGGCTATAATATCCAAAATGCCTCCTTATGCACTGAAACATGCAGTTCCAAGATTGGAATTAACCATTTAATTCCTTCTAGGTTTATTTAGTTCCAATGAGAGATGAGAACTTGCACTACCATCTCAATTACTTTTCCCATATTATTTCCACATCCTTCTTAAATGCCATTATAAAAGCATCTTTGAAATATCAGGTTAAAGTGAGATTAGTAACTGTGCTAAGACTACATGAAAAGAATAAGGATGGAGTTAAAGTCTAGATAGACTACACAGCACAAAGGACATAGCTCTGTCAGTAACAGGCTGAATACAGAAGGCAGACAGAAGTCTACAACTACTGTTGACCTTGCTAATGTAAGGGACGAAAGCTGTACTTTGAAGAACCTTAGATGTCTCTGCTGACTGTTTTAAAAAAGTGCTAGGCACCTTTCTGGACAATTATCTACTAACTAAATATTTGAATAGCTGTGGAAATTAGTACTACTTTTGATCTTTGATTTCTATTTTCAAGCAGTGATAATGAAAAATAGGCCAGAAGTACCAAGTCTTCCTAAAGTAGTAAATCAAAAAGAAAGTCACACATTTCTCTGGATTTTTGATGGGTCCACCCAGGTCCTTTTGAAGCAAAAAGGATCATGAGATAAATATGATGGCCTCAAGTCAAGCTTCCACAGACAGCTCTATTAAAAGAATGAAAGGAACTACTCAAGGATCACCCTCAAGTGTGCCTTGAACAGGCCCTGTGTTCAAAACAGCAGAGCTAGTCCTTCCAGTATTTCACCTCAAAAGCAGCCACTTAGTTATTTAGCTGCTGGCAGGCAACACAACCTTCAATTTCTCACTAAAGCTTTATTTGTCTTTCACATAAACCCCCCCCCCCCATTTGGGGGCCATGGGGATTCCTTTAACATTGAACTGCAACAGGAGTTAATGCTTAACATACATGCACAGTAATAATGTTACATTGCCTTGCAACCAGAAGCCCATGAAAGAACAAGATAGACTTAAACAGAAGCCTATAATGATGATGTGTAACAAGGAAGCAAAGCCACATCCCCCACCTCCAACACTTTGGATACCCTACATTTGTAGACAGACTAAAACTACAGATAGGATCTACCCAGGTTAAGAGGTGAAGGTAATAAAATAAAGTCACAATGAAAAGTATTATAAAAGTATCATAATTTAAAACTCCATTTGATTTACAGAGAAATAAGCATTTTTTTACTCTGTCCAACTCTGCATGAAATACTGCTTTGATGTACATGAAGCCTTATTTAGTAAAAACATAACCTATTACTTGAGTCGCTTGTTTTTAATTCATTATTAATTCCTGTCAGTAATTAACATCCCTGTTTTTGCCACCCTCATGACTGATCCATACACATGAAATCCCCTGCTTCTCAACAGACTGAGAAGCACCAAATTTGTACACATCTAGACTAAATCTTATTTACTGAAGTTTGTAAGTGGGTTTGTTAGCAGTATCAAACATCTGTCATGCTATTTGCTAGCTACAGTCTATATTTACATCACTACCTTGTTCAGCATTTGTAGTATTTAGGGTTCAGTTCAAAATTTCAAAGCCAATAGCTACCACTGTTTCTTATGAGTGGTTCAGTTATTGTGGTGGCTCCTCTTACATACTCAATGCGAGTTGACTCCATATCAGAAGAAAGCTGAAACTGAATTGTCTCCTTAATCAGAACTTAGTGCCACAAAGCTGTTTACAATGGATAGACAGTAAAGATAAGATAAGTAAGGCCATTAAAAAAAAAAAGAGTCACAGGAAACTAATACCTCTAGTTATCTCTCAAACATTAATCATTTATTTCCACTCTTTACTACTAGAACTAATTATGCCATGCCTAGGGCAACTGAAGATTGCCTGGCCAGATTGCCTTTTGTATAGTTTGTTAACAAGGCTTAGTTGAAAAAGGGTTCTCTACAGAGAGTGGGATATGAAAAGTGCTTAGGGAAGGACATTGCAACAGGAACTTTTGTTACTGTTGCCTTGTGTCACTTCATTGTCTCACCCTCCTCTTTCTTAAAAGAACTTTTTATGTGATCTTACCTCAAATTAGGTAACTGACTGGAATAGAAGACAGCTTTGTTCTCCCTCTCATCTGAAATGCAGGGTAAGTACTCAAGCACGCTACCTAAAAAACACAGCTCCTGCTTCGGAAACTTTCTTCTTGAAAGTCAGGGTGGGAAAGGTATCATCACCTAAGGTTCACAGTGGTCTGCTGCTAATCAAACTCCTAGCTCTCTTAGCTAAAGCTTTTCTGCATTGCCCACCATTGCATCACTCTAGATTTTGAGTGCACCTTTAACTAGGGCAGAGGTTTAGGTACACATGACACAGCCAAAGGTGGCCCTGACTTCTCCTTAAGAACATTTAACTTCGGTTTAGAGAGGCCACTATTTTATATGCTTTCTGGGCATGAAGAAGTTCAGGTATTCAAGCTGGACTACCTTTGCTATTTCTATACCAGCAAGTAGAACTTAGAGCATTTATGTTATTGGTATGCTGTCTCCATCTTTCTGCTCCTGAGAACTTTTATATTCTTTCTTCCTAAGAGGAAATAGAATTTAGATTTATATGCTTTTAAAATTATTTCCACCCTCAGATGTCAGGCCTGTCCTGTAAAGTATCTGATCTTTCCGATGACTATATGCCACCAGTTATTTCTAGGGAAGCATCTAGCTGCCTTTGATGGACATGTATGTATACTTCCACAATGCACACCAATTTGTCTACTTTCATCTGTACTTGCAGATACCACTTTGTTAAAGTGTAAGTGCTTCATATATATGCAGCAGTATATATCATTGTTTATATCACTGATTGTATGTTTAGACCTCCTCCCTCTAGAGTTTGCAAATCTTTGATTTCATACAGCTATGAAAAATGAAGCACATTCTCACAGGTTGCCCAGAGAGGCTGTGGAAATCTTCATCCTTGGAGATACTCAAAAGCTGTTTGGACATGCTCCTGGGCTACTGGCTCTAGGTGAACCTGGTCAAGCAGGGCACCTGGACCTGACGACCTCCAGAGGTCCCTTCCATCCTCAACCATTCTGTGATTCTCCACTTAAGTATACCACCTCCCTGGTCAACAGCCTATTCCTCTTCCTCTCACAGGAGAAGCTCATAAGCCAGCAGAGACCTTGTACTCTTTGTCCCAATGTTAACCGTAAGTTTATCAACGTACAGTCTTAACTGGAAAGGATGCCGATTCCTCTGCCATATCTCTCCTGTATTTCTCCTATAGAACCTCTTGCCTGTAATAGATTATCCTGCTCACAGGACAAAGACACTGAAACAGTGTCTGTTCTACTTCCATTTATCCTTCTCCTTTGGTCTCAAGTCCTTTCAGCTGGAGAGAGAGCCCAATGAAGCAGTGCAGAGCACCTAGATGAATTTCTGTGGAATTAACATATTTTAAGCTGATTCCTGAACATACAAATACCATACTGTTTTCAAAACCTACGATGTCCCCCTGGCTGTTAGATGCCCTCCAGTAACTACATTTCCTTGCCAATTTAAGGGTATTCTGAGCCCTTACAGACAGTTCTGCCCACTTTGAATTTTAGTGGCTTTTAAAGCTTGGACAGGGCAATCACCTTGGATTTTTGATAGCTAGCTATAAACAGGGAGAAAGACAGTATCTCTGCTTAAGTGGTGAAAAAGTGTACAACATAAGTTGCCAATGTTTGCTGTGGATTTCAAATGCCAAACTAATCTAGAAGCTGAGAAGGATTAGTAGTAGGTAAGATGGCATGGTAAGAGGGCTACTGGAGGCAGAGCTATGTGTTTAGTCTGTCTTACACTGCAAAATAAGCAAGATACAGGTCTAGACTGAAGTGGAACTTGGGAACAGATGTATACGACGTGCAGACTTCTCCCGCTGGCACAAATTTAAGGTATAACCAAGCACGAGAGCATGAGAACTGCAGCTTTCAAAGTACTCCTGCTCAACAGCTGACCTCTTCCCTCCTGCCCAAAGGCAACTTACTATACAAGTTTGTATTTATCCACCACAGATACTAATCTCATTATATTCTCAGCCTATCATAGCTACCAAATCACAATTACTATCCAATTTAAAGCAAGTATTACACGATTAGCAGCAGCCACTGAAAAGTAATATGCAGTTTAAAGGAAGTGAATCCTTTTGCTCAAATCCACCATGTCAGCATTCATACTTTCCATACACCCAGGACTGACACAGAGCTCCAACATGGCTGTGACAGCCCAGTTACACTCCTGCAGTTCAGAAAGTTAAGTTACAAGTAGGTATCACCACCAGCCTCATTATTCTGCAGATCTGTCAGTAAAAACAAACCAATTCGCATTTATTCAAATGTCAAATTTGAAATTACTAGTCAAGTGATATAAGAAGTTAACACTTGGCTGCTCCTTTCCACAAAAGCTGGTTTAAGCTCTGTTGAAGTCAAGCAACTAGAAATTCTACTTTGTTTATATACTGACAAATGGCCATGTCAAAGGATTTGTAGTGTTTCAGAGCTGTGTTGACATTAGTGTAACAAACACATTAGTCCCTCACCTTCATTAGCAAGTTTGCAGCAAATGTCCAGCCATTTGGAGAGCAGCTTATTTGTTGCCAGCTATTTGATAATCTTGACAAAAATGAAAATATACCCCAATGAGTCATTGAAAAATCTACATAACAAATTCATTTTACAAGTATTAGATAAGAGCTTAGAATATTCTGTTCAGTGAACAAGAACACAATCCAACTTTTAAATACACATTTTCTCCAGCTTGCCATAATATTAGTCATCCTCTGGAATACTTAGTAAAACTTGGTATTTTAATCTGCATGTTTCCAAAAAATTACTAGAGAATAATACTGTCAGAACTACTTACAGAAAATATGAAGTCATCATTCATGTTTTATGATTTAGGTAACAGACTTTTCAATAAGTTGCTGAACAGAAAAAGACTCTTGCATTTTATCTTAAGGCCAGTACCTCCATAGCACAGCAATTGCTATAGGACTTGTATGCAGATGAAAGCTGAGTCACTTTACTCATCCTCTCCAACTCAGTTACTAAGTTATTGTTTTGAATCAATTAATTTATAAGACGTATCTCACAAGACAAATAAGATCAGAAGGAAAGCTTCCATTTTCACCTAACAGTCTTACTTAGTGGAAACAAAAATAAAGAAGATATTAGTTGAATGGAAATTTAGCTTCAAAGTTTGTTTAGTAAACAGCAAGACTCTAGAAGGCTCCTACTTCTTAAGTAATCCACTGAATGAGAATTAACATTTTAAAATGCACAGAGCTTAGAGGTTGGTGTTTCCATTTCATACTTCTCCCTACCCTCCCAAAAGCTGAGGTAAGTCTTAGCAGTTAAACTTACTCTCCGTAAGACAAAGGCTAAAATAACAACAACAAAAAAAACCCCAACAGAAACAAAACAAAACCCCAACCCTCCAGCTAATACAGTGACCAAAACAGCTACCAATACAATTTTCAGGTATTCTACTTGCACAGGCATTTAAACCAAACACCAGCCAACTGCTCATTTTCTTAGGGGTGAGTTTTCAAAGACAAATACTTCCTTTCCTTTGCCTTTCTTTGGAAACTATGCTCATTTCCCACCAGCAGAAGCATGGCTCTGGCCTGGCTTTTCCACATTCAAACAGCATTAGCCCAACCGATTTCCAGACACGTCAAGCAGTGCGGTAGGCATAGGGATCGTTGCTCTTGATGGGCCACAATAGCAATTACAGTATCAGTGCAAGGCAAATAAGCTACAGTTGTTAACATTATTTGATGTGTTAAGAAAAAAAAACCCTAGATAAAGTTAAGCTAGTTTCAGTAGTGTGTAATTAAAATACTGCAATCTCTTTAGCAGTTGAGTTGTTACATTCACACTGTTACGCCAGTGACAGATTTGCTATAGCTTGGAACCATCTTAACTATGTAGAGTCCGTAAATCCTATTCTAGAAAAATATCTCCAAAAATGAGGTTTCACTAGACAGCCACAGAGGCCCTGTTCACAGCTATGTGGCTGTCTAATGAAATCTCATTTTTGAGGCTCCTCACCCTTTCCCCAACATACATCCCACACACACTGGCTAGTCCAAGTCTGAAATGTTGGTAAGGTGATTCTAGTCTCTAAATAGAAAAACTAAACAACTTGGCCAAGAAAAAATACCAGATTTCCTCTCTGCCCTTCAGACAACTGGCTCACCCAAGGATCAGATGAATACCAAAACTAGTGCAAGGTAAGATGCAGACTGAAGGGGTGGTCCACATGACACTTGCCGCCACTAAGCTGGCCTTGTAGTTTCTTCCTAAGTCAAGAGAGGTTTTGGACAAGTTACTTCTAAGCATATGCTCAACTGGTTTTCCAAGCCAACACAGAAAGGGGAAAGCTCGAGAAGCTGTCACACAAGTTCAAACAGATGGCAGAAGTGACCAGCACCATGGCACATTTAGGTGCAGAATTCAACAGCCAAACAAACTTGAATTTCAAAAGGCTCACACCAAGTCCCCCACCTCAGCTCTGCAGCTGTTTTGCCATTCCTTGGCCTACCACACCCTCCCATCCCAGTTGTGATAACTCACTCATGTCAAGTGTTAATTTGACTGGCATATAAATCATTATATTAATATAATTATTTACAAGAACAGAGTGTTCGTTCAGAAGTGTAATCACAGATGTAAATCTCTTCCCCATTTGTGACCTATTCTTTCAAACTAAGCCCCCAAAAACTGAGAGTCTATCAATCTCAAATTCTCTGCCTAGTCACCTACATTGTAACAGCATTTTGAAAAACTTTTAAACGCACTGAGAAGCCTAAAACCACAGGTAAAAGCATACAGCTTCAGTTTGCCTTTGCAAAAAGACCTCTACCATTTTTCACAAAAGACAGACAGGTATCAGTATTATCGTCAGTGTGAATAGCCAGAAAACCCCAAAGGTCAAGGGAGCAAGGTTTATCAGGAGAGTGATGCTCTGGCTTTTAGATACAGAAGACTGGGGAAAGGTTTAGTACTAGAGATACATAACAAAAAATTTCCCTCACCCACCCAAAAAACAGAAGTGAAATCAAATCATGATAAGTATTAGGAAAAAATAATATTTCACAGCTGATAAAGTTGAACAGATTTTAAAAGTGCAGTGCTAAAATGGCAGGGATGATGCTAGAAAACATAACATTCATCTTTCCTCAACCTGTCCAGAGTAATTGATGACACAAAGCTACAGAAAAGGATTGCTCACCCTCACAGAGCAGTTAAGACAGGTCTTAGGCAGTGATGCAAACACTGGGTTAGCAGGACACTTAAGTAATCCTAATTACGGTGTGGCTTTCTCCATAGTTGAGCACATGAACATACCTGTCTTCTAGAAGTCTGCTATAGTCACTTGGTTATTACAGAAAGTGAGTAACATAATGAGATCTTGTAACATAGCTGCTTTTCATAAAAAAAAGCAGATGTTACTTGTAGATAGAAGAATCTGGAACTTTAAACTCCATTGCTCTCCTAACCTCCACAGGAAAAGAAAGGCATACGCATAATCTTTCAGACTATTTCACTGAAACTGTGAAGAGGCACTCTCTCCACTTCTAGCGAGGTTAGGCACCAGGCCTATCATTCCATTAGGAAGGTTAGGCAAGGACTATCATTCCATTTAAGGTTTTCCTGTCTCCCCAATCCTTCACAAGTAACAGCATAACCTCAGACTGGTCAGTGCAGAGTTTTTCACTGATTCAGCTTCCATAAGAAGCAGGAATTTAATCATCGCACTGAGTGCTCATCCAGGACCATTTTTTCAGAGTAGATAATTAATCCAGAAAACATTCATACAGCTTGCTGACATGTCTCTGACCCTCAGGAAAAGTCACAGGAGATTGAAGAGTGAGATTATCCCAAGTGCCTTACCTCTGCAAGCCGTATTGCAACTCCAGCTTTGGTTTAGATGGCAAGCCACTAATAATTGATCAATAGTTCAAATATGTTTCACACAGTTTGAGAAGCCTTGGCATGGTCTCTTCAGGACAATCTTCCTTACCTTAGTGGAACTTTTACATTGTTTTTCTGTGAAATATATTACTGTTTTCACCTAAGCTTCATCTAGTTTAGTGCATGGAAGTAACTCACTGATCACACCTTATGCTACCATCTCGGACATTCCATGGGTCACAATCTGAGAATCTCTATTTTCTGACTTTTAAGAGTCCAAGATCCCCACACCTTTCAAATGGCAATGCAAATTAATTTCCAAAGTTTGCCTGAGAGAAGCTGTTGCAAAATCTCAAGTGTAAGTGTAGCACTACAAGGAAAACATTCTGAATGGTCATTTCAGATTTGTTAACTGACTGGGATGAATATCAAGTACTTCACATTATTGAAGGGAAGCAAGGGAAAAGCATGAATTCAGCTGCTGCTTGAACAAGAGGTCAGCGTTCTCCACTAAACAAGGAAGATGCTGTAGCACAAAGTACTTGTAGGTGTTGTAACATGTTCAAAGAATCTTCAATATGATTTTCCCACTGCCCTGATGGAAGCATTGCTAATTTAACAAGAGTGCTACAAGCTGTTTTGTTTGGACTCCTTGATATGTAACTACTCATTTATCATCAAGATACAGTAGACAATGGAGAACCATGACTGAACAGCCTCAATAAACCTCAGGGACTAGAGTTGAGTAACTTATGGAACGACTGCAGTTTGGAATCTCAATTGTAGGTTCTTGAATATGTTTCCTATACAGGGCAAATGAAGGGGTATTTCACATAAGACTAAGATCCACCTACCACCCCATCCCAGCATGTTTAATTACGCTTACTGACTTTTAGATGAGTACATTGTCTGAAGAGTCATTTTTATTCTCACCCACATCTCTTCTGAAACCGATACAAGATTGCTTCTATAGCCAAAATTTTGACATACAGGTATCTAACTAAATGGTTTGGGTTGGTGACCCCCTCAAAAAGGATCAGAAAGCTGAAAAACTTTCAATCATTTTTTGGAAGATGATCACTGTAGCTAGAACATTGACTACAAGGCTAGATTACAGATACACACAGACTGCAAGATACAGTTTACAAAATTTAAAGTTGCATGCTGGTGACAACTGTGCTTGACCTAATCATAGAATGGTTTTGGTTGGAAGGGACCTTAAAGATCACCTAGTTTCAACCCCCCTGCCACAGGCAAGGACATCTCCCACTAGATGAGGTTGCTCAAAGCCCCATCCAACCTAGTCTTAAACAAATCCAGTGCTGGAGCATTCACAACCTCCCTGGGCAACCTGTTCCAGTAACTCACCATCCTCAGAGAGAGTAACTTCTTCCTAACATCTAATCTAAATCTCCCTTCCTCTAGTTTAAAGCCATTACCCTTCATCCAATCACTACAAGCCCTTGTAAAAATTCCCTCTCCAGCTTTCTTGTAGGCCCCCTTCAGATACTGGAAGACCACAATGAGGTCTCCCCTGAGCCTTCTCTTCTCAGCCACCCTCTCAGCCTGGCTCATGTTGAGATTTCATCAGTCAGCATCCCCAAGCTATGCTAGGCCAGCTCCTGGCACACCTTAAAATAAAGGTGAGGAAAGCTCTGAGCCAGTAGTGTTGTGCCCACTCAAGCTCCAGAAATATATATACACTCATTTATTCTCTAAAACTTGTGTTAAGTACATTCTTTTATCAAATGAAAAAGTGCTGTTTTCTAGAGCATATGTCTGGAAGACGGTATCTTCTCTACTGATAGATTCCCTCTATTTTCTTAAGAAATGAACCCAAGAACATATGAGCTCCAGAATCATACCAAGCACTTACAAGTTTTAAGTACAACTCATATGACTAATTCCATAGCCAATAGTACAACTGCTTTTTCCTTCATATTGACTACCCAGCATGCTACCGCAGTATATGAAACACATGTGCTGTCCAGGGTAATTTACTGGTGGCATGTTGTTGGAATCACTTTGCATTAGAAGAGTTAGTTTTGATGACACCTTTGGATCAGATGCACATGTTTTGCTTTAACTTGATCCAATTCATTTTTCAAAGAAAGAAGTCAAGAACTTGTAGATTAGACTTTAAGTAAGCTTATGCATCTTGGGATATATTCTCATGAAATAAAATTTAAAAAATACCAAAGCAGCTAATTCTGCTTTCCAGAATGCTAAATGTAGCTAGCTGGTGTCAATGGAATATTGTGTCTACATTTGATCATAGATACCAGAATCCTAGAGATTACAAAAATCAAACTGCTATGCCAACAAGCCACAAGATGCAGCATGGAATAGCTTCAAATAACACAACTTAAGCTGTCTTTTCTTCTGTAGAAGATTCAGTGTGCACACTAAGTGCAATATTCCACAAAGTAAATAACCTATAGGCATAAGTAAGCTTTAACACATAGGAGCTTGAAGAGACTAGAATAATAATACATAAGTATTTATACATTCTAGATAAGTATAAGCCACTTATTTTCCAAGGCTTTGGCAATTCTGTTAGTCTAATTCGACTGACAACTAGAGCAGTTGCGTAAATAGGTGTTTGATTTATTAACTCTGCATTAACTTTCTTTCCAAGGTACCTTTAAGTTTCAGAATTTTTAGACTATTTATGAATATCCCAATTACTTGAGTAGTATTTCCCTCTTGACTCAGTATTTGTCTCTTCCTATATCAATGTGAGGCCACCTATAAGATTTGTTCAACTCCCACAAAGACAAATATACCTGCATAACTTCAAAAATCAAGTAGTTTAAGTAAATGAACATAACTCCTTCAGTTAAGACAGGAGTAAGACAGCAAGCCTTCAAATTCTGTGCTCTAGTCTCTAACTATGTGGGTTTTTCTTTTTTTAATAATTATGACAAAGTTGGAGCTGAATGCTTTTGCTTCCCCCTTTTGGTAAGTTGAAGAGAACTCCTCTAGGAGGAGAGATTTAAGCTGAAAATATTGGAGGATCCACATGACAGGGAAATGCAGATCACTGTTCTCTCATAGTGAAGATCTGCTATACAGAAGGACCTTCAGACCCTGATCATCACTTTGCCCCTGCCCCTCCATGAGTCCTGTTTAACAACCAAATCTAGAAGGATTTCCTAGGTACTATGCTGATGTAAAATATTAATACCTACTTATCCTACAACAGTATTATTCTTGAAAAAAATGTTAAGAGTAGGCACAAGAATCTCAAACCATCCTGAAATAAGAGTTTGTACAGTAGTTTTAATAAGATTCCATGATCTAAAACACAGTATTTTGATACTTCACTTAAGCTTTACTGTAAGACCACAAGAAAAAAATTGTTACTCCAGTATTTGCTTAAAACTGATTAAGCAACAGCTTTATCTTATACTGCGATTTAAGATCTCCCAAATATGAATCCTGACATATCACAGGAAGAAAATTTCCTAGTCTGCAGAAGTTCAGTTACAGTAATTGACAAGTGCAGCCAAGTAAGTTATTATTCTTGCAACAGACGGTCAGGAAAGATAGTGTTACACTCCTGCTACAGTTCTACGCATCTGCAAATTACAGTAAACCAGAGCTGGCTTGTTTCAAACTAGGAATGGATTTTGACCCTACGTTTTCAATATCAGAAGCATTCAAGTTATCACAGCACGAAATAACAGGCTTTTAATACTGCAGGGGATTTTATGCTGTGGAAATTGCTACATGATGCAGTGGTGACATGTTTATATAGAACACTCATAGAAAGGATTATACAAATCATGAATGTCAGCAAAATGGAAAGCATCTGTTTAGGCTGTAGCACGCTGCTGAGGCTCTCTTGACTGCTAGTTTGTGATATGGTACACAGCCCAGTTGGAGTCACAGCAGCAAACCAGTGACAGACTTTCATGTCACTGCCTACTGCAGAAGTTGGGCAGCCTTCAGATCATAGCTGCTAACATAAAGCAAGCTTGGATCATCTGCATTCTGCACAGGGAGCAGGTAATCAATCTTATTTCAGACATTTCAAGAGGACAGTACTAGAGCCCCATTTCAGGTTTTCATATAGAAGCACACTGAGGCTTGATTAATGATCAAGGGATGAGGAAGAATTTCCCCTATCCACATTAAAAAAAAAAATCCAACAAAACCCCAGAAAGTACAGACACTTAACTACTGAAGCAGTATTACACAGAAGATTCATGTCTTTATAAAATCCATTTACAGCTTTTTGGATGAAACACCCTCCAAGAATAGTTAAAAGCCTGTATAATGCTCCAGAGTATTAGCTTTGCTTTTGGACCACCAGTTTAGCTGACATGGAAAAGACTAGCTGTATAAGACTTCACACATCTAGACACATTGTTCTATTTAAGTCAGCATTGACTTGCATAAAAAAAGTTGGCTTCAAATCAGCTGATTCAGATATCTTATGAATTAAGTACTATTACTTTTAACAGAAGTCCACCCACCATTGGTCAAGTCAACCTTTTCTGGGATCACGAAGGGGAAGACAAGGAAAAAAGCTTTGCAAACAGAAAAAAAAAAAAGGAAAAACAAAGCAGGATACAGGATCTGCAGGAAGTGTATATTTAATCGAGGATATGTTCACATGTAAAGTGTTGACTGCTCCTTGGAAGCTTAAATCAAGATCTCAAGTCCCACAGTTCATATATAAAAAAAAAAATCCCAGAATGTATAGTTATTTTATTTTACAGTCACTTCACACTGTAACATTTAGAGTTGAATGAATCTGTTACAGAAACCAAATCATAGAAAACCAAACTTAGTCTAGTATTTTTGTTACTGTGACTTGGAACACACAGAGGGTGCTTTAAAAGGGTCTCTGAAACAATGTTTTAAATAAAAGTGTATGACTTAGGCCTGAAGGAAGAACAGCTGGAAAATTTAGGATCCTCCCATATTTTAATTCATGGTGATGTCATAATTTAGAGTTCTTGGAAACTGTCAATTCAGCATTTAAACCACATCAATAACAGTCATTAAATCTAGTACACATCTCTGCTTAAGCATCAATTTAACTTTTATGAAGGGGAATACACAGAGCTCTTAGTCATAAAAGGTCATATGAACTTTTGCAGAACCTTTCAAATTGCCTTAAAAATATACTTGCACAATTTCAAAGAGTTTCTAAACACTATCTTGTGTGCACTGAAGTTTAAGCACTCTCTCTGCAAGCTTTACAAAACATTGAGAAAAAGACTGCTCTGCCATTAAATGTTGCACAGCACAAATTTGAAGAGGCTCTTTCAGGGTTATGAAACAGCATTTCACTTCCACATTAAAAAAAAGTTAGATTTGGGAGAGCCTTCTAAGTTTTGAAAACGAGCTATTTTACAAAATTTTATTATGAAAAGGTAAGACCAGCCAAAGAAGGCTTAAGCTGAAGTATATTTCACATTACTTAATCCTTTGATCATTATGCAAGTGTATTTCATAACCTTATTTGAAGGACCAAAGAACAGTTTTAGTACTAACAATGGGCTCAGTCTGACAGCTAATGCTAACCCGAGTGTGCATCATGGCCTCCTTGAACACTCCAATTTATGTAACCCAACACTACTGCGGGTTTAAAAATGAACCACACAGGAAAACAAGGTTTAGATAGCCAAATAGAGTAACATCACATACCCTGTTCTCCTTGATTAACATCCGCTAGTTATGGAGACAATATCATCCCAGAAACCATAGTAAAGATTTTCTTACTTCTACTGGTAGCCCACAGACAAAGGTATGAGGACAAATATGCAGGATTCCTGAAAAAGTGTTTTTGGCTTGATTTCTTGAGAAATCTTTTTCACCTTTCCTGCCAGCCTTCAAAAGGAACAACTTGCCCCCAAGGCAATTCAAACAACATTTCCAGCAGGGGTTTTTAGTATTTTTTCCAGAAATGTGCAAGTCTGCTATTGTAACCATTATTTTAAAAGCACCTTAAAGCTACTAATGTGCTATCCGAGGACTACGGAAGGAAATCTGAGAAGCCATTCCTCATTAACAGTAACAACCTTTAGGCAGATTCAGAGGTTATGCTTGCAAACGATTTCATATCTAGGGCTACAGAAAACGACATAAGACATAAAACTCTGGATTCAAGGAGGATATAGTTGATTTAAAGCTATTTTAATCTCCACCATTAAGCAGAACAGTAACCTAAAATAAGTAAACCCCAAAGCGGTGAGCTTGCAAATGAAAGTAAGCAAGTGCAGGAGTTAAGCAACGGCATTTAATTTCCCAAAACTAACTGTCAAAAAGAGCAGCAAAAAGGAGTTTATAGTTACCCAGAAGTGTGCGTGACAGTTGACCATCATGGTCCTCTCAATAAGCTCATCAGGACACTCCAGAAGATGGTGCCCGGAGACCACGCCAGCATTGTTAACCAGGACAGACACCTCACCAACCTCCTTGTGGACCCTCTCAGCTGTCGAGTAGACGTTTTCTCTTTTGCCCACATCACAGGTGTACGTGTAAACCTGCAAGTTGCAATGGGGCAGCGCATCTTTTTCTCCATCTCCAGCTACTAAGGAATACAGAGAAGATAACAGGGCGGGGAATAAAGTTCTTACTTGCACTTTGACATTCAAACAAGTAGACAAGTGGAAACAGCGAACGCATTTCCCTTACAGTAAAACTTCTATTTACTTCAACGTCAGCACAGCACACAAGGACTCCTCTATTTGCTATTGCTGCCAAAGTGTTTTAAGAAAAATCGCAGGTTTTCCAGCCGCTCTCGGACCCCAAGCCTCCACGAAGCCGGTCCCTGCTCACCGCTCCGGAGCCGAGCCCCGGCACACGGCCGGACCCGGCCAGCACAAGCACCGTCGGGGTGTTTGACGCCTCGGCTCCAGACCGGAGCCGCTCTCACCTGCCCACCGCCGAGGCTCGGCTAACCCTGCCCCGGACGGCGGCAAGGCCGGCGGCTGGGCAGCTGACGGGCGACAGGCAGTGCC